>OY757014.1:180000-190000 GCA_963580285.1 Lucinisca nassula | reverse complement strand
TACCATGTATTTAGTCACAGACTTATATCACCTTATTATTCTTCAGACTTAGCCGGTGTACCAAGCCGATATCTGATACCATGTATTTAGTCGCAGACTTATATCACCTTCTTATTCTTCAGACTTAGCCGGTGTACCAAGCTGGTATCTGATACCATGTATTTAGTCGCATACTTATATCATCTTATTATTCTTCAGACTTAGCAGCTGTACCAAGCCGGTATCTGATACCATGTATTTAGTCGCAGACTTATATCACCTTATTGTTCTTCAGACTTAGCCGGTGTATCAAGCTGGTACCTGATACCATGTATTTAGTCACAGACTTATATCACCTTATTATTCTTCAGACTTAGCCAGTGTATCAAGCCTGGTAACTGATACCATGTATTTAATAGCAGACTTATATCACCTTATTATTCTTCAGACTTAGCCGCTCTACCAAGCCAGCATCTGATACTATGTATTTAGCCGAAGACTTATATCACCTTATTATTCTTCAGACTTAGCCGGTGTACCAAGCCAGTATCTGATACCATGTATTTAGTCGCAGACTTATATCACCTTTTATTCTTTAGACTTAGACGCTCTACCAAGCCGGCATCTTATACTATGTATTTAGCCGAAGACTTATATCACCTTATTATTCTTCAGACTTAGACGGTGTACCAAGCTAGTATCTGATACCATGTATTTAGTCGCAGACTTATATCACCTTCTTATTCTTTAGACTTAGCCGCTCTACCAAGCCGGCGTCTGATACTATGTATTTAACCGAAGACTTATATCACCTTATTATTCTTCTGACTTAGACGGTGTAGGTTAGGGTTAGGGTTAGGGTTAGGATTAGGGTTGGGTTAGGGTTAGGGTTGGGTTAGGTATAGGTGATTTGCTTACTTGCGGTTGCGGAATGATGCGGATTGCTTGGATATTATTGGAAAGGTATTAGTTGTTTAGAGTTAGGGTTAGGGTTAAGGGTTAGGGTTAGGGTTAAGGTTAAGGGTTAGGGTTAGGGTTAGGGTTGGGGTTGGGGTTGGGTTAGGGTATAGGTGATTTGCTTACTTGCGGTTGCGGAATGATGCAGATTGCTTGAATATTATTGGTTAGGTATTAGGTGTTCAGGGTTAGGGTTAGGGTTAGGGTTGGGTTAGGGTTAGGGTTAGGGTTGGGTTAGGGTTAGGGTTAAGGTTAAGTGTTAGGGTTAGGGTTAGGGTTAGGGTAAGGGGTTGAAACGAGGTTTGTCCAAGAATTTTGTCCAAAACTAGGGTTAGAATTAGGGTTAGGGTCAGGGTTAGGGTTAGGGTTAGGGTTAGGGTTAGGGTTAGGGTTAGAGGTTAGGGTTAGGGTTAGGGTTAGGGTTAGGGTTAGGGTTAGGGGTTAGGGTTAGGGTTAGGGTTAGGGTTAGGGTTAGGGTTAGGTTAGGGTTAGGGTTAGGGTTAGGGTTAGGGTTAGGGTTAGGGTTAGGGTTAGGGGTTAGGGTTAGGGTTAGGGTTAGGGTTAGGGGTTAGGAGTTAGGGTTAGGGTTAGGGTTAGGGTTAGGGTTAGGGTTAGAAGTTAGGGTTAGGGTTAGGGTTAGGGTTAGGGTTAGGGTTAGGGTTAGGTTAGGGTTAGAGTGTAGGGTTAGGGTTAGGGTATAGGCGATTTGGCATTAGCGTTAGCGTTCTAACCCTAGCGGATGTATATTTTGCTTAGGGTTGGTGGGTACTTAGGTTAGGGTTGCCTTTTTACCAACCCTGGCGTAGGATATTGTTACTATTTTTAGTAAATTTTACCGAACTTCTTTTTTCAAGGGAGAGTATTCAACAAGGGAAATAACAAAGTTTGGAATAAGTTTGAAATTTCCATGACATAGCCTACTTTGGAATTGTGTAGCTCGGCAACGCCTCGGCGTACAGACAAAAAATTTATATGTACGTGTAGATTGGAATGGGGACTACATGCTCATGTATACAGACTACGCCTGAGGTACCCCTTCTCCAGGTTGTAAGACTTCAAAGTTAGCACAATGGCTGTTTCCGACTCGACATGAAAATTTGCTAAGTTATTTTTCCAATTTACAATACTTTGGAACTATGTAGTTCGGCAACGCCTCGGCGTAGAGAAAAAAGGTTTACATGTACGTGTAGATCGGAATGGGGACTACGAGCTCATGTATACAGACTACGCCTGAGATACCCCTTCTCAAGGTTGTAAGAGTTCAAAGTAAGCATAATGGCTGTTTCCAGGATTTTTTTCAATTTATTGGCTTTGCTCAATATTCAATGATTCATAGATCGAGAATGCCTCGGCGGACGGAAGAAATGTTAACATGTATGTGTAGATCAGAATCAGGAGAACAAATTCATTCATGCAGACTACCACTCACGTGGCCCTTCTTCTGGTTGTAATAGTTCAAAGTCAGCATACCATGTATTTAGTTACAGACTTATATCACTTATTATAATTCAGACTTAGCCGGTGTACCAAGCCATTATCTGATACCATGTATTTAGTCGCAGACTTATATTGCCTTATTATTCTTCAGACTTAGCCGCTGTACCAAGCCGGTATCTGATACCATGTATTTAGCCGCAGACTTATATCACCTAATTATTCTTCAGACTAAACGGATGTACCAAGACAGTATCTAATGCCATGTATTTAGTCGCAGACTTATATCACCTTATTATTCCTCAGACTTAGTCGCTTTACCAAGAAGGTATCTGATACCATGTATTTAGTAGCAGACTGATATCACTGAATTATTATTCAGACTTAGCCGCTGTACCAAGCCAGTAT
This sequence comes from Lucinisca nassula, assembly GCA_963580285.1. Classification (NCBI taxonomy): domain Eukaryota; kingdom Metazoa; phylum Mollusca; class Bivalvia; order Lucinida; family Lucinidae; genus Lucinisca; species Lucinisca nassula. Next base: position 187,222 of record OY757014.1, on the reverse strand, counting down.
CTGATACCATGTATTTAGTCGCAGACTTATATCACCTTCTTATTCTTCAGAAATAGCCGCTGTACCAAGCCGGTTTCTGATACCATGTATTTAGTCGCAGACTTATATCACCTTATTATTCTTCAGACTTAGCCGGTGTACCAAGCCGATATCTGATACCATGTATTTAGTCGCAGACTTATATCACCTTCTTATTCTTCAGACTTAGCCGGTGTACCAAGCTGGTATCTGATACCATGTATTTAGTCGCAGACTTATATCAGCTTATTATTCTTCAGACTTAGCAGCTGTACCAAGCCGGTATCTGATACCATGTATTGAGTCACAGACTTATATCGCCTTCTTATTCTTCAGACTTAGCCGCTGTACCAAGCCGGTATCTGATACCATGTATTTAGCCACAGACTTATAACGCCTAATTATTGTTCAGACTTAGCCGCTGTACCAAGCCGGTATCTGATACCATGTAGGTAGACGCAGACTTATATCACCTTGTTATTCATCAGACTTAGCCGGTGTACCAAGCCGGTATCTGATACCATGTATTTAGTCACAGACTTATATCACTTTATTATTCTTCAGACTTAGCCGGTGTACCAAGCTAGTATCTGATACCATGTATTTAGTCGCAGACTTATATCACCTTCTTATTCTTCAGACTTAGCCGCTCTACCATGCCGGCATCTGATACTATGTATTTAACCGAAGACTTATATACCTTATTATTCTTCAGACTTAGCCGGTGTACCAAGCCAGTATCTGATACCATGTGTTAAGTCACAGACTTATACCACCTTCTTATTCTTCACACTTAGCTGCTGTACCAAGCCAGTATCTGATACCATCTATTTAGTCCCAGACTAATATCACCTTATTTTTCTTCATACTTAGCCGGTGTATCAAGCTGATACTTGATACCATGTATTTAGTTGCAGACTTATATCACCTTATTATTCTTCTGACTTAGATGGTGTAGGTTAGGGTTAGGGTTAGGGTTAGGATTAGGGTTGGGGTTAGGGTTAGGGTTGGGTTAGGTATAGGTTATTTGCTTACTTGTGGTTGCGGAATGATGCGGATTGCTTGAATATTATTGGAAAGGTATTTGTTGTTTAGAGTTAGGGTTAGGGTTAAGGGTTAGGGTTAGGGTTGGGGTTGGGGTTAAGGTTAAGGGTTAGGGTTAGGGTTAGGGTTGGGGTTGGGTTAGGGTATAGGTGATTTGCTTACTTGCGGTTGCGGAATGATGCAGATTGCTTGAATATTATTGGTTAGGTATTAGGTGTTCAGGGTTAGGGTTAGGGTTAGGGTTGGGTTAGGGTTAGGGTTAGGGTTGGGTTAGGGTTAGGGTTAAGGTTAAGGGTTAGGGTTAGGGTTAGGGTTAGGGTAAGGGGTTGAAACGAGGTTTGTCCAAGAATTTTGTTCAAAACTAGGGTTAGGATTAGGGTTAGGGTCAGGGTTAGGGTTGGGTTAGGGTTAGGGTTAGGGTTGGGTTAGGGTTAGGGTTAAGGTTAAGGGTTAGGGTTAGGGTTAGGGTTAGGGTAAGGGGTTGAAACGAGGTTTGTCCAAGAATTTTGTTCAAAACTAGGGTTAGGATTAGGGTTAGGGTCAGGGTTAGGGTTAGAGGGTTAGATGGTTAGGGTTAGGGTATAGGCGATTTGGCATTAGCGTTAGCGTTCTAACCCTAGCGGATGTATATTTTGCTTAGGGTTGGTGGGTACTTAGGTTAGGGTTGCCTTTTTACCAACCCTGGCGTAGGATATTGTTACTATTTTTAGTAAATTTTACCGAACTTCTTTTTTCAAGGGAGAGTATTCAACAAGGGAAATAACAAAGTTTGGAATAAGTTTGAAATTTCCATGACATAGCCTACTTTGGAATTGTGTAGCTCGGCAACGCCTCGGCGTACAGACAAAAAATTTATATGTACGTGTAGATTGGAATGGGGACTACATGCTCATGTATACAGACTACGCCTGAGGTACCCCTTCTCCAGGTTGTAAGACTTCAAAGTTAGCACAATGGCTGTTTCCGACTCGACATGAAAATTTGCTAAGTTATTTTTCCAATTTACAATACTTTGGAACTATGTAGTTCGGCAACGCCTCGGCGTAGAGAAAAAAGGTTTACATGTACGTGTAGATCGGAATGGGGACTACGAGCTCATGTATACAGACTACGCCTGAGATACCCCTTCTCAAGGTTGTAAGAGTTCAAAGTAAGCATAATGGCTGTTTCCAGGATTTTTTTCAATTTATTGGCTTTGCTCAATATTCAATGATTCATAGATCGAGAATGCCTCGGCGGACGGAAGAAATGTTAACATGTATGTGTAGATCAGAATCAGGAGAACAAATTCATTCATGCAGACTACCACTCACGTGGCCCTTCTTCTGGTTGTAATAGTTCAAAGTCAGCATACCATGTATTTAGTTACAGACTTATATCACTTATTATAATTCAGACTTAGCCGGTGTACCAAGCCATTATCTGATACCATGTATTTCGTCGCAGACTTATATTGCCTTATTATTCTTCAGACTTAGCCGCTGTACCAAGCCGGTATCTGATACCATGTATTTAGCCGCAGACTTATATCACCTAATTATTCTTCAGACTAAACGGATGTACCAAGACAGTATCTAATGCCATGTATTTAGTCGCAGACTTATATCACCTTATTATTCCTCAGACTTAGTCGCTTTACCAAGAAGGTATCTGATACCATGTATTTAGTAGCAGACTGATATCACTGAATTATTATTCAGACTTAGCCGCTGTACCAAGCCAGTATCTGATACCATGTATTTAGTCGCAGACTTATATCACCTTCTTATTCTTCAGAAATAGCCGCTGTACCAAGCCGGTTTCTGATACCATGTATTTAGTCGCAGACTTATATCACCTTATTATTCTTCAGACTTAGCCGGTGTACCAAGCCGATATCTGATACCATGTATTTAGTCGCAGACTTATATCACCTTCTTATTCTTCAGACTTAGCCGGTGTACCAAGCTGGTATCTGATACCATGTATTTAGTCGCAGACTTATATCAGCTTATTATTCTTCAGACTTAGCAGCTGTACCAAGCCGGTATCTGATACCATGTATTGAGTCACAGACTTATATCGCCTTCTTATTCTTCAGACTTAGCCGCTGTACCAAGCCGGTATCTGATACCATGTATTTAGCCACAGACTTATAACGCCTAATTATTGTTCAGACTTAGCCGCTGTACCAAGCCGGTATCTGATACCATGTAGGTAGACGCAGACTTATATCACCTTGTTATTCATCAGACTTAGCCGGTGTACCAAGCCGGTATCTGATACCATGTATTTAGTCACAGACTTATATCACTTTATTATTCTTCAGACTTAGCCGGTGTACCAAGCTAGTATCTGATACCATGTATTTAGTCGCAGACTTATATCACCTTCTTATTCTTCAGACTTAGCCGCTCTACCATGCCGGCATCTGATACTATGTATTTAACCGAAGACTTATATACCTTATTATTCTTCAGACTTAGCCGGTGTACCAAGCCAGTATCTGATACCATGTGTTAAGTCACAGACTTATACCACCTTCTTATTCTTCACACTTAGCTGCTGTACCAAGCCAGTATCTGATACCATCTATTTAGTCCCAGACTAATATCACCTTATTTTTCTTCATACTTAGCCGGTGTATCAAGCTGATACTTGATACCATGTATTTAGTTGCAGACTTATATCACCTTATTATTCTTCTGACTTAGATGGTGTAGGTTAGGGTTAGGGTTAGGGTTAGGATTAGGGTTGGGGTTAGGGTTAGGGTTGGGTTAGGTATAGGTTATTTGCTTACTTGTGGTTGCGGAATGATGCGGATTGCTTGAATATTATTGGAAAGGTATTTGTTGTTTAGAGTTAGGGTTAGGGTTAAGGGTTAGGGTTAGGGTTGGGGTTGGGGTTAAGGTTAAGGGTTAGGGTTAGGGTTAGGGTTGGGGTTGGGTTAGGGTATAGGTGATTTGCTTACTTGCGGTTGCGGAATGATGCAGATTGCTTGAATATTATTGGTTAGGTATTAGGTGTTCAGGGTTAGGGTTAGGGTTAGGGTTGGGTTAGGGTTAGGGTTAGGGTTGGGTTAGGGTTAGGGTTAAGGTTAAGGGTTAGGGTTAGGGTTAGGGTTAGGGTAAGGGGTTGAAACGAGGTTTGTCCAAGAATTTTGTTCAAAACTAGGGTTAGGATTAGGGTTAGGGTCAGGGTTAGGGTTGGGTTAGGGTTAGGGTTAGGGTTGGGTTAGGGTTAGGGTTAAGGTTAAGGGTTAGGGTTAGGGTTAGGGTTAGGGTAAGGGGTTGAAACGAGGTTTGTCCAAGAATTTTGTTCAAAACTAGGGTTAGGATTAGGGTTAGGGTCAGGGTTAGGGTTAGAGGGTTAGATGGTTAGGGTTAGGGTATAGGCGATTTGGCATTAGCGTTAGCGTTCTAACCCTAGCGGATGTATATTTTGCTTAGGGTTGGTGGGTACTTAGGTTAGGGTTGCCTTTTTACCAACCCTGGCGTAGGATATTGTTACTATTTTTAGTAAATTTTACCGAACTTCTTTTTTCAAGGGAGAGTATTCAACAAGGGAAATAACAAAGTTTGGAATAAGTTTGAAATTTCCATGACATAGCCTACTTTGGAATTGTGTAGCTCGGCAACGCCTCGGCGTACAGACAAAAAATTTATATGTACGTGTAGATTGGAATGGGGACTACATGCTCATGTATACAGACTACGCCTGAGGTACCCCTTCTCCAGGTTGTAAGACTTCAAAGTTAGCACAATGGCTGTTTCCGACTCGACATGAAAATTTGCTAAGTTATTTTTCCAATTTACAATACTTTGGAACTATGTAGTTCGGCAACGCCTCGGCGTAGAGAAAAAAGGTTTACATGTACGTGTAGATCGGAATGGGGACTACGAGCTCATGTATACAGACTACGCCTGAGATACCCCTTCTCAAGGTTGTAAGAGTTCAAAGTAAGCATAATGGCTGTTTCCAGGATTTTTTTCAATTTATTGGCTTTGCTCAATATTCAATGATTCATAGATCGAGAATGCCTCGGCGGACGGAAGAAATGTTAACATGTATGTGTAGATCAGAATCAGGAGAACAAATTCATTCATGCAGACTACCACTCACGTGGCCCTTCTTCTGGTTGTAATAGTTCAAAGTCAGCATACCATGTATTTAGTTACAGACTTATATCACTTATTATAATTCAGACTTAGCCGGTGTACCAAGCCATTATCTGATACCATGTATTTAGTCGCAGACTTATATTGCCTTATTATTCTTCAGACTTAGCCGCTGTACCAAGCCGGTATCTGATACCATGTATTTAGCCGCAGACTTATATCACCTAATTATTCTTCAGACTAAACGGATGTACCAAGACAGTATCTAATGCCATGTATTTAGTCGCAGACTTATATCACCTTATTATTCCTCAGACTTAGTCGCTTTACCAAGAAGGTATCTGATACCATGTATTTAGTAGCAGACTGATATCACTGAATTATTATTCAGACTTAGCCGCTGTACCAAGCCAGTATCTGATACCATGTATTTAGTCGCAGACTTATATCACCTTCTTATTCTTCAGAAATAGCCGCTGTACCAAGCCGGTTTCTGATACCATGTATTTAGTCGCAGACTTATATCACCTTATTATTCTTCAGACTTAGCCGGTGTACCAAGCCGATATCTGATACCATGTATTTAGTCGCAGACTTATATCACCTTCTTATTCTTCAGACTTCTTATTCTTCAGACTTAGCCGGTGTACCAAGCTGGTATCTGATACCATGTATTTAGTCGCAGACTTATATCAGCTTATTATTCTTCAGACTTAGCAGCTGTACCAAGCCGGTATCTGATACCATGTATTGAGTCACAGACTTATATCGCCTTCTTATTCTTCAGACTTAGCCGCTGTACCAAGCCGGTATCTGATACCATGTATTTAGCCACAGACTTATAACGCCTAATTATTGTTCAGACTTAGCCGCTGTACCAAGACGGTATCTGATACCATGTAGGTAGACGCAGACTTATATCACCTTGTTATTCATCAGACTTAGCCGGTGTACCAAGCCGGTATCTGATACCATGTATTTAGTCACAGACTTATATCACTTTATTATTCTTCAGACTTAGCCGGTGTACCAAGCTAGTATCTGATACCATGTATTTAGTCGCAGACTTATATCACCTTCTTATTCTTCAGACTTAGCCGCTCTACCATGCCGGCATCTGATACTATGTATTTAACCGAAGACTTATATACCTTATTATTCTTCAGACTTAGCCGGTGTACCAAGCCAGTATCTGATACCATGTGTTAAGTCACAGACTTATACCACCTTCTTATTCTTCACACTTAGCTGCTGTACCAAGCCAGTATCTGATACCATCTATTTAGTCCCAGACTAATATCACCTTATTTTTCTTCATACTTAGCCGGTGTATCAAGCTGATACTTGATACCATGTATTTAGTTGCAGACTTATATCACCTTATTATTCTTCTGACTTAGATGGTGTAGGTTAGGGTTAGGGTTAGGGTTAGGATTAGGGTTGGGGTTAGGGTTAGGGTTGGGTTAGGTATAGGTTATTTGCTTACTTGTGGTTGCGGAATGATGCGGATTGCTTGAATATTATTGGAAAGGTATTTGTTGTTTAGAGTTAGGGTTAGGGTTAAGGGTTAGGGTTAGGGTTGGGGTTGGGGTTAAGGTTAAGGTTAAGGGTTAGGGTTAGGGTTAGGGTTGGGGTTGGGTTAGGGTATAGGTGATTTGCTTACTTGCGGTTGCGGAATGATGCAGATTGCTTGAATATTATTGGTTAGGTATTAGGTGTTCAGGGTTAGGGTTAGGGTTAGGGTTGGGTTAGGGTTAGGGTTAGGGTTGGGTTAGGGTTAGGGTTAAGGTTAAGGGTTAGGGTTAGGGTTAGGGTTAGGGTAAGGGGTTGAAACGAGGTTTGTCCAAGAATTTTGTTCAAAACTAGGGTTAGGATTAGGGTTAGGGTCAGGGTTAGGGTTGGGTTAGGGTTAGGGTTAGGGTTGGGTTAGGGTTAGGGTTAAGGTTAAGGGTTAGGGTTAGGGTTAGGGTTAGGGTAAGGGGTTGAAACGAGGTTTGTCCAAGAATTTTGTTCAAAACTAGGGTTAGGATTAGGGTTAGGGTCAGGGTTAGGGTTAGAGGGTT
>OY757014.1:105000-175000 GCA_963580285.1 Lucinisca nassula | reverse complement strand
GAACTATGTAGTTCGGCAACGCCTCGGCGTAGAGAAAAAAGGTTTACATGTACGTGTAGATCGGAATGGGGACTACGAGCTCATGTATACAGACTACGCCTGAGATACCCCTTCTCAAGGTTGTAGGAGTTCAAAGTAAGCAAAATGGCTGTTTCCAGGATTTTTTCAATTTATTGGCTTTGCTCAATATTCAATGATTCATAGATCGAGAATGCCTCGGCGGACGGAAGAAATGTTTACATGTATGTGTAGATCAGAATCAGGAGAACAAATTCATTTATGCAGACTACCACTCACGTGGTCCTTCTTCTGGTTGTAATAGTTCAAAGTCAGCATACCATGTATTTAGTTACAGACTTATATCACATATTATTATTCAGACTTAGCCGGTGTACCAAGCCGGTATCTGATACCATGTATTTAGTCGCAGACTTATATCGCCTTATTATTCTTCAGACTTAGCCGCTGTACCAAGCCGTTATCTGATACCATGTATTTAGCCGCAGACTTATATCACCTAATTGTTCTTCAGACTAAACCGCTGTACCAAGACAGTATCTAATGCCATGTATTTAGTCGCAGACTTATATCACCTTATTATTCTTCAGACTTAGTCGCTGTACCAAGAAGGTATCTGATACCATGTATTTAGTAGCAGACTGATATCACTGAATTATTATTCAGACTTAGCCGCTGTACCAAGCCGGTATCTGATACCATGTATTTAGTCGCAGACTTATATCACCTTCTTATTCTTCAGAGGTTAGGGTTAGGGTTAGGGTTAGGGTTAGGGTTAGGGTTAGGGTTAGTGGGTTAGGGTTAGGGTTAGGGTTAGGGTTAGGGTTAGGGTTAGGGTTAGGGTTAGGGTTGGGTTAGGGTTAGGGTTAGGGTTAGGGTTAGGGTTAGGGTTAGGGTTAGGGGTTAGGGTTAGGGTTAGGGTTAGGGTTAGGGTTAGAAGGGTAAGGGTTAGGGTTAGGGTTCAAGGAATAACCGAATGTTGAGATGAGATGAGATATATATATATATATATGCTTCATTTTTATTGGCTATTAATTTATGTGCGCGCGCACTTTGATTATGATATTGATTTTAGTTGCAGTATGCATCTTGTAGTGTTCAGATAGTGACGTGCTTTGATATATTCTAAAGGAAAATAGGAAGGATTTGATTATCAAGGTAGAAGAAAAATTTTATTTATTATTTTTTATTTAAAAATATCACAAGGTGATTTTTGTTATCCTTTATGTTTAAGATTAATATTTTGAGACGATTTTGTTATTAAATTGTTGAATATTTTTGGTATTTTTGTTAGTATAATGTTGATGTTAATGATGATGATGGTGATAATGGTGATGATGATGATGATGATGATGATGATGATGATGATGATGATATAAGCAGTGTAAATTTATTTATAGTAAAAATGCAAGAAAAGTTTTTAGTGTTAAAAAGAGATAGAAACTCAAAGATTAATTATCATGGAAAATGTAGTTGTTGTTGATGATAACTATGATGATAATGATGGACTAGGTGGCTGTAGTGATTTTATAGTACTGGTACTTCCATCGGAAAATGGTTAGGAAATCACCCTGCTGAAATGTATGAAAAATTGTCCAAAAAGGGTATAAAATCCCTTTCTTATGCAATGTAGAATGAAAGTCGAGTTACCCTGGGATGACCCTGGGACACCCTTGGTGACAATGTGGGACACCATGGGACACCCTGGGATGACCATGCGGGACATCCTTGTTGACCATTTGGGACACCATGGGACACCCTGGGATGACCATGCGGGACATCCTTGTTGACCATTTGGGACACCCTGTGATGACCATGTGTGATACAGTCGGGATAGGGACAGGATAAGGATAGATAGGGAGAGTCGGGATAGGTTCAGGGACAGGACAAGGCGAGGAACTGGGACAGAATCGGGAGAGGGAGAGAGACAAGACAGGACATGGATATGTCTGGGACAGAGTCAGGAGAGGTTGAGGGACAGGGGTTAGGGACAGGAGAAGATAGAGATAGGGACAGGGATAGGAGAAGATAGGGACAGGAGAAGATAGGGATAGATCGGATAATTCTGGGAGAGAGTCGGGATAGGGGATAGGGATAGGGGACATGGTTAGGGGATAGGGGTTAGGGGACATGGTTAGGGACAGGGATAGGAGAAGATAGGGACAGGAGAAGATAGGGATAGATCGCATAATTCTGGGAGAGAGTCGGGATAGGGGATAGGGATAGGGGACATGGTTAGGGACAGGGTTAGGGGACATGGTTAGGGACATGGTTAGGGACAGGGATAGGAGAAGATAGGGGATAGGGATAGGGGGAAAGGATAGGAGAAGATAGGGGATAGATCGGATAATTCTGGGAGAGAGTCGGGATAGGGATAGGGATAGGGGACATGGTTAGGGATAGGGATAGGGGGGAAAGGATAGGGGAATGTTGGGATTAGATGAGATACTTGAATTTGATTGGATGTTGGATTACGTGCGCGCGCAACTTGCTTGTAAGATTGGTTCATTTCCTGTATGCATCTTGTATATTAAAGTTGTTGAATTTTCTTGTGATATTCCAAAGATAAATAGGAAGGATTTTATTGATGAAGGTAAATGAAAAGTGTTTTTTCAATTTTCTTCTGAAAATATTTTAAGGTGATTGTTGTAGTCCTTTATGTTGAAGAATAATAGTTAATAATAATAGTAATGAACGGATTATAGTTTTTAATTTGTTACATATTTTTTATATATTTCTTAGGATTATGTTGATGATCATTATGATGCTGATGCTGATGATGAGATGATAATGATAATGACCACTGTTTATTTATTCATAGAGTGAAATGCATGAAAGTTTTTTAGTGTTTAAAATAGATAGAAATTCCAAGATCAATAATGATGAATAATGCACTTGTTGTTGATGATGATAACGATGATGATGATGATGATGATGATGTTCTTTGTTGCGGAGGTTATTTTATAGTACTGGTACTTGCCAGGAACGATGGTTATGATACGACCTGGCTGAAATGGATGAAAAATTGTCAAAAAGGGCATTAAATGCCTATCTTATGCAAGGTTGAATGAAAGTGGGGTTACCCTGGGATGCCCATTGGAGACCCTGGGACACCCTGAGGTGACCATGCGGGACACCCTGGGACACCCTGAGGTGACCATGCGGGACACCCTTGTTTACCATGTGGGACACCCTGTGATGACCATGTGTGATATTGTATGATTTTTGGGATAGTGGTACGGACAGGATGAGAGAGAGTCATAACTGCTTTCTCATCCCTGTCCCTGTCCCAACTCTATCCCGTGTCTATCCTTGTCCCTATCCGTGTCCCATACTTGTCCCACACCTGTCACAACTATGTCCCTGTCCCATCCCCTGTCCCATGTACATTATCCATGTCCCTGTCCCAACTCTGTCCCATCCCTGTCCCGTCCCTGTCCCAACTCTGTCCCGTCTTTATCCCCGTCTCTATCCCTGTCCCAACTCTGTCCCTTCCCTATCCCAAGTCTGTCCCATCCCTGTCCCGTCCCTGTCCCAACTCTGTCCCGTCTTTATCCCCGTCTCTATCCCTGTCCCAACTCTGTCCCGTCCGTATCCCAAGTCTGTCCCATCCCTGTCCCGTCCCTGTCCCAACTGTGTCCCAACTCTGTCCCAACTTTGTCCCGTCTTTGTCCCCATCTCTACCCCTGTCCCAATTCTGTCCCGTCCCTATCCCAAGTCTGTCCCATCCCTGTCCCGTCCCTGTCCCAACTGTGTCCCGTCTTTGTCCCCATCTCTACCCCTGTCCCTGACCCTGTCCCGTCCCTGTCCCAACTCTGTCCCATCCCTGCCACGGGTCTGTCCCGTCCCTGTCCCAACTCTGTCCCGTCTTTATCCCCGTCTCTATCCCTGTCCCAACTCTGTCCCGTCCCTATCCCAAGTCTGTCCCATCCCTGTCCCGTCCCTGTCCCAACTGTGTCCCAACTCTGTCCCAACTTTGTCCCGTCTTTGTCCCCATCTCTACCCCTGTCCCAACTCTGTCCCGTCCCTATCCCAAGTCTGTCCCGTCCCTGTCCCGTCCCTGTCCCAACTGTGTCCCAACTCTGTCCCAACTTTGTCCCGTCTTTGTCCCCATCTCTACCCCTGTCCCTGACCCTGTCCCGTCCATGTCCCAACTCTGTCCCGTCTTTATCCCCGTCTCTATCCCTGTCCCAACTCTGTCCCATCCCTGTCCCATCCCTGTCCCGTCCCTGTCCCAACTCTGTCCCATCCCTGTCCCAACTCTAGGGTTAGGGTTCAAGGAATAACCGAATGTTGAGATGAGATGAGATATATATATATATATATGCTTCATTTTTATTGGCTATTAATTTATGTGCGCGCGCACTTTGATTATGATATTGATTTTAGTTGCAGTATGCATCTTGTAGTGTTCAGATAGTGACGTGCTTTGATATATTCTAAAGGAAAATAGGAAGGATTTGATTATCAAGGTAGAAGAAAAATTTTATTTATTATTTTTTATTTAAAAATATCACAAGGTGATTTTTGTTATCCTTTATGTTTAAGATTAATATTTTGAGACGATTTTGTTATTAAATTGTTGAATATTTTTGGTATTTTTGTTAGTATAATGTTGATGTTAATGATGATGATGGTGATAATGGTGATGATGATGATGATGATGATGATGATGATGATGATGATGATATAAGCAGTGTAAATTTATTTATAGTAAAAATGCAAGAAAAGTTTTTAGTGTTAAAAAGAGATAGAAACTCAAAGATTAATTATCATGGAAAATGTAGTTGTTGTTGATGATAACTATGATGATAATGATGGACTAGGTGGCTGTAGTGATTTTATAGTACTGGTACTTCCATCGGAAAATGGTTAGGAAATCACCCTGCTGAAATGTATGAAAAATTGTCCAAAAAGGGTATAAAATCCCTTTCTTATGCAATGTAGAATGAAAGTCGAGTTACCCTGGGATGACCCTGGGACACCCTTGGTGACAATGTGGGACACCATGGGACACCCTGGGATGACCATGCGGGACATCCTTGTTGACCATTTGGGACACCATGGGACACCCTGGGATGACCATGCGGGACATCCTTGTTGACCATTTGGGACACCCTGTGATGACCATGTGTGATACAGTCGGGATAGGGACAGGATAAGGATAGATAGGGAGAGTCGGGATAGGTTCAGGGACAGGACAAGGCGAGGAACTGGGACAGAATCGGGAGAGGGAGAGAGACAAGACAGGACATGGATATGTCTGGGACAGAGTCAGGAGAGGTTGAGGGACAGGGGTTAGGGACAGGAGAAGATAGAGATAGGGACAGGGATAGGAGAAGATAGGGACAGGAGAAGATAGGGATAGATCGGATAATTCTGGGAGAGAGTCGGGATAGGGGATAGGGATAGGGGACATGGTTAGGGGATAGGGGTTAGGGGACATGGTTAGGGACAGGGATAGGAGAAGATAGGGACAGGAGAAGATAGGGATAGATCGCATAATTCTGGGAGAGAGTCGGGATAGGGGATAGGGATAGGGGACATGGTTAGGGACAGGGTTAGGGGACATGGTTAGGGACATGGTTAGGGACAGGGATAGGAGAAGATAGGGGATAGGGATAGGGGGAAAGGATAGGAGAAGATAGGGGATAGATCGGATAATTCTGGGAGAGAGTCGGGATAGGGATAGGGATAGGGGACATGGTTAGGGATAGGGATAGGGGGGAAAGGATAGGGGAATGTTGGGATTAGATGAGATACTTGAATTTGATTGGATGTTGGATTACGTGCGCGCGCAACTTGCTTGTAAGATTGGTTCATTTCCTGTATGCATCTTGTATATTAAAGTTGTTGAATTTTCTTGTGATATTCCAAAGATAAATAGGAAGGATTTTATTGATGAAGGTAAATGAAAAGTGTTTTTTCAATTTTCTTCTGAAAATATTTTAAGGTGATTGTTGTAGTCCTTTATGTTGAAGAATAATAGTTAATAATAATAGTAATGAACGGATTATAGTTTTTAATTTGTTACATATTTTTTATATATTTCTTAGGATTATGTTGATGATCATTATGATGCTGATGCTGATGATGAGATGATAATGATAATGACCACTGTTTATTTATTCATAGAGTGAAATGCATGAAAGTTTTTTAGTGTTTAAAATAGATAGAAATTCCAAGATCAATAATGATGAATAATGCACTTGTTGTTGATGATGATAACGATGATGATGATGATGATGATGATGTTCTTTGTTGCGGAGGTTATTTTATAGTACTGGTACTTGCCAGGAACGATGGTTATGATACGACCTGGCTGAAATGGATGAAAAATTGTCAAAAAGGGCATTAAATGCCTATCTTATGCAAGGTTGAATGAAAGTGGGGTTACCCTGGGATGCCCATTGGAGACCCTGGGACACCCTGAGGTGACCATGCGGGACACCCTGGGACACCCTGAGGTGACCATGCGGGACACCCTTGTTTACCATGTGGGACACCCTGTGATGACCATGTGTGATATTGTATGATTTTTGGGATAGTGGTACGGACAGGATGAGAGAGAGTCATAACTGCTTTCTCATCCCTGTCCCTGTCCCAACTCTATCCCGTGTCTATCCTTGTCCCTATCCGTGTCCCATACTTGTCCCACACCTGTCACAACTATGTCCCTGTCCCATCCCCTGTCCCATGTACATTATCCATGTCCCTGTCCCAACTCTGTCCCATCCCTGTCCCGTCCCTGTCCCAACTCTGTCCCGTCTTTATCCCCGTCTCTATCCCTGTCCCAACTCTGTCCCTTCCCTATCCCAAGTCTGTCCCATCCCTGTCCCGTCCCGGTCCCAACTCTGTCCCGTCTTTATCCCCGTCTCTATCCCTGTCCCAACTCTGTCCCGTCCGTATCCCAAGTCTGTCCCATCCCTGTCCCGTCCCTGTCCCAACTGTGTCCCAACTCTGTCCCAACTTTGTCCCGTCTTTGTCCCCATCTCTACCCCTGTCCCAATTCTGTCCCGTCCCTATCCCAAGTCTGTCCCATCCCTGTCCCGTCCCTGTCCCAACTGTGTCCCGTCTTTGTCCCCATCTCTACCCCTGTCCCTGACCCTGTCCCGTCCCTGTCCCAACTCTGTCCCATCCCTGCCACGGGTCTGTCCCGTCCCTGTCCCAACTCTGTCCCGTCTTTATCCCCGTCTCTATCCCTGTCCCAACTCTGTCCCGTCCCTATCCCAAGTCTGTCCCATCCCTGTCCCGTCCCTGTCCCAACTGTGTCCCAACTCTGTCCCAACTTTGTCCCGTCTTTGTCCCCATCTCTACCCCTGTCCCAACTCTGTCCCGTCCCTATCCCAAGTCTGTCCCGTCCCTGTCCCGTCCCTGTCCCAACTGTGTCCCAACTCTGTCCCAACTTTGTCCCGTCTTTGTCCCCATCTCTACCCCTGTCCCTGACCCTGTCCCGTCCATGTCCCAACTCTGTCCCGTCTTTATCCCCGTCTCTATCCCTGTCCCAACTCTGTCCCATCCCTGTCCCATCCCTGTCCCGTCCCTGTCCCAACTCTGTCCCATCCCTGTCCCAACTCTAGGGTACGTTGTCCCTGTCCCATCTCTGCCCCAACTTTGTTCATGTCTTTCCCTATCCCATAACTGTTCCGGCTCTGTTCCATCCCTGTCCCTATCCCGTCCCTGTCCCTTGTCTGTGCTATATCTGTCCGTGCACCTTGTTCTTTCCCCATCCCTATCCCATCCTCTTGGACAGAGTCCGGATAGGGACGGGACAAGGAGAAGTGAAAGATCTGGGACAGAGTGAGGTTAGGGACAGGTCTGGAACAGAGGCTGGACAGAGTTGAGACATGGACGGGAGAAGAACAAGACAGACCTGGGAGAGCTTCGGCGTGAGACAGTAATTAATGTAATCTTAGACGGACCTCGGACAGATTGTTGGGAGAGTGATAGGGGTGGGACAGGCCGGACAGGGGCAGGACAGGGGGTGGTGCAGGGACGGGACATACCGTTAGTTGTAACTTCGTTGAAATCATTTATTTGTGTTTCAGATGATGGAAAGCGATAGTGAGGCAGAAAATTACTTGATGACTGACACTGCTATCGAGAATGGCGAAAATTTTAGAGCTGCATGGAATGGTGACGTGAAGTCTTTCCTGGAGCGGGAGGAATATATTGCCGTGAGAGGCACAGCCATTTCAAAAGAAGAATCACAGTTTCTGATTCAAAGGCCTGATGTGGATGGGATAAGTATCAGATGGAGAGACATTGGGAAAGGTCTGAAATTGAGTTACACTCATTTAAACTTAGCACCTCGATCCGATTACGAAATAAGGCCAATCTATTCTATTGTAAAGAAACATTTTAATTTGACTGAATATGGACGTAGGGGTATACTGAATTTGAAGGCCAGTGTTGGATATCAAGTTATGTATAGTGAAGGTTGGGAAACATGGCTCAGTTTTCTACCTGAAAGAAATAGAAATAGTGTAGATTACACAATGAAAATGCTTCGTGACATTACTGCATTTAACTTGAAAAGGTTTCGGCTGGAATTCCAGAAGCATCTGAATGAGTTATTGAACAGGGGAGATGCTACACAGACTTTGGCGAAGAACAACTTGGACAACTTGTTGAGAATGTTTGTGTTGCCTGGAGACAGACAGATCATACTTTCGGCTTTTCAAAGATCCCTAGAGGAGAAAGAAGTGTACTCTTGTGGCTTCAGACCTGTGCTAATCACGTTCAGGTTTGGAGAGAAATGTACTTCTCCCGTCCAGTTGCCAATACTTGACAAGAACGGAGTGGAAGACATTTGTGTGCATATTGGATTGAATATCAGTAGTAATACTAGTGACCTTTTCTGGAGTCGCAGTGGAGTGAATGAGCTAATAGGTAGACGAGGACAAGTTGTGTCTGTTTTGTCATTCTTTGAGTGTGTTAATTTTCAGTCAAACCTAGACGAACACAGAATTGATGTTTCAAGGGAATTGTTGCAGGTATGTCGGTATCCGGACAATGTACGGTTTGTACAGATGTATTCTGATCTCCCTCATCGGCGTCCTGGGACGGTGGTCCATCCCGTGTCAGCGTCTGTTATTGTGACAAATGGCATATTTCGAGACAGAAGTAAGAGAAAGGTGTACGAAGAAGCCATGCAATACATTGGAGAAATACGGAATAATTTCAAGCAGATGCGTGAGGGTAATTGCCGTCTGGAATTCGTGATATCTGTACCAAGTGTTGAGACTGTTGTTGACGGTGGAGACTTTATATCGGAGAGCAATGTTTTGAAATTGCTGGAAGAACATGCTATGCTTGCACCGTTTGAACACAGCGAAAACATGATTGGTATTGTGAAAGAAGTCGGACTTTACCTTTGCGACAGACTTGTGGAGATTTATGCAGCACGTCGGGGCACTGGTGACAGCGAAAGTACTTGGCAGGCCTACCAGTATGAGTGTGCAGTGGAGAAGTTGTTGTGGGGTGGCCCTTTTTGTTCCAAATCAGCAATTTACTCTGTGAACTTGGGAATTGGACTGTCGTATCCTTCGCGTTCTCTGACAGATCAGAAAGGTTTCTTATGTCTGGAAGAAAGTGGTAGTTGCTGTGCTGATGAAAGTTCAACACCACCTCTGAGTATATTTACAGGCAATGCCACAGTGCAAGCACAGATTACTCGGATGTTCGGCCTCTACAATTTCATCAACTCTAGTCAGGCAGTGGCCGGACGACGCATCATGCTGTGCCTGCTTGAAGATATGTATGTAATAGGCAGTGTGTTTATGCGTTTCCCCGATTTTCTCCTGTCTCTGAAGAAATCTTCCGGCAATGGAAATAAGAGAATTGTCGGAGGAATTAATGTGAAACAGCTAGGAGGAAAGATTGCTGGTTGTAAGAAATGTAAATGGCCTATGGTATTTGGTAGCGTGAAGAGTTTGCTAAGAGATGACACTGGACGACTTGAAAGTCTGTGTGTGGAAGGAATTCGCCAACTTGAGCTTGGTTATTTTCCAGCGATTCGTTTCAGCGATGCAAATAGGAGTGAGGGATTGAACTGGAAATCTAGTTATGGCGTCTGGGTCATTATGGATGACGATGTGTGCAGAAGAAGCTTCGTGACGGAAGCCGAAAGCCTTCACAGTGTGGTGCTGATGGAATTGGAGCAAGGGAAGCTATGCCACACTTCTTCTTTCCAGAATATGGTGTTTCCCTGGCTCAAATCAGTTTTGGAAAAGATATCTGAGAAGAATTTGAAAGGAGAAGAGAAAGTGTGTGTATTGGCTTTTGTAAGCTGTATAGCCTTGTTGATGAATGGTCGGTATGTAGACTATAACAACCTTAGCAGGTTAGAGAGGAAGTTACCAATCACGCAAGTCATGCTACGTATGCTAGAAGTACTATGCAAATTTAGACTCAGCAGTGTGAATACTTTACCTCTGTGTAAACTCCACCCAAGCATTCCATACAAATTGGACAGCAAGGAAAATAAAAGAGCCAGACTTCAACGTGTAGACGTCAATCAAGAAAGGGAATGCACTCGTGAATTGATTCGAGAAGAGAACGAAATGAGTGCAATGGAAATAATTAACGATGAATCTGGAACGTCTACAGAGTTGAGTATTGTAGGAAGTAGACATGTACCCACCAGTGCACGTTCTGAGAAAGCTGTCTGGAGTGCCGGAGAAGTAGATTTGTTGAAATCGGTTACGGACGAATGTAAAGGGAGCACAATGCAACGATATCACCTGTATCAGAAACGCTGTCTAGAGAAGGGAATTCCAGATCGAACACTGAGGTCTTTTTCCTGTAAGTTAAGCAGGATGTCGAAACAGTGATTATATGTGATCCTGATCTAAATATATATACTTAACGGAGCATCTGAACTCATGGACACACAGTACATATGTGAACACCTGCACTGTTAGTTGAAAAAGTTGAGACGAGCCTCTGAACTCATGGACACTCAGTACATATGTGAACACCTGCACTGTTAGTTGAAAATAGTTGAGACGAGCCTCTGAACTCATGGACACTCAGTACATATGTGAACACCTGCACTGTTAGTTGAAAATAGTTGAGACGAGCCTCTGAACTCATGGACACTCAGTACATATGTGAACACCTGCACTGTTAGTTGAAATAGTTGAGACGAGCCTCTGAACTCATGGACACTCAGTACATATGTGAACACCTGCACTGTTAGTTGAAAATAGTTGAGACGAGCCTCTGAACTCATGGACACTCAGTACATATGCGAACACCTGCACTGTTAGTTGAAATAGTTGAGACGAGCCTCTGAACTCATGGACACTCAGTACATATGTGAACACCTGCACTGTTAGTTGAAAATAGTTTAGACGAGCCTCTGAACTCATGGACACTCAGTACATATGTGAACACCGGTAGTAGAAGTTGAGAAGTGTTGAGACTGGCCACTGAACTCATGGACACTCAAATATTATTGTCTTGTTATGAGAAAAGTGTTAAAATTCCTGCAGTCATGACGAAAAACCTGGCAACAATGAGTTGGGTGGCTTCCAATGATACCCCTTCCATAGCGAAGATAATACCGGCTATAAGTCCGGGGGGACCAGGTGCCATTGTTCAAGCTGCATTGCCAATTTTAAAGTAGATGAACTTTATAAAAGGAAGTCAACGGAGTAACTAATCAGCTTCCATGTATCATTATGTCGGAGGTTTAGGGTCAAGTACTGGTATTTCCCAGGAACGAGGTGTTAGGAAACTACCCGCCTAATATAACTGTCCCTTATCCCTGTCCCTTACCCGGTCGCGCCCCGATCCCAACTCTGTTCCGTGCCTGTCCCGGGTCTGTCCCGTCCCTATCCCAAGTCTGTCCCGTCTTTATCTCCGTCTCTATCCCTGTCCCTGACCCTGTCCCGTCCCTGTCCCAACACTGTCCCGTCCCTGTCCCGAGTCTGTCCCGTCTTTATCCCCGTCTCTATCCCTGTCCCTGACCCTGTCCCGTCCCTATCCCAACTCTGTCCCTGTCCCGGGTCTGTCCCGTCCCCTGTCCCAACTCTGTCCCGTCTTTATCTCCGTCTCTATCCCTGTCCCTGACCCTGTCCCGTCCCTGTCCCAACACTGTTCCGTCCCTGTCCCGAGTCTGTCCCGTCCCTGTCCCAAGTCTGTCCCGTCTTTATCCCCGTCTCTATCCCTGTCCCAGACCCTGTCCCGTCCCTATCCCAACTCTGTCCCGTCCCTGACCCGAGTCTGTCCCGTCCCTATCCCAAGTCTGTCCCGTCTTTATCTCCGTCTCTATCCCTGTCCCTGACCCTGTCCCGTCCCTGTCCCAACACTGTCCCGTCTCTGTCCCGAGTCTGTCCCGTCCTTATCCCCGTCTCTATCCCTGTCCCTGACCCTGTCCCGTCCCTATCCCAACTCTGTCCCTGTCCCGGGTATGTCCCGTCCCCTGTCCCAACTCTGTCCCGTCTTTATCTCCGTCCCTGTCCCTGACCCTGTCCCGTCCCTGTCCCAACACTGTTCCGTCCCTGTCCCGAGTCTGTCCCGTCCCTGTCCCAAGTCTGTCCCGTCTTTATCCCCGTCTCTATCCCTGTCCCTGACCCTGTCCCGTCCCTATCCCAACTCTGTCCCGTCCCTGTCCCAGGTCTGCCCCGACTTTGTCAACTCTTGCCCGTCCCTGTCCCGGCCCTGTCCCGCTCTGTCCTGGTTCCGTCCCATCCCTGTCCATATCCCTGTCACTGTCCCTATCCCGTCATAACTCTGTCCCAACTCTATCCCGTGTCTATCCCTGTCCCTGACCCTGTCCCATACCTGTCAGGCTCTGTCCCATCCCTGTCCATACCTCTGTCACTGACCCTATCCCTCTTTCTCATCCCTGTCCCTGTCCCGAGTCGGGTAACATTGGTTATCCAAGAGTTACCCTAGGGTGACTCGATGTCACCCAAGTGTCACCCGAGAGTCGATAGATATAGGTCATTAATTCAGTTTGCAAACCAATGCATAGTGAAAAGGAAGTGTTGTTTTTTTTTTTTTGATAAAAATTATGTTCATGTGTTGCATGGATCATAACGTTCCATAAATTTTCAAGGCCGCAATGTGAATAATGCTGATAATGTTTGTTGATGATGATGATGATGATGATGATGATGATGATGATAATGATGATGATTGTCAGTAAGGTACAACTTGGGTTTAATTGCGAATCAGTTTCATCGAGCGAAAACCACCTTAGTAGTTTCAGAGGATATTCGATAACACAATTTGACCAAACATTTGAGTTAAAGGTCAGTTTGACCTCGA
Organism: Lucinisca nassula; assembly: GCA_963580285.1. NCBI lineage: Eukaryota > Metazoa > Mollusca > Bivalvia > Lucinida > Lucinidae > Lucinisca > Lucinisca nassula. The sequence continues at coordinate 161,701 of OY757014.1, read as the reverse complement.
CATTTTACCAAGTTACCTCATTCTCCGTTAGACACAACGAGGTCAATGGGGAATCATTGTGTCCAAGTTTCATCGAAATCCACCTGGCAGTTTCAGGGGAGATGCGATAACAAAATTTAACCAAACATTTAAGTTAAAGGTCACTGTGACCTTTGACCTAGTCATCTTATTCTCAGTTAGGCACAACTAGGTCACTGGGTGGGGGGTATTATGGCCAAGTTTCATTGAAATCCACCGGGTAGTTTCAGAATGTTACCCCCGAAATAAATTAAAAGTCACTGTGAACTTGACCTTTGATTATTCGCATTGAGTAACTTATAAAAACTAACTAATGCCATTTGCTGCGGATATAATTTTCCAAGCAAATGATGGATTCGAACCAGCTTGGCTGCACCTGCGGGTCTATGATCCATAAGTGATATATGCACGTGGAGCTACTCATCTCTGCCTTATTTTGAAGGTATATACCGGCCGCTGTGGTTACGGGTTCGAACGTAGTTGGCTGTGCACGGGGGTCCAGCGCTAACTTAATGGGCCCGAGATCGTTTTTTTATATTTCTACATTGGTTTTTGCTCTATGTAGAGCCTGTCCCGTGTTGCAGATACTTTAATGACATATGTACGTGAAGCTACTTACTTAAGCTCCATTTTGAGGGTATATTCAAGCCTCTGTGGTGGCGGGTTCGAGCACCTCTGTCTGCACACGGAGGTCCAACCCTGTCCAACGTTGTTTCAGTAGGCCTATGGTTAAGGTTATGGTTAGGTTTACGCTGTATTTCAGGCTTGTCCAGTGTTTCATTTACTGCAATGATATATGTCCGTGAAGCTACATACCTCAGCTACATTTTGATGGTATATACAAGCCGCTGTGATGGCGGGTTCGAACACGGTTGGCTGTACACGGAGGTCCAACGCTGTTTCAATAGGCCCGTAAGCGATTTTTGGTACCTTTTCTTTGGTTATCGCTCTATTACGAGCTTGTCCTATGTCGCAGATACTATAATGATATATGTCCGTGAAGCTACATACCTCAGCTACATTTTGATGGTATATACAAGCCGCTGTGATGGCGGGTTCGAACACGGTTGACTGTACACGGAGGTCCAACGCTGTTTCAATAGGCCCGTAAGCGATTTTTTGGTACCTTTTCTTTGGTTATCGCTCTATTACGAGCTTGTCCTATGTCGCAGATACTATAATGATATATGTACCAGAAGTTACTTACCTCAGCTACATTTTGATGGTATATACAAGCCGCTGTGATGGTGGGTTCGAGCACGGTTGGCTGTACACGGAGGTCCAACGCTCTTTCAATAGGCCCGTAAACGATTTTTTGGTACCTTTTCTTTGGTTATCGCTCTATTACGAGCTTGTCCTATGTCGCAGAAACTATAATGATATATGTACCTGAAGTTACTTACCTCAGCTACATTTTGATAGTATATACAAGCCGCTGTAATGGCGGGTTCGAGCACGGTTGGCTGTACACGGAGGTCCAACGCTCTTTCAATAGGCCCGTAAACGATTTTTTGGTACCTTTTCTTTGGTTATCGCTCTATTACGAGCTTGTCCTATGTCGCAGATACTATAATGATATATGTACCTGAAGTTACTTACCTCAGCAACATTTTGATGGTATATACAAGCCGCTGTGATGGCGGGTTCGAGCACGGTTGGCTGTACACGGAGGTCCAACGCTCTTTCAATAGGCCCGTAAGCAATTTTTTGGTACCTTTTCTTTGGTTATCGTTCTATTACGAGCTTGTCCTATGTCGCAGATACTATAATGATATATGTACCTGAAGTTACTTACCTCAGCTACATTTTGATGGTATATACAAGCCGCTGTGATGGTGGGTTCGAGCACGGCTGGCTGTACACGGAGGTCCAATGTTGTTTCAATAGGCCCGTAAGCGATTTTTTGGTACCTTTTCTTTGGTTATCGCTCTATTACGAGCTTGTCCTATGTCGCAGATAGTATAATGATATATGTGCGTGAAGTTACTTACCTCAGCTACATTTTGATATATACAGGCCTCTGTGGTGGCTGGTTTGAACACCGCTGGGCTGCACACGGAGGTCAAACCCTGTCTAACGCTGTTTCAATAGGCCTATGAGTAGTGTTAGGCTTAGGTTTTCGCTGTATTTCAGGCTTGTCCAGTGTTGTAGTTACTATAATGATATATGTCCGTGAAGCTACGTGCCTCAGCTACATTTTGATGGTTTATACAAGCCGCGGTGGTGGCGAGTTCGAGCACGGTCGGCTTTACACGGAGGTAGGTCCAACGTTGTTTCAATAGGCCCGTAAGCGATTTTTGGAATTAAAAATTGCAAGTTAAAGGTCACTGTGACCGTGACCTTTGACCTAGTGACCTCATTCTCTGTTAGGCACAACTAGGTCACTGGGGGACCATTGCGGCCAAGTTTCTTTGAAATCCACCAAGTAGTTTTAGAGGTGAAGCGATAACAAAAAATGTTAACAGACGGAAGGAATGACGTAAACACGAACGGACGGACGGACGGACGGACCAATTACGAAAGTTGAATTGAAAAGCCCACCATCTAGTAGATGGTGTGCTCCCACCATCTAGTAGATGGTGTGCTAATAAAGGTCATGTAGCATGACATCCCTACTTCCATATTGCAGCATATACGTATACCATATATACCTCAGTAGCGAGTTGGCATTCGAAAGGAGCAGACGTACTTTTTGTGCTTGTGATTGTTATTGGATATTGGATTATTTTAGTGTTTAAATATTGTTGGATAATATATCATATAATTAACCCTGGATTCTTCTGATGAGGTAAGACATTTTAATTTTAGATTTCTTTTAGGGTCTGTATAAAAATAAATATTTAAATTCTGATAGTTTGATCTTACAGAAGAAAAATAAATAAATGTATTTAAAATATTTAAATGTTGGCATTGTTTATATGAACCGCGCCATGCAAAAACCAACCTCATGGTTTTGCGACCAGCATGGAGCCAGATCAGCTTGCACATCCGTGCAGTCTGATCAGGCTCCATACTGTTCGCTGTTTTATAGCATTAGGTATATCCTCTCTAACAGCGAACAATGTGGAGCCTGATTAGACTGCACGGATGTGCATGCTGATCTGGTTCCATGCCGGTCGCAAAACCACTAGGTTGGTTTTCCCATGACGCGGCTCAAATATAATTTAAGTCTTAAAATTAAAAAAAGATTTAATGTTCGCATTGTTTATAAGAGCTGCGCCATGCGAAAACCAACCTTATTGTTATGCGACCAGCATGTAGCCAGATCAACCTGCACATCCGTGCAGTCTGATCAGGCTCCATACTGTTAGCTGTTAGAGAGTATATACCTAATGCTATAAATCAGCGAACAGTATTGAGCCTGATCAGACTGCAATGATGTGCAGGCTGACCTGGCTCCATGCTGGTCTAAACACCATTAGGATGGTTTTCGCATGGTGTGGCTCATATTATATTTTGATTGTATATATTGAAGACAGATAAATCAGTTTGTTAGTGATATTTGCGTAAACGCATGGTAAACTCAGGGTAAACTCAATGTAAACCCAAGCGTCTCTATCCCTGTCCCTGACCCTGTCCCGTCCCTATCCCAACTCTGTCCCGTCCCTGTCCCGGGTCTGTCCCGTCCCTGTCCCAACTCTGTCCCGTCTTTATCTCCGTCTCTATCCCTGTCCCTGACCCTGTCCCTGACCCTGTCCCAACACTGTCCCGTCCCTGTCCCGGGTCTGTCCCGTCCCTGTCCCAACTCTGTCCCGTCTTTATCGCCGTCTCTATCCCTGTCCCTGACCCTGTCCCGTCCCTGTCCCAACACTGTTCCGTCCCTGTCCCGAGTCTGTCCCGTCCCTATCCCAAGTCTGTCCCGTCTTTATCGCCGTCTCTATCCCTGTCCCTGACCCTGTCCCGTCCCTATCCCAACTCTGTCCCGTCCCTGTCCCGGGTCTGTCCCGTCCCTGTCCCAACTCTGTCCCGTCTTTATCTCCGTCCCTGACCCTGTCCCTGACCCTGTCCCGTCCCTGTCCCAACTCTGTCCCGTCTTTATCCCCGTCTCTATCCCTGTCCCTGACCCCGTCCCGTCCCTATCCAAACTCTGTCCCGTCCCTGTCCCGGGTCTGTCCCGTCCCTGTCCCAACTCTGTCCCGTCTTTATCTCCGTCTCTATCCCTGTCCCTGACCCTGTCCCGTCCCTGTCCCAACACTGTCCCGTCCCTGTCCCGAGTCTGTCCCGTCCCTGTCCCAACTCTGTCCCGTCTTTATCCCCGTCTCTATCCCTGTCCCTGACCCTGTTCCGTCCCTATCCCAACTCTGTCCCGTCCCTGTCCCGGGTCTGTCCCGTCCCTGTCCCAACTCTGTCCCGTCTTTATCTCCGTCTCTATCCCTGTCCCTGACCCTGTCCCTGGCCCTGTCCCGTCCCTGTCCCAACACTGTCCCGTCCCTGTCCCGAGTCTGTCCCGTCCCTGTCCCAACTCTGTCCCGTCTTTATCCCCGTCTCTATCCCTGTCCCTGACCCTGTCCCGTCCCTATCCCAACTCTGTCCCGTCTTTATCTCCGTCTCTATCCATGTCCCTGACCCTGTCCCGTCCCTGTCCCAACACTGTCCCGTCCCTGTCCCGAGTCTGTCCCGTCTTTATCCCCGTCTCTGTCCCTGTCCCTGACCCTGTCCCGTCCCTATCCCAACTCTGTCCCGTCCCTGTCCCAGGTCTGCCCCGACTTTGTCAACTCTTGCCCGTCCCTGTCCCGGCCCTGTCCCGCTCTGTCCTGGTTCCGTCCCATCCCTGTCCATATCTCTGTCACTGTCCCTATCCCGTCATAACTCTGTCCCAACTCTATCCCGTGTCTATCCCTGTCCCTGACCCTGTCCCATACCTGTCAGGCTCTGTCCCATCCCTGTCCATACCTCTGTCACTGACCCTATCCCTCTTTCTCCTCCCTGTCCCTGTCCCGAGTCGGGTAACATTGGTTATCCAAGAGTTACCTCGATGTCACCCAAGTGTCACCCGAGAGTCGATAGATATAGGTCATTAATTCAGTTTGCAAACGAATGCATAGTGAAAAGGAAGTGTTTTTTTTTTTGATAAAAATTTAGAATTAGGATAAAGTTGAAAACAGTGAGTGTTACAATTTCTTTTATGAATAATATTTATATTGATTGTTTATGCTTTTAATAGTATGTAAATTTTGTTCTTGAAATTTATTTTTAATTATAAATATGAAGAATGTAAGGAGTTGAAACAGTACATAATTTGTAAACAGTTGTTGGTTCGACAGGTATATCCCGTGCTTAGCCAGGTCTGTTCCCGGACTGTTGCGAGGTCTGTCCAAGGGGTGACAGGGCTTTTGTGATCGCCTTCTGTTCGTCGTCCGTCGTCAGTCCGTCCGTCCGTCCGTGCGTGTGTCCGTCAACAATTTCTTTAAACGACATCTCCTCATAAACCACTGGGCCAATTTTAATCAAACTTCACAGGAATGTTCCTTGCATGAAGCTCTACCAAAGTTGTTCAAAAAAATGGATTCCATGCAGAACTCTGGTTGCCATGGCAACCGAAAAGAAAAACTTCAAAAATCTTCTCAAAAAGTAGAAGGTCTAGAGCTTTCATATTTGGTATTTAGCATCATCTAGTGGACCTCTACCAAGATTGCTCAAATTATGCCTCTGGGCTCAGAAATGGCCCTGCCCCGCCCCATTGTCCCCCCCCCCTTCCGTGTCCCGTCCCTGTCCAAGATCTGTTCCAACTTTGTCCCAAAATGCATACGTCTTATCCTTGTGCCCTGTCCCGTCCCTATCCCATCCCTATCCCAACTCTGTCCCGTCTCTATTGCTTTGTGTATCCCTGTCCCTGACCCTGTCCCGTCCCTATCCCAACTTTGTCCCGTCCCTGTGCCAGATCTGTTCTAACTTTGTCCCCAAAAGCATCTGTGTCATCCCTGTCCCCTGTCCCACCCCTCTCCAGTCCCTGTCTCTTATCCCCTTCCAGTCCCTATCCCAACTCTGTCCTGTCTGTATGCCTGTCTCTTTCCCTGTCCCTGACCCTGTCCCGTCCCTATTCTAACTCTTTCCTGTCCCTGTCCCGTCCCTATCCCGTCCATATCCCAACTCTGTCCCGTCTGTATCCCTGTCTCTAACCCTGTCCCTTACCAGTCCCGTCCCTGTCCTAACTGTGTCCCGTCCTTGTCCAAGGTCTGTCCCGACTTTGTTCCAAGAGGCATCCGTGTCATCCGTTTCCATTCCATGTCCCGACCATGTGCCAGTTTGTCCCTAAAGCATCCGTGTCATCCCTGTCCAGCCCCTGTACCGTCCCTTTCCAGTCCCTGTCCCGTCCCTATCCCATCCCTGTGCCAACTCTGTCCCGTCTGTATTCCTTTGTGTTTCCCTGTCCTGTCCCAATCCCAACTCTGTCCCTTACCTATCCCAGGTCTGTCCCGACTTTGTGGCAAGAGACACCATTGTCATCCGTTTCCCTTCCGTGTCCCGTCCTTGTGCCAGACCTGCTCCAACTTTGTCCCCAAAAGCATCCGTGTCATCCCTGACCTCTGTCCCGCCCCTGTCCCGTCCCTGTCTCTTAATCCACAGCTCCCAGTACGTTCCTTTGATGTTGGCAGTACTAATAAATTTTGATAAATGTATTGCTATCATGTACTGATATCATGTACTGTTATCATGTACAGTTTTGAATGGACCAATCAGCTGAGCTACAATTAAAATGGGAAGGGGCTTCTAGCTCTGCATGACAAAATTAACATTGTGGGTATTCCTTAAAATAGCCTCGCCGAGATTATTTGAATGAGTACCCACATTTAAAATAGCTTATACTTAATGGCAAACAGTTCAGACCCTGATCAGAGTGCTCCTTCTGATCTTCAGTTGGGAAGGACTTCTGAGCTCCCCATGACAAAATTAACATGGTGGGTATTCATTAAAATAGGATCACCAAGGTTATTTGAATGAGTACCCACATTTAAAATCGTTTTTACTTAATGGCAAACAGTGCAGACTCTGATCAGACTGCTCCTTCTTATCTTAAAATGGGAAGGGGCTTCTAGCTCTGCATGGCAAAGTTAACATTGTGGGTATTCATTCAAATAGCCTCGCCAAGGTTATATGAATGAGTACCCACATTTAAAATAGCTTTTACTTAATGGCAAACAGTGAACCCTGATCAGACTGCTCCTTCTGATCTTAAGATGGGAAGGGGCTTGTAGCTCTGCATGACAAAATTAACAGTGTGTATTCATTAAAATTGCCTCGCCGAGGTTATTTGAATGAGTATCCACATTTAAAATAGCTTTTGCCGAATCAGTGCAGACCCTGATCAGACTGCTCTTTCTGATTAAGTTTATCCATAAAATCAAATTGTAGGTACTCGCTAGAACTGCCTCATCTAGGCTAGTCCAACGAGTACCCACAACATGTTTTTGTGGAATGGGGCAGATCAAATGAGTACCCACAACATACTCCCATACATGAGAGTTCGGGTAGCCTGACTTTTATTATTTACGTTTTTATACTGATATTTTCATTTTTTGTTTTCATTGACTACGCGAACTCGTCACATGGCCAACTATAAATAAAAATGAAAACGTCCGATATAAACAAAAACGTAAATAGGGCCATTGACGTTCTATATGTAGAACTACCCACAACATACCTTTTTATGGAGAAAAAATATCCCTGAATTATCACAAAATACACTCCCATTTACTGGTGCCAAACATTTTATGAAACATTTGCATGCAGCAAAAGCACACATCTGAGTTCAAGGTAAGTCCTTTCACTTGAAGGTTCAGCATTAAAACGCCCAAGAGATAAACATCAGGTTAAAAAAGCATGATCAAATAACCTGTGGTCAGTTGGATTTAGACCAATCAAATCCAATTGAATATTAATGAATCAGAGAAGCTGACAGTGTCCTTTCAGACAGGTTCAATCCATTTTCCAGACGGGGTAAATCAGGTCAAATTAAAGAAATTGAAATTAACAGTAAATAAAACAAATATGCTTTAATAGGTTTTATCTATTACCTTTAAGTGGGAGTTACAATAAGCTGTGGATTAAAACAGATATATCCAATTGTTTTTGAGAAATATTGGTAAATATTTGTACTGATTGACATCTGTACAGGATAATTAGACTCGCCCTGGCGGGCTCGTCAACTTATCCTGTACAGATGTCAATCAGTACAAATATTTACCAATATTTCACAAAAACAATGGATATATCTATTACTTATCCCTGTCCCTGACCCTGCCCCGTCCCTATGCCAACTCTGTCCCGTCTGTATCCCTGTCATTCTTCATGAATGTATGTCAGAATGTTCATATTGTGGATATCTATGTTAAGTTCAAAACTGAGTCATTTTGGGACAGATGAGCGATTCAGGGCCATTATGACCCTCTTGTTACATTCATATTAATCCACAGCTCCCAGTACTTTCCTTTGATGTTGGCAGTACTAATAAATTTCGATAAATGTATTGTTATCATGTACTGATATCATGTACTGATATCATGTACAGTTTTGAATGGACCAATCAGCTGAGCTACAATTAAAATGGGAAGGGGCTTCTAGCTCTGCATGACAAAGTTAACATTGTGGGTATTCCTTAAAATAGCCTTGCCGAGGTTATTTGAATGAGTACCCACATTTAAAACAGCTTCTACTTAATGGCAAACAGTGCAGACCCTGATCAGACTGTTCCTTCTGATCTTAAAATGGGAAGGGGCTTCTAGCTCTGCATGGCAAAATTAACATTGTGGGTATTCATTCAAATAGGCTCGCCGATGTTATTTGAATAAGTACCCACATTTAAAATAGTTTTTACTTAATGGCAAACAGTGCAGACCCTGATCAGACTGCTCCTTCTGATCTTAAAATGGGAAAGGGCTGCTAGCTCTGCATGACAAAATTAACATTGTGGGTATTCATTCAAATAGCCTCGCCAAGGTTATTTGAATGAGTACCCACATTTAAAATAGCTTTTACTTAATGGCAAACAGTGCACACCCTGATCAGACTGCTCCTTCTGATCTTAAAATGGGAAGGGGCTTCTAGCTCTGCATGACAAAATTAACACTGTGGGCTTTCTTTAAAATTGCCTTGCCGAGGTTATTTGAATAAGTACCCACATTTAAAATAGCTTCTACTTAATGGCAAACAGTGCAGACCCTGATCAGACTGCTCCTTCTGATCTTAAAATGGGAAGGGGCTTCTAGCTCTGCATGACAAAATTAACAATGTGGGCATTCATTAAATTTGCCTCGCCGAGGTTATTTGAATGAGTACACACATTTAAAATAGCTTTTGCCGAATCAGTGCAGACCCTGATCAGACTGCTCCTTCTGATTAAGTTTCTCCAATTCTCCATAAAATCAAATTGTAGGTACTCGCTAGAACCGCCTCATCTAGGCAAGTCCGACGAGTACCCACAACATGTTTTTATGGGATGAGGCAGTTCAAATGAGTACCCACAACATACCCTTTTCTGGAGAAAAAAATATCCCTGAATTATCACAAAATACACTCCCATTTACTGGTATGAAACATTTGCATGCAGCAAAAGCACACATCTGAGTTCAAAGTAAGTCCTTTCACTTGAAGGTTCAGCATTAAAATACCCCAGTGATAATCATCAGGTAAAAAAAAAAAAAAAATCAAATAACCTGTGGTCAGTTGGATTTAGACCAATCAAATCCAATTGAATATTAATGAAGCAGAGAAGCTGACAGTGTCCTTTCAGACAGGACGATCCATTTTTCAGACGGGGTAAATCAGGTCAAATAAAAGAAATTGAAATTTACAGTAAATAAAACAAATATGCTTTAATAGGTTTTATCTATTACCTTTGGTGGAAGTTACAATAAGCTGTGGATTAAAACAGATATATCCAATTGTTTTTGAGAAATATTGGTAAATATTTGTACTGATTGACATCTGTGCAGGATAATTAGACTCGCCCTGGCGGGCTCGTCAAATTATCCTGTACAGATATCAATCAGTACAAATATTTACCAATATTTCACAAAAACAATGGATATATCTATTACTTAATATTATTTATATTTCAGACCTGTAGAATGGAAGTGGACATGGAAGAAATCATGATACGCATGGACGAAATGGAGGACGGCATGTCCGCCATGCGAGAATTTGTTGTAGACAATCTGAAAGACTTTGAGAAGAGGTTAACTGAAATGGAAAAGCGGGATACCTCCCTTAGCGAAGTTTCCAGCCTGAGGAAGGACATGGAGACCTTCAGTCCCATTGTGTCAGGGTGTATGCACTCGACACCAGACGATAGCAGGAAAAGAAAGAACCCCTTTGTGATCGATAAGTCTGTCAAGATGCCAGATACTTTGTCAGATGTAGAGGATGAAGGGTTGAGGGTTGATCTGAAGAAGTACATGCAAGATGAACTGGATATGAAAGAGAAGTTGAATAAAGTGCAGGTCGCATTTTTTTCGTACTGGTTTGATAAGAACTCTGGATTGAAAGGGCGGAAAGAAGAAGCAAAAAGGCTTGAGAGAGATGGTGTGAGAAATAAGATCTGGATCCCTGACCAAATGTTTGAGGGAAAGGGAGATTTTAGCAAGTACCTGCATGAAAAACTCCGTGGCCAAGTGCGGAAGCAGTCCAGAAACCTCAAACGGAAAGAACTGGAGGAAACGTTCCAGATTAGGGTTAGGGTTAGGGTTAGGGTTAGGGTTAGGGTTAGGGTTAGGGTTAGGTTAGGGTTAGGGTTAGGGTTAGGGTTAGGGTTAGGGTTAGGTTAGGGTTAGGGTTAGGGTTAGGGTTAGGGTTAGGGTTAGGGTTAGGGTTAGGTTAGGGTTAGGGTTAGGGTTAGGGTTAGGGGTTAGGGTTAGGGTTAGGGTAAGTGGTTGAAACGAGGTTTGTCCAAGAATTTTGTCCAAAGCTCCGCCCACTTTATCACGTGACTTCGTTTTATCATGGGGTTAGGGTTAGGGTTAGGGTTCACCCTTGTTCTTCTTCATTTGACCCTTAGTTCAGCCTGGTTTAGCCTCCGATCGGCCTTTTCTGAGCACCTGACTGCAATTCAGTGTTAATAAAGCTTGAAGTGAATATGAGCAGTGCTGAACTTAATGTGAAATATTGTTTACCAGGGCCAGCTCACACTTGTTCTTCATTTGACCTTTAGTTCAGCCTGGTTTAGCCTTAAATCAGCCCTTCTGAGCATTTCACTGCAATTCAGTGTTAATAAAGCCTGAACTGAATATTATCCCTGCTAAACTGAATGTGAAATATTATTGTAATTGCTAACCAGGCCCAGTTCACCCTTGTTCTTCTTCATTTGACCCTTAGTTCAGCCTGGTTTAGACTAAGATCAACCTTTATGAGCATTTCACTGCAATTCAGTGTTAATAAAGCTTGAACTGAATCTGAGCACTGCTGAACTCAATATAAAATATTGATTAATTTGCTTTTCAGGCCCAGTTCAACCTTTTAGTTTTTCATTTGACCCTTAGTTCAGCCTGTTTTAGCCTCAGATCAGCCTTTGTTTGAGCATCTCGCTGCAATGCAGTGTTAATACAGCCTGAACTAAATCTCAACACTGCTGAATCCAATGTGAATTATTGTTTTATTTGCTCACCGGGCCCTGTTCACCCTTGTTCTTCGTCATTTGACCCTTAGTTCAGCCTTGTTCAGCCTTAGATCAGCCCCTCTGAGCATCTAGCTGCAATTAAGTGTTAATAAAGCCTGTACTGAATATTATCCCTGCTTAACTCATTGTGGAATATTGTTTTATTTGCTTACCAGGCCCAGTTCACCCTTGTCCTTCTTCATTTGACCCTCAGTTCAGCCTGGTTTTGCCTCATATCAGCCTTTTCTGAGCACCTCACTGCAATTCAGTGTTAATAAAGCCTGAACTGAATCTGAGCAGTGCTGAACGCAATGTGAAATATTGTTTCATTTGCTTACCAGGCCAAGTAAACCCTTGTTGTTCTTCATTTGACCCTTAGTTCAGCCCTGTTTTAGCGGAGCATTTCGCTGCAATTCAGTGTTAATGAAGCCTGAACTGAACCTTAGCACTGCTGAATTCAATGCGAATTATAATTTATTTGCTCACCGGGCCCTGTTCACACTTGTTCTTCTTCATTTGACCCTTAGTTCAGCCTGGTTCAGCCTTAGATCAGTCTTTCAGAGCATCTAGCTGCAATTAAGTGTAAATAAAGCCTGTACTGAATATTATCTCTGCTACACTCAATGTGGAATGTTGTTTCACGTGCTTACCAGGCCAAGTTCACCCTTGTTCTTCTTCATTTGACCCTCAGTTCAGCCTGGTTTAGCCTCCGATCGGCCTTTTCTGAGCACCTCACTGCAATTCAGTGTTAATAAAGCCTGAACTGAATAGGAACAGTGCTGAACGCAATGTGAAATATTGTTTCATTTGCTTGCCAGTCCAAGTTAACCCTTGTAGTTCTTCATTTGACCCTTAGTCCAGCCTGCTTTAGTGGAGCACCTCGCTGCAATTCAGTGTAAATGAAGCCTGAACTGAACCTTAGTACTGCTGAACTCAATGTGAATTATTGTTTTATTTGCTCACCGGGCCCTGTTCGGCCTTGTTCTTCTTCATTTGACACTTAATTCAGCCTGGTTCAGCCTTAGATCAACCTTTCTGAGCTTTTAACTGCAATTCAGTGTTAATATAGCCTGAACTGAATATTATGCCTGCTAAACGCAATGTGGAATATTGTTTTATTTGCTTATCAGGCCCAGATCACCCGTGTTCTTCTTCATTGGACCCTTAGTTCAGCCTTGTTTAGCCTCAGATCAGACTAACTGAGAATCTCACTGCAATTCAGTATTTATTAATATGAAGCCTGAACTGAACCTTAGCACTGCTGAATTCAATGTGAATTATTGTTTTAGTTGCTCACCGGGCCATGTTCACCCTTGTTCTTCTTCATTTGACCCTTAGTTCAGCCTCGTTAAGCCTTAGACCAGCCTTTCTGAGCAGCTAGCTGCAATTCATTGTAAATAAAGCCTGTACTGAATATAATCTCTGCTAAACTCAATGTGGAATGTTGTTTCACGTGCTTACCAGGCCCAGTTCACCCTTGTTCTTCTTCATTTGACCCTTAGTTCAGCCTGGTTTAGCCTCCGATCGGCCTTTTCTGAGCACCTGACTGCAATTCAGTGTTAATAAAGCTTGAACTGAATATGAGCAGTGCTGAACGCAATGTGAAATATTGTTTCATTTGCTTACCAGTCCAAGTTTTTCCTTGTAGTTCTTCATTTGACCCTTAGTTCATCCTGTTTCAGTGCAGCATCTCGCTGCAATTCAGTGTAAATAAAGCCTGAACTATACCTTAGCACTGCTGAACTCAATGTGAATTATTGTTTTATTTGCTCACCGGGCCCTGTTCAGCCTTGTTCTTCTTCATTTAATATAGCCTGAACTGAATATTACCCTGCTAAACTCAATGTGGAATATTGTTTTATTTGCTTATCAGGCCCAGATCACCCGTGTTCTTCTTCATTTGACCCTCAGTTCACCCTTGTTTAGCCTCAGATCAGACTTTCTGAGAATCTCATTGCAATTCAGTATTTATAAATATGAAGCCTAAACTGAATCGTAGCCCTGTGAAACGTAATGTGAAATACTGTTTTATTTGCTAACCAGGGCCAGTTCACCCTTGTTCTTCTTCATTTGACCCTTAGTTTAGCCTGGTTCAGCCTCAGATCACACTTTCTGAGAATCTCACTACAATTCAGTGTTTATAACTATAAATATGTTCTATAAAAGGGTTATCCTTTGGAAGGTTATCCTTTGCTTACCAGGCCCAGTTCACCCTTGTTCTTCTTTATTTGACCCTTAGTTCAGCCTGGTTTAGACTACGATCAATCAGCCTTTATGAGTATCTCACTGCAATTCATTGTTAATAAAGCCTGAATCTGAGCACTGCTCAATATTAAACATTGATTAATGTGCATTCCATGCCCAGTTCACCCTTTTAGTACTTCATTTGACCCTAAGTTCAGCCTGTTTTAGCCTCAGATCAACTTTTGTTTGAGCATCTCGCTGCAATGCAGTGTTAATACAGCCTGAACTAAATCTCAACACTGCTGAACTCAATGTGAATTATTGTTTATTTGCTCACCGGGTCCTGTTCACCCTTGTTCTTCGTCATTTGACCCTTAGTTCCGCCTGGTTCAGCCTTAGATCAGCCTTTATAAGCATCTAGCTCCAATTAAGTGTTAATAAAGCCTGTATTGAATATTATCCCTGCTCAACTCATTGTGAAATATTGTTTCATTTGCTTACCAGGCCCAGTTCTCCCTTGTTCTTCTTGATTTGACCCTCAGTTCAGCCTTGTTTAGCCTCAGAGACTTTTCTGAGCACCTCACTGCAATTCAGTGTTAATAAATATGTTCTAAAAAAGGGTTTTCCTTTGGAAGCAAAGAATACATCACAGATCTGACAATATGGAGTGTATATGTTTTCTGGGCCAGACCAGCCAGCCTCGGTCAACTAGGCCCCACCAGTGACCCTCAGACACCCCCAAAACTCCACAATGGAATCAATGATCCCAAAGGACAAGAACATATAATCTACACTATGATGTAGGGCAGGGAGCATGAACTGAATCTGAGTACTGTTGGCCGCAATGTGAAATATTGTTTCATCCAAGTAAACCCTTGTAGTTCTTCATTTGACCCTCAGTTCAGCCTGTTTTAGTGAAGCATCTCGCTGCAATTCAGTGTAAATAAAGCCTGAACTGAAATTTAGTACTGCTGAACTCAACGTGAATTATTGTTTTATTTTCTCACTGGGCCCTGTTCAGCCTTGTTCTTCTTCATTTGACACTTAATTCAGCCTGGTTCAGCCTGAAATCAACCTATCTGAGCATCTAACTGCAATTCACTGTTAATATAGCCTGAACAGAATATTATCCCTGCTAAACTCAATGTGGAATATTGGGTTATTTGCCTTCTAGGCCCAGATCACCCTTGTTCTTCTTCATTTGACCCTCAGTTCAGCCTGGTTTTGCCTCAGATCAGCCTTTTCTGAGCACCTCAATGCAATACAGTGTTAATAAAGCCTAAACTGAATCTGAGCACTGCTGAACGCAATGTGAAATATTGTTTCATTTGCTTACCTGTCCAGGTAAACCTTCGTTGTTCTTCATTTGACCCTTAGTTCAGCCTGTTTTAGTGGAGCATCTCGCTGCAATTCAATGTAAATAAAGCCTGAACTGAACCTTAGCACTGCTGAACTCAATGTAAATTATTGTTTTATTTGCTCACTGGGCCCTGTTCAGCCTTGTTCTTCTTCATTTGACCCTCAGTTGAGCCTGGTTTAGCCTCAGATCAGCCTTATCTGAGTACCGCACTGCAATTCAGTGTTAATAAAGCCTGAACTGAATCTGAGCACTGCTGAACGCAATGTGTAATATTGTTTCATTTGCTTACCAGGCCAAGTAAACCCTTGTTGTTCTTCTTTTGAAACTTAGTTCAGCCTGTTTAAGTGGAGTATCTCGCTGCAATTCAGTGTAAATAAAGCCAAAACTGAACCTAAGCACTGCTGACTTTAATGTGAATTATTGTTTTATTTGCTCACCGGGCCTTGTTCACCCTTGTTCTTCTTCATTTGACCCTTAGTTCAGCCTGGTTCAGCCTTATATCAGTTTTTTTTCTGAGCATCTAGCTGTAATTCAGTGTAAATAAAGCCTTTACTGAATATAATCTCTGCTAAACTCAATGTGGAATGTTGTTTCACGTGCTTACCAGGCCCAGTTCACCCTTGTTCTTCTTCATTTGACCCTCAGTTCAGCCTGGTTTAGCTTCAGATCGGCCTTTTCTGAGCACCTAAGTGCAATTCAGTGTTAATAAAGCCTGAACTGAATATGAGCAGTGCTGAACGCAATGAGAAATATTGTTTAATTTGCTTACCAGTCCAAGTTAACCCTTGTAGTTCTTCATTTGACCCTCAGTTCAGCCTGTTTTAGTGGAGCATCTCGCTGCAATTCAGTGTAAATAAAGCCTGAACTGAAATTTAGCACTGCTGAACTCAACGTGAATTATTGTTTTATTTGCTCACTGGGCCCTGTTCAGCCTTGTTCTTCTTCATTTGATACTTAATTCAGCCTGGTTCAGCCTTAAATCAACCTATCTTAGCATCTAACTGCAATTCACTGTTAATATAGCCTGAACTGAATATTATCCCTGCTAAACTCAATGTGGAATATTGTTTTATTTGCCTTCTAGGCCCAGTTCACCCTTGTTCTTCTTCATTTGACCCTCAGTTCAGCCTGGTTTTGCCTCAGATCAGCCTTTTCTGAGCACCTCACTGCAATTCAGTGTTAATAGAGCCTGAACTGAATCTGAGCACTGCTGAACGCAATGTGAAATATTGTTTCATTTGCTTACTAGTCCAGGTAAACCTTTGTTGTTCTTCGTTAGACCCTTAGTTCAGCCTGTTTTAGTGGAGCATCTCGCTGCAATTCAGTGTAAATAAAGCCTGGACTGACCCTTAGCACTGCTGAACTCAATGTAAATTATTGTTTTGTTTGCTCACCGGGCCCTGTTCAGCCTTGTTCTTCTTCATTTGACCCTCAGTTCAGCCTGGTTTAGCCTCAGATCAGCCTTATCAGAGTACCGCACTGCAATTCAGTGTGAATAAAGCCTGAACTGAATCTGAGCACTGCTGAACGCAATGTGTAATATTATTTCATTTGCTTATCAGGCCAAGTAAACCCTTGTTGTTCTTCATATGAAACTTATTTCAGCCTGTTTTAGTGGAGCATATCGCTGGAATTCAGTGTAAATAAAGCCAAAACTGAACCTAAGCACTGCTAAATTCAATGTGAATTATTGTTTTATTTGCTCACCAGACCTTGTTCACCCTTGTTCTTCTTCATTTGACCCTTAGTTCAGCCAGGTTCAGCCTTAGATCAGTCTTTCTGAGCATCTAGCTGCAATTCAGTGTAAATAAAGCCTGTACTGAATATTATCTCTGCCAAACTCAATGTGGAATGTTGTTTCACTTGCTTACCAGGCCCAGTTCACCCTTGTTCTTCATTTGACCCTCAGTTCAGCCTGGTTTAACTTCAGATCGGCCTTTTCTGAGCACCTCACTGCAATTCAGTTTTAATAAATTAAAAATCAAAAATGAGTTCCTTTAAGAGCATTGAAAACATTCATAAGAAAGATGGGTCATACTACGTAGTTTCGGCTAAGAAAGCCTCAGCCTAAGTCTGAACTGAATATGAGCAGAGCTGAACGCAATGAGAAATATTGTTTCATTTGCTTACCAGTCCAAGTTAACCCTTGTAGTTCTTCATTTGATCCTCAGTTCAGCCTGTTTTAGTGGAGCATCTCGCTGCAATTCAGTGTAAATAAAGCCTGAACTGAACCTTAGCACTGCTGAACTCAATGTGAATTATTGTTTTATTTGCTCACCGGGCCCTGTTCAGCCTTGTTCTTCTTCATTTGACACTTAACTCAGCCTTAGATAAACCTTTCTGAGCATCTAACTGCAATTCAGTGTTAATATAGCCTGAACTGAATATTATCCCTGCTAAACGCAATGTGGAATATTGTTTTATTTGCTTATCAGGCCCGGATCACCCTTGTTCACCTTCATTTGACCCTTAGTTCAGCCTTGTTTAGCCTCAGATCAGACTTTCTGAGAATCTCACTGCAATTCAGTATCGAATCTTAGACCTGCTAAACGTAATAAGAAATACTGTTTTATTTGATTACCAGTGCCAGTTCACCCTTGTTCTTTTTCATTTTACCCTTAGTTCAGCCTGGTTCAGCCTCAGATCAGACTTTCTGAGAATCTCACTACAATTCAGTGTTAATAACTATAAATATGTTCTATAAAAGGGTTATCCTTTGGAAGGTTATCGTTTGCTTACCAGGCCCAGTTCACCCTTGTTCTTCTTTATTTGACCCTTAGTTGAGCCTGGTTTAGCCTACGATCAGCCTTTATGAGCATCTCGCTGCAATTCAGTGTTAATAAAGCCCAACTGAATCTGAGCACTGCTTAACTCAATATGAAATATTGATTAATGTGCTTTCCAGGCCCATTTCACCCTTTTAGTACTTCATTTGACCCGAAGTTCAGCCTTTTTCAGCCTCAGATCAGCCTTTGTTTGAGCATCTCGCTGCAATGCAGTGTTAATACATTCTGAACTAAATCTCAACACTGCTGAACTGAATGTGAATTACCTCACTGCAATTCAGTGTTAATAAAGGCTGAACTGAATCTGAGCACTGCTGAACGCAATGTGAAAAATTGTTTCATTTGCTTACCAGTCCAAGTTAACCCTTGTAGTTCTTCATTTGACCCTCAGTTCAGCCTGTTTTAGTGGAGCATCTCGCTGCAATTCAGTGTAAATAAAGCCTGAACTGAACCTTAGCACTGCTGAACTCAATGTGAATTATTGTTTTATTTGCTCACCGGGCCCTGTTGAGCCTTGTTCTTCTTCAATTGACGCTTAACTCAGCCTTAGATAAACCTTTCTGAGCATCTAACTGCAATTCAGTGTTAATATAGCCTGAACTGAATATTATCCCTGCGTAACGCAATGTGGAATATTGTTTTATTTGCTTATCAGGCCCGGATCACCCTTGTTCACCTTCATTTGACCCTAAGTTCAGCCTTGTTTAGCCTCAGATCAGACTTTCTGAGAATCTCACTGCAATTCAGTATCGAATCTTAGACCTGCTAAACGTAATAAGAAATACTGTTTTATTTGCTTACCAGTGCCAGTTCACCCTTGTTCTTCTTCATTTGACCCTTAGTTCAGCCTGGTTCAGCCTCAGATCAGACTTTCTGAGAATCTCACTACAATTCAGTGTTTATAACTATAAATATGTTTTATAAAAGGGCTATCCTTTGGAAGGTTATCGTTTGCTTACCAGGCCCAGTTCACCCTTGTTCTTCTTTATTTGACCCTTATTTCAGCCTGGTTTAGACTACGATCAGCCTTTATGAGCATCTCACTGCAATTCAGTGTTAATATTAGGGTTAGGGTTAGGGTTCAGGGTTAGGGTTAGGGTTAGGGTTTAGGGTTAGGGTATGGTTAGGGTTAGGGTTAGGGTTTAGGGTTTAGGGTTAGGGTTAGGGTTAGGGTTCATTTCCTTAGGGTAAGTGGTTGAAACGAGGTTTGTCCAAGAATTTTGTCCAAAGCTCCGCCCACTTTATCACGTGACTTCGTTTTATCATGGGGTTAGGGTTAGGGTTAGGGTTCACCCTTGTTCTTCTTCATTTGACCCTTAGTTCAGCCTGGTTTAGCCTCCGATCGGCCTTTTCTGAGCACCTGACTGCAATTCAGTGTTAATAAAGCTTGAAGTGAATATGAGCAGTGCTGAACTTAATGTGAAATATTGTTTACCAGGGCCAGCTCACACTTGTTCTTCATTTGACCTTTAGTTCAGCCTGGTTTAGCCTTAAATCAGCCCTTCTGAGCATTTCACTGCAATTCAGTGTTAATAAAGCCTGAACTGAATATTATCCCTGCTAAACTGAATGTGAAATATTATTGTAATTGCTAACCAGGCCCAGTTCACCCTTGTTCTTCTTCATTTGACCCTTAGTTCAGCCTGGTTTAGACTAAGATCAACCTTTATGAGCATTTCACTGCAATTCAGTGTTAATAAAGCTTGAACTGAATCTGAGCACTGCTGAACTCAATATAAAATATTGATTAATTTGCTTTTCAGGCCCAGTTCAACCTTTTAGTTTTTCATTTGACCCTTAGTTCAGCCTGTTTTAGCCTCAGATCAGCCTTTGTTTGAGCATCTCGCTGCAATGCAGTGTTAATACAGCCTGAACTAAATCTCAACACTGCTGAATCCAATGTGAATTATTGTTTTATTTGCTCACCGGGCCCTGTTCACCCTTGTTCTTCGTCATTTGACCCTTAGTTCAGCCTTGTTCAGCCTTAGATCAGCCCCTCTGAGCATCTAGCTGCAATTAAGTGTTAATAAAGCCTGTACTGAATATTATCCCTGCTTAACTCATTGTGGAATATTGTTTTATTTGCTTACCAGGCCCAGTTCACCCTTGTCCTTCTTCATTTGACCCTCAGTTCAGCCTGGTTTTGCCTCATATCAGCCTTTTCTGAGCACCTCACTGCAATTCAGTGTTAATAAAGCCTGAACTGAATCTGAGCAGTGCTGAACGCAATGTGAAATATTGTTTCATTTGCTTACCAGGCCAAGTAAACCCTTGTTGTTCTTCATTTGACCCTTAGTTCAGCCCTGTTTTAGCGGAGCATTTCGCTGCAATTCAGTGTTAATGAAGCCTGAACTGAACCTTAGCACTGCTGAATTCAATGCGAATTATAATTTATTTGCTCACCGGGCCCTGTTCACACTTGTTCTTCTTCATTTGACCCTTAGTTCAGCCTGGTTCAGCCTTAGATCAGTCTTTCAGAGCATCTAGCTGCAATTAAGTGTAAATAAAGCCTGTACTGAATATTATCTCTGCTACACTCAATGTGGAATGTTGTTTCACGTGCTTACCAGGCCAAGTTCACCCTTGTTCTTCTTCATTTGACCCTCAGTTCAGCCTGGTTTAGCCTCCGATCGGCCTTTTCTGAGCACCTCACTGCAATTCAGTGTTAATAAAGCCTGAACTGAATAGGAACAGTGCTGAACGCAATGTGAAATATTGTTTCATTTGCTTGCCAGTCCAAGTTAACCCTTGTAGTTCTTCATTTGACCCTTAGTCCAGCCTGCTTTAGTGGAGCACCTCGCTGCAATTCAGTGTAAATGAAGCCTGAACTGAACCTTAGTACTGCTGAACTCAATGTGAATTATTGTTTTATTTGCTCACCGGGCCCTGTTCGGCCTTGTTCTTCTTCATTTGACACTTAATTCAGCCTGGTTCAGCCTTAGATCAACCTTTCTGAGCTTTTAACTGCAATTCAGTGTTAATATAGCCTGAACTGAATATTATGCCTGCTAAACGCAATGTGGAATATTGTTTTATTTGCTTATCAGGCCCAGATCACCCGTGTTCTTCTTCATTGGACCCTTAGTTCAGCCTTGTTTAGCCTCAGATCAGACTAACTGAGAATCTCACTGCAATTCAGTATTTATTAATATGAAGCCTGAACTGAACCTTAGCACTGCTGAATTCAATGTGAATTATTGTTTTAGTTGCTCACCGGGCCATGTTCACCCTTGTTCTTCTTCATTTGACCCTTAGTTCAGCCTCGTTAAGCCTTAGACCAGCCTTTCTGAGCAGCTAGCTGCAATTCATTGTAAATAAAGCCTGTACTGAATATAATCTCTGCTAAACTCAATGTGGAATGTTGTTTCACGTGCTTACCAGGCCCAGTTCACCCTTGTTCTTCTTCATTTGACCCTTAGTTCAGCCTGGTTTAGCCTCCGATCGGCCTTTTCTGAGCACCTGACTGCAATTCAGTGTTAATAAAGCTTGAACTGAATATGAGCAGTGCTGAACGCAATGTGAAATATTGTTTCATTTGCTTACCAGTCCAAGTTTTTCCTTGTAGTTCTTCATTTGACCCTTAGTTCATCCTGTTTCAGTGCAGCATCTCGCTGCAATTCAGTGTAAATAAAGCCTGAACTATACCTTAGCACTGCTGAACTCAATGTGAATTATTGTTTTATTTGCTCACCGGGCCCTGTTCAGCCTTGTTCTTCTTCATTTAATATAGCCTGAACTGAATATTACCCTGCTAAACTCAATGTGGAATATTGTTTTATTTGCTTATCAGGCCCAGATCACCCGTGTTCTTCTTCATTTGACCCTCAGTTCACCCTTGTTTAGCCTCAGATCAGACTTTCTGAGAATCTCATTGCAATTCAGTATTTATAAATATGAAGCCTAAACTGAATCGTAGCCCTGTGAAACGTAATGTGAAATACTGTTTTATTTGCTAACCAGGGCCAGTTCACCCTTGTTCTTCTTCATTTGACCCTTAGTTTAGCCTGGTTCAGCCTCAGATCACACTTTCTGAGAATCTCACTACAATTCAGTGTTTATAACTATAAATATGTTCTATAAAAGGGTTATCCTTTGGAAGGTTATCCTTTGCTTACCAGGCCCAGTTCACCCTTGTTCTTCTTTATTTGACCCTTAGTTCAGCCTGGTTTAGACTACGATCAATCAGCCTTTATGAGTATCTCACTGCAATTCATTGTTAATAAAGCCTGAATCTGAGCACTGCTCAATATTAAACATTGATTAATGTGCATTCCATGCCCAGTTCACCCTTTTAGTACTTCATTTGACCCTAAGTTCAGCCTGTTTTAGCCTCAGATCAACTTTTGTTTGAGCATCTCGCTGCAATGCAGTGTTAATACAGCCTGAACTAAATCTCAACACTGCTGAACTCAATGTGAATTATTGTTTATTTGCTCACCGGGTCCTGTTCACCCTTGTTCTTCGTCATTTGACCCTTAGTTCCGCCTGGTTCAGCCTTAGATCAGCCTTTATAAGCATCTAGCTCCAATTAAGTGTTAATAAAGCCTGTATTGAATATTATCCCTGCTCAACTCATTGTGAAATATTGTTTCATTTGCTTACCAGGCCCAGTTCTCCCTTGTTCTTCTTGATTTGACCCTCAGTTCAGCCTTGTTTAGCCTCAGAGACTTTTCTGAGCACCTCACTGCAATTCAGTGTTAATAAATATGTTCTAAAAAAGGGTTTTCCTTTGGAAGCAAAGAATACATCACAGATCTGACAATATGGAGTGTATATGTTTTCTGGGCCAGACCAGCCAGCCTCGGTCAACTAGGCCCCACCAGTGACCCTCAGACACCCCCAAAACTCCACAATGGAATCAATGATCCCAAAGGACAAGAACATATAATCTACACTATGATGTAGGGCAGGGAGCATGAACTGAATCTGAGTACTGTTGGCCGCAATGTGAAATATTGTTTCATCCAAGTAAACCCTTGTAGTTCTTCATTTGACCCTCAGTTCAGCCTGTTTTAGTGAAGCATCTCGCTGCAATTCAGTGTAAATAAAGCCTGAACTGAAATTTAGTACTGCTGAACTCAACGTGAATTATTGTTTTATTTTCTCACTGGGCCCTGTTCAGCCTTGTTCTTCTTCATTTGACACTTAATTCAGCCTGGTTCAGCCTGAAATCAACCTATCTGAGCATCTAACTGCAATTCACTGTTAATATAGCCTGAACAGAATATTATCCCTGCTAAACTCAATGTGGAATATTGGGTTATTTGCCTTCTAGGCCCAGATCACCCTTGTTCTTCTTCATTTGACCCTCAGTTCAGCCTGGTTTTGCCTCAGATCAGCCTTTTCTGAGCACCTCAATGCAATACAGTGTTAATAAAGCCTAAACTGAATCTGAGCACTGCTGAACGCAATGTGAAATATTGTTTCATTTGCTTACCTGTCCAGGTAAACCTTCGTTGTTCTTCATTTGACCCTTAGTTCAGCCTGTTTTAGTGGAGCATCTCGCTGCAATTCAATGTAAATAAAGCCTGAACTGAACCTTAGCACTGCTGAACTCAATGTAAATTATTGTTTTATTTGCTCACTGGGCCCTGTTCAGCCTTGTTCTTCTTCATTTGACCCTCAGTTGAGCCTGGTTTAGCCTCAGATCAGCCTTATCTGAGTACCGCACTGCAATTCAGTGTTAATAAAGCCTGAACTGAATCTGAGCACTGCTGAACGCAATGTGTAATATTGTTTCATTTGCTTACCAGGCCAAGTAAACCCTTGTTGTTCTTCTTTTGAAACTTAGTTCAGCCTGTTTAAGTGGAGTATCTCGCTGCAATTCAGTGTAAATAAAGCCAAAACTGAACCTAAGCACTGCTGACTTTAATGTGAATTATTGTTTTATTTGCTCACCGGGCCTTGTTCACCCTTGTTCTTCTTCATTTGACCCTTAGTTCAGCCTGGTTCAGCCTTATATCAGTTTTTTTTCTGAGCATCTAGCTGTAATTCAGTGTAAATAAAGCCTTTACTGAATATAATCTCTGCTAAACTCAATGTGGAATGTTGTTTCACGTGCTTACCAGGCCCAGTTCACCCTTGTTCTTCTTCATTTGACCCTCAGTTCAGCCTGGTTTAGCTTCAGATCGGCCTTTTCTGAGCACCTAAGTGCAATTCAGTGTTAATAAAGCCTGAACTGAATATGAGCAGTGCTGAACGCAATGAGAAATATTGTTTAATTTGCTTACCAGTCCAAGTTAACCCTTGTAGTTCTTCATTTGACCCTCAGTTCAGCCTGTTTTAGTGGAGCATCTCGCTGCAATTCAGTGTAAATAAAGCCTGAACTGAAATTTAGCACTGCTGAACTCAACGTGAATTATTGTTTTATTTGCTCACTGGGCCCTGTTCAGCCTTGTTCTTCTTCATTTGATACTTAATTCAGCCTGGTTCAGCCTTAAATCAACCTATCTTAGCATCTAACTGCAATTCACTGTTAATATAGCCTGAACTGAATATTATCCCTGCTAAACTCAATGTGGAATATTGTTTTATTTGCCTTCTAGGCCCAGTTCACCCTTGTTCTTCTTCATTTGACCCTCAGTTCAGCCTGGTTTTGCCTCAGATCAGCCTTTTCTGAGCACCTCACTGCAATTCAGTGTTAATAGAGCCTGAACTGAATCTGAGCACTGCTGAACGCAATGTGAAATATTGTTTCATTTGCTTACTAGTCCAGGTAAACCTTTGTTGTTCTTCGTTAGACCCTTAGTTCAGCCTGTTTTAGTGGAGCATCTCGCTGCAATTCAGTGTAAATAAAGCCTGGACTGACCCTTAGCACTGCTGAACTCAATGTAAATTATTGTTTTGTTTGCTCACCGGGCCCTGTTCAGCCTTGTTCTTCTTCATTTGACCCTCAGTTCAGCCTGGTTTAGCCTCAGATCAGCCTTATCAGAGTACCGCACTGCAATTCAGTGTGAATAAAGCCTGAACTGAATCTGAGCACTGCTGAACGCAATGTGTAATATTATTTCATTTGCTTATCAGGCCAAGTAAACCCTTGTTGTTCTTCATATGAAACTTATTTCAGCCTGTTTTAGTGGAGCATATCGCTGGAATTCAGTGTAAATAAAGCCAAAACTGAACCTAAGCACTGCTAAATTCAATGTGAATTATTGTTTTATTTGCTCACCAGACCTTGTTCACCCTTGTTCTTCTTCATTTGACCCTTAGTTCAGCCAGGTTCAGCCTTAGATCAGTCTTTCTGAGCATCTAGCTGCAATTCAGTGTAAATAAAGCCTGTACTGAATATTATCTCTGCCAAACTCAATGTGGAATGTTGTTTCACTTGCTTACCAGGCCCAGTTCACCCTTGTTCTTCATTTGACCCTCAGTTCAGCCTGGTTTAACTTCAGATCGGCCTTTTCTGAGCACCTCACTGCAATTCAGTTTTAATAAATTAAAAATCAAAAATGAGTTCCTTTAAGAGCATTGAAAACATTCATAAGAAAGATGGGTCATACTACGTAGTTTCGGCTAAGAAAGCCTCAGCCTAAGTCTGAACTGAATATGAGCAGAGCTGAACGCAATGAGAAATATTGTTTCATTTGCTTACCAGTCCAAGTTAACCCTTGTAGTTCTTCATTTGATCCTCAGTTCAGCCTGTTTTAGTGGAGCATCTCGCTGCAATTCAGTGTAAATAAAGCCTGAACTGAACCTTAGCACTGCTGAACTCAATGTGAATTATTGTTTTATTTGCTCACCGGGCCCTGTTCAGCCTTGTTCTTCTTCATTTGACACTTAACTCAGCCTTAGATAAACCTTTCTGAGCATCTAACTGCAATTCAGTGTTAATATAGCCTGAACTGAATATTATCCCTGCTAAACGCAATGTGGAATATTGTTTTATTTGCTTATCAGGCCCGGATCACCCTTGTTCACCTTCATTTGACCCTTAGTTCAGCCTTGTTTAGCCTCAGATCAGACTTTCTGAGAATCTCACTGCAATTCAGTATCGAATCTTAGACCTGCTAAACGTAATAAGAAATACTGTTTTATTTGATTACCAGTGCCAGTTCACCCTTGTTCTTTTTCATTTTACCCTTAGTTCAGCCTGGTTCAGCCTCAGATCAGACTTTCTGAGAATCTCACTACAATTCAGTGTTAATAACTATAAATATGTTCTATAAAAGGGTTATCCTTTGGAAGGTTATCGTTTGCTTACCAGGCCCAGTTCACCCTTGTTCTTCTTTATTTGACCCTTAGTTGAGCCTGGTTTAGCCTACGATCAGCCTTTATGAGCATCTCGCTGCAATTCAGTGTTAATAAAGCCCAACTGAATCTGAGCACTGCTTAACTCAATATGAAATATTGATTAATGTGCTTTCCAGGCCCATTTCACCCTTTTAGTACTTCATTTGACCCGAAGTTCAGCCTTTTTCAGCCTCAGATCAGCCTTTGTTTGAGCATCTCGCTGCAATGCAGTGTTAATACATTCTGAACTAAATCTCAACACTGCTGAACTGAATGTGAATTACCTCACTGCAATTCAGTGTTAATAAAGGCTGAACTGAATCTGAGCACTGCTGAACGCAATGTGAAAAATTGTTTCATTTGCTTACCAGTCCAAGTTAACCCTTGTAGTTCTTCATTTGACCCTCAGTTCAGCCTGTTTTAGTGGAGCATCTCGCTGCAATTCAGTGTAAATAAAGCCTGAACTGAACCTTAGCACTGCTGAACTCAATGTGAATTATTGTTTTATTTGCTCACCGGGCCCTGTTGAGCCTTGTTCTTCTTCAATTGACGCTTAACTCAGCCTTAGATAAACCTTTCTGAGCATCTAACTGCAATTCAGTGTTAATATAGCCTGAACTGAATATTATCCCTGCGTAACGCAATGTGGAATATTGTTTTATTTGCTTATCAGGCCCGGATCACCCTTGTTCACCTTCATTTGACCCTAAGTTCAGCCTTGTTTAGCCTCAGATCAGACTTTCTGAGAATCTCACTGCAATTCAGTATCGAATCTTAGACCTGCTAAACGTAATAAGAAATACTGTTTTATTTGCTTACCAGTGCCAGTTCACCCTTGTTCTTCTTCATTTGACCCTTAGTTCAGCCTGGTTCAGCCTCAGATCAGACTTTCTGAGAATCTCACTACAATTCAGTGTTTATAACTATAAATATGTTTTATAAAAGGGCTATCCTTTGGAAGGTTATCGTTTGCTTACCAGGCCCAGTTCACCCTTGTTCTTCTTTATTTGACCCTTATTTCAGCCTGGTTTAGACTACGATCAGCCTTTATGAGCATCTCACTGCAATTCAGTGTTAATATTAGGGTTAGGGTTAGGGTTCAGGGTTAGGGTTAGGGTTAGGGTTTAGGGTTAGGGTATGGTTAGGGTTAGGGTTAGGGCTCCCTCCTGAAAATTTGGCATCCCGGGTTTCAAAATTTGGCATCGGGGTGTCAAAATTTGGCATTTTCAGTCAAATTCTGGCATCGGGGTATGAAATTCTGGCATTTTGGGGTGAAAATCTGGCTGGACGCTAATAAGTCAAAATTTGGCAGCAAAAAGTGGCATTCTTGTTTTTTTTCTTTAATAAGCTGTATTTTGCTGCAATAATGCCGGAATGGACGATGGAAGACCCAATATATTATTTAGTGTTATAAATTGTGTTTTTACCCCGTTTTGAAGGAACTTGTTCACAATTATATTTTGCATGATTGAAAATTTGGCAACATATTTCTAAAGGGTCTTTGTGAATTATTTCAAGACTCGGTCTTTGATGCCATTTATTTTGTGTTGTATAATAAATAGAGGCAGTAGAAGTGAATTTGTTGCTAGTGAGGGGTGTACAATAGGCAGATATAATAATATTAGACACTTCAGCAGCAATGGCAGTAGCAGAGAGGTAATTAACTACTATTAGTAAAGGAAAATGCAGCAGAATGTGAAGATTTTAAATTTTCAAGTGGACTAATATAAGTATGTAGGACTGCGGCAGAGGTCTAAAATTTTCAAAGCGGACTCCGCTTACATATATACAACCATATAAGAACATGAGACTGTGGCTGAGATGCAAGTCTTATAATATCAAGCATACACTGGTTACAGATGTTTACTTATATTAGTGTTTAAGACTGTGGTAGGGAAGGATTTCTATGAGATATCTGATATACTAAATAAGATACCTAATATAGCAAATAAGATATCTTATATAACATAGCCGATATCTCATATATTATATAAGATATCTTATTAATTTAATAAGATATCTTATTTAAAGATGCAGAAACGATATCTTACATGATATATAAGATATCTGATATATTATATATCTTTTCTGTAATATTAAATATTTTATTTGGTATATTAGATATCTTATTTAGCATATCAGATATCTTATATATTTCGGTAAATAAGATATCTTATATCCTGTATCGGATATCTTTATTAATATATTAGATATCTTATACAGCATAAAAGATATCTTATATAATATATAAGATATTTTATTTGCCTAAATATATAAGATATATTATTTGACAAATAAGATATCTTATATATTTTAACAAAATATGTAATGAAGTCAAACTGTCAACGATGTTATTTAAGATATCCTATTTATCAAACGGAAATAAAATATCTTACATGCTAAATAATATATTTGATATACCAATTTAGATATCTTATTTACTTATATAGATAAGATATCTTATATAACATAATATATAAGATATCTGATATGCTATTTAAAATGTATTATATGCTTTATTAGATATCTTATTTATTTTTAGATATCTTATTTAGCATATAAGATATCTTATATGTTTTAGTAAATAAGATATCTTAATTGGCAATTCAGATATCTTATTTAACATATCAGATATCTTATATATCATATCATTAGAATATCTGATACTTAGTATTTATCCGTTATTCCTTAGACTTGACCGCTGTATCGAGAGAGTATCTGATGCTAAGTATTTATCCACAGACTTATACAAGAAACATGGTAGTGCGGTCAAGACCCAGAATGAATATAATGATATCGACTGCGGCTGATACATATATATTGGAAGGAAGCATGGAAAGGCGGTCAAGACCCATAATAAATATAATGATATAGACTGTGGCGGAGACATATATATTGGAAGGATGCACGGTCAGGCGGTCAAGACCCAAAATGATAATAGTGATACAGACTGCGGCTGATACATATATATTGGAAGAATGCATGGTAAGGCGGTCAAGACCCATAATAAATATTATGATATAAACTGTGGCGGATTCATATTTATTGGAAGAATGCATGGTAAGGAGGTCAAGACCCATAATAAATATAATGATATTGACTGCGGTGGATGCATATATATTGGAAGTAAGCATGGTAATACGGTTAAGACCCATAATAAATATAATGATATAGACTGCGGCGGATACATATATATTGAAAGTAAGCATGGTAAGGCGGTCAAGACCCATAATAAATATATTGATAAAGACTGCGGCTGATACATATATATTGGAAGGAAGCATGGTTAGGCGGTCAAGACCCATAATAAATATAATGATATTGACTGCGGCGGATACATATATATTGGAAGGAAGAATGGTAAGGCGGTCAAGACCAATAATAAATATAATGATATTGACTGCGGCAGATACATATATATTGGAAGTAAGCATGGTAAGGCAGTCAGGACCCATAACAAATATAATGATAAAGACTGTGGTTGATACATATGTATTGGGAGGAAACATGGCAAAGCGGTCAAGACCCATAATAAATATAATGATATAGACTGCGGCTGATACATATATATTGGAAGGAAGCATGGTTAGGCGGTCAAAATCCATAATGTATATAATGATATAGAAAGTGGCTTATACGAATATATTGGTAGGAAGGATTGCAGCTGAGAAGAATATCTTAAATTATCAATCAGTTTGTTCTTATATGTTTACAACAAGGATAGTGTATGAGACTGCAATACAGATAGGAGTCTCCAAATATCAAACCGGTTAAATATACCCACTTATATAAGTATATAAGACTGCGGCGGAGGAGACTTTCAGGA
This sequence comes from Lucinisca nassula, assembly GCA_963580285.1. Taxonomy (NCBI): domain Eukaryota; kingdom Metazoa; phylum Mollusca; class Bivalvia; order Lucinida; family Lucinidae; genus Lucinisca; species Lucinisca nassula. The sequence continues at coordinate 131,708 of OY757014.1, read as the reverse complement.
ATTATCAAAGCGGACTCTGCTTATACATGTGTAACAATATCAGTATATCAGACTGCGGCGGATATGGAAATCTTAAAATATCAAAGCGTATATCGCTTAAAGATGTCCATTAATATAAGTATATATCAAAGCAGATTTCGGTCTATGCAATATACCTACATTAATATATATAACTGCGGCAGGGAGGAATAATTTTAGTTTTAATGCAATGGTTGTAGAAAACCCTGCCAGTGTTTATTACTTGTTAGCAATTCAATACCATATTTTAATTGGGCTAATTTTAAACCCTGTTAGCCTAAAATACCAATTTTTAAAACCCTGATTTGGGGTACACATGTAAAACATTATTTATTTTTCATTCCAAAAGAGTCTACTACATGTTTTTATTAAAAATAAATAGTTTTAAAACAGTTTTGAACGTTGTGTAGATAAACAACACTGTTAGCCGCGATTAGCATAGGAAAATTCATGTTCAAAAATAGGTCAAAATTAGCCCAAAATGGCCCGAATTTTGCATATATTTCTTTTTTCTTCTATTATATTTCAATAAAAACACTTTCATTTGAAAGTATATGAAGCATATAAATCTGTATAAATATATTTATTTGGATAATATTATTAAAATAAGATTTTTTTTCAAAAACACTACCAATTTTGAGTCTGTTAGCACAGAATGCCAAATTTTGACTTTTTTGCTCTCTAAAAATATTAATATCTTCAATAAATCTCAGTATATATGTTTGAAACTTTGGGAATCCTATTTTCTATCTAATAGTTAAGTTTCCTGAAAATTTGGGGAAGATCTATTGAGAAATAAAAAAAGTTGAAATTTTGCGATTTTTTCATTTCATTCAGAGAGAATTTGTGGTCTACCAGGTGTACACCAGAAGACAACTTTCTTCCCTCGAAAATCTAGCAACTTTTTTGTTTGTGGGTGGGTTACAGATCTTTTCTATTAGATTAAAAAACATCGAGCTAATCGCCTAGGGCCAAAAAATCATACAAAACAGACCACTTTAAGGCCACAAAATAAGCAAAAGTTTAAAATTTGGCATCGAAATTTTACATATGACCAAAAATTTTACATTAAATATACTGATATAGGAAAACTAATACTTGCATGTGATAAAACTCGTAAAAACGAACATTTTTTAAATGGGCGGCAAATAAATATTTCTAAAAATAAAAAAGTTATTAAAGGTAGAGTCAGCTAATCCAAATCAAAATTTGGCACCGGGACCCTAATTAGGGTTAGGGTTTAGGGTTTAGGGTTAGGGTTAGGGTTAGGGTTCATTTCCTTAGGGTAAGTGGTTGAAACGAGGTTTGTCCAAGAATTTTGTCCAAAGCTCCGCCCACTTTATCACGTGACTTCGTTTTATCATGGGGTTAGGGTTAGGGTTAGGGTTCACCCTTGTTCTTCTTCATTTGACCCTTAGTTCAGCCTGGTTTAGCCTCCGATCGGCCTTTTCTGAGCACCTGACTGCAATTCAGTGTTAATAAAGCTTGAAGTGAATATGAGCAGTGCTGAACTTAATGTGAAATATTGTTTACCAGGGCCAGCTCACACTTGTTCTTCATTTGACCTTTAGTTCAGCCTGGTTTAGCCTTAAATCAGCCCTTCTGAGCATTTCACTGCAATTCAGTGTTAATAAAGCCTGAACTGAATATTATCCCTGCTAAACTGAATGTGAAATATTATTGTAATTGCTAACCAGGCCCAGTTCACCCTTGTTCTTCTTCATTTGACCCTTAGTTCAGCCTGGTTTAGACTAAGATCAACCTTTATGAGCATTTCACTGCAATTCAGTGTTAATAAAGCTTGAACTGAATCTGAGCACTGCTGAACTCAATATAAAATATTGATTAATTTGCTTTTCAGGCCCAGTTCAACCTTTTAGTTTTTCATTTGACCCTTAGTTCAGCCTGTTTTAGCCTCAGATCAGCCTTTGTTTGAGCATCTCGCTGCAATGCAGTGTTAATACAGCCTGAACTAAATCTCAACACTGCTGAATCCAATGTGAATTATTGTTTTATTTGCTCACCGGGCCCTGTTCACCCTTGTTCTTCGTCATTTGACCCTTAGTTCAGCCTTGTTCAGCCTTAGATCAGCCCCTCTGAGCATCTAGCTGCAATTAAGTGTTAATAAAGCCTGTACTGAATATTATCCCTGCTTAACTCATTGTGGAATATTGTTTTATTTGCTTACCAGGCCCAGTTCACCCTTGTCCTTCTTCATTTGACCCTCAGTTCAGCCTGGTTTTGCCTCATATCAGCCTTTTCTGAGCACCTCACTGCAATTCAGTGTTAATAAAGCCTGAACTGAATCTGAGCAGTGCTGAACGCAATGTGAAATATTGTTTCATTTGCTTACCAGGCCAAGTAAACCCTTGTTGTTCTTCATTTGACCCTTAGTTCAGCCCTGTTTTAGCGGAGCATTTCGCTGCAATTCAGTGTTAATGAAGCCTGAACTGAACCTTAGCACTGCTGAATTCAATGCGAATTATAATTTATTTGCTCACCGGGCCCTGTTCACACTTGTTCTTCTTCATTTGACCCTTAGTTCAGCCTGGTTCAGCCTTAGATCAGTCTTTCAGAGCATCTAGCTGCAATTAAGTGTAAATAAAGCCTGTACTGAATATTATCTCTGCTACACTCAATGTGGAATGTTGTTTCACGTGCTTACCAGGCCAAGTTCACCCTTGTTCTTCTTCATTTGACCCTCAGTTCAGCCTGGTTTAGCCTCCGATCGGCCTTTTCTGAGCACCTCACTGCAATTCAGTGTTAATAAAGCCTGAACTGAATAGGAACAGTGCTGAACGCAATGTGAAATATTGTTTCATTTGCTTGCCAGTCCAAGTTAACCCTTGTAGTTCTTCATTTGACCCTTAGTCCAGCCTGCTTTAGTGGAGCACCTCGCTGCAATTCAGTGTAAATGAAGCCTGAACTGAACCTTAGTACTGCTGAACTCAATGTGAATTATTGTTTTATTTGCTCACCGGGCCCTGTTCGGCCTTGTTCTTCTTCATTTGACACTTAATTCAGCCTGGTTCAGCCTTAGATCAACCTTTCTGAGCTTTTAACTGCAATTCAGTGTTAATATAGCCTGAACTGAATATTATGCCTGCTAAACGCAATGTGGAATATTGTTTTATTTGCTTATCAGGCCCAGATCACCCGTGTTCTTCTTCATTGGACCCTTAGTTCAGCCTTGTTTAGCCTCAGATCAGACTAACTGAGAATCTCACTGCAATTCAGTATTTATTAATATGAAGCCTGAACTGAACCTTAGCACTGCTGAATTCAATGTGAATTATTGTTTTAGTTGCTCACCGGGCCATGTTCACCCTTGTTCTTCTTCATTTGACCCTTAGTTCAGCCTCGTTAAGCCTTAGACCAGCCTTTCTGAGCAGCTAGCTGCAATTCATTGTAAATAAAGCCTGTACTGAATATAATCTCTGCTAAACTCAATGTGGAATGTTGTTTCACGTGCTTACCAGGCCCAGTTCACCCTTGTTCTTCTTCATTTGACCCTTAGTTCAGCCTGGTTTAGCCTCCGATCGGCCTTTTCTGAGCACCTGACTGCAATTCAGTGTTAATAAAGCTTGAACTGAATATGAGCAGTGCTGAACGCAATGTGAAATATTGTTTCATTTGCTTACCAGTCCAAGTTTTTCCTTGTAGTTCTTCATTTGACCCTTAGTTCATCCTGTTTCAGTGCAGCATCTCGCTGCAATTCAGTGTAAATAAAGCCTGAACTATACCTTAGCACTGCTGAACTCAATGTGAATTATTGTTTTATTTGCTCACCGGGCCCTGTTCAGCCTTGTTCTTCTTCATTTAATATAGCCTGAACTGAATATTACCCTGCTAAACTCAATGTGGAATATTGTTTTATTTGCTTATCAGGCCCAGATCACCCGTGTTCTTCTTCATTTGACCCTCAGTTCACCCTTGTTTAGCCTCAGATCAGACTTTCTGAGAATCTCATTGCAATTCAGTATTTATAAATATGAAGCCTAAACTGAATCGTAGCCCTGTGAAACGTAATGTGAAATACTGTTTTATTTGCTAACCAGGGCCAGTTCACCCTTGTTCTTCTTCATTTGACCCTTAGTTTAGCCTGGTTCAGCCTCAGATCACACTTTCTGAGAATCTCACTACAATTCAGTGTTTATAACTATAAATATGTTCTATAAAAGGGTTATCCTTTGGAAGGTTATCCTTTGCTTACCAGGCCCAGTTCACCCTTGTTCTTCTTTATTTGACCCTTAGTTCAGCCTGGTTTAGACTACGATCAATCAGCCTTTATGAGTATCTCACTGCAATTCATTGTTAATAAAGCCTGAATCTGAGCACTGCTCAATATTAAACATTGATTAATGTGCATTCCATGCCCAGTTCACCCTTTTAGTACTTCATTTGACCCTAAGTTCAGCCTGTTTTAGCCTCAGATCAACTTTTGTTTGAGCATCTCGCTGCAATGCAGTGTTAATACAGCCTGAACTAAATCTCAACACTGCTGAACTCAATGTGAATTATTGTTTATTTGCTCACCGGGTCCTGTTCACCCTTGTTCTTCGTCATTTGACCCTTAGTTCCGCCTGGTTCAGCCTTAGATCAGCCTTTATAAGCATCTAGCTCCAATTAAGTGTTAATAAAGCCTGTATTGAATATTATCCCTGCTCAACTCATTGTGAAATATTGTTTCATTTGCTTACCAGGCCCAGTTCTCCCTTGTTCTTCTTGATTTGACCCTCAGTTCAGCCTTGTTTAGCCTCAGAGACTTTTCTGAGCACCTCACTGCAATTCAGTGTTAATAAATATGTTCTAAAAAAGGGTTTTCCTTTGGAAGCAAAGAATACATCACAGATCTGACAATATGGAGTGTATATGTTTTCTGGGCCAGACCAGCCAGCCTCGGTCAACTAGGCCCCACCAGTGACCCTCAGACACCCCCAAAACTCCACAATGGAATCAATGATCCCAAAGGACAAGAACATATAATCTACACTATGATGTAGGGCAGGGAGCATGAACTGAATCTGAGTACTGTTGGCCGCAATGTGAAATATTGTTTCATCCAAGTAAACCCTTGTAGTTCTTCATTTGACCCTCAGTTCAGCCTGTTTTAGTGAAGCATCTCGCTGCAATTCAGTGTAAATAAAGCCTGAACTGAAATTTAGTACTGCTGAACTCAACGTGAATTATTGTTTTATTTTCTCACTGGGCCCTGTTCAGCCTTGTTCTTCTTCATTTGACACTTAATTCAGCCTGGTTCAGCCTGAAATCAACCTATCTGAGCATCTAACTGCAATTCACTGTTAATATAGCCTGAACAGAATATTATCCCTGCTAAACTCAATGTGGAATATTGGGTTATTTGCCTTCTAGGCCCAGATCACCCTTGTTCTTCTTCATTTGACCCTCAGTTCAGCCTGGTTTTGCCTCAGATCAGCCTTTTCTGAGCACCTCAATGCAATACAGTGTTAATAAAGCCTAAACTGAATCTGAGCACTGCTGAACGCAATGTGAAATATTGTTTCATTTGCTTACCTGTCCAGGTAAACCTTCGTTGTTCTTCATTTGACCCTTAGTTCAGCCTGTTTTAGTGGAGCATCTCGCTGCAATTCAATGTAAATAAAGCCTGAACTGAACCTTAGCACTGCTGAACTCAATGTAAATTATTGTTTTATTTGCTCACTGGGCCCTGTTCAGCCTTGTTCTTCTTCATTTGACCCTCAGTTGAGCCTGGTTTAGCCTCAGATCAGCCTTATCTGAGTACCGCACTGCAATTCAGTGTTAATAAAGCCTGAACTGAATCTGAGCACTGCTGAACGCAATGTGTAATATTGTTTCATTTGCTTACCAGGCCAAGTAAACCCTTGTTGTTCTTCTTTTGAAACTTAGTTCAGCCTGTTTAAGTGGAGTATCTCGCTGCAATTCAGTGTAAATAAAGCCAAAACTGAACCTAAGCACTGCTGACTTTAATGTGAATTATTGTTTTATTTGCTCACCGGGCCTTGTTCACCCTTGTTCTTCTTCATTTGACCCTTAGTTCAGCCTGGTTCAGCCTTATATCAGTTTTTTTTCTGAGCATCTAGCTGTAATTCAGTGTAAATAAAGCCTTTACTGAATATAATCTCTGCTAAACTCAATGTGGAATGTTGTTTCACGTGCTTACCAGGCCCAGTTCACCCTTGTTCTTCTTCATTTGACCCTCAGTTCAGCCTGGTTTAGCTTCAGATCGGCCTTTTCTGAGCACCTAAGTGCAATTCAGTGTTAATAAAGCCTGAACTGAATATGAGCAGTGCTGAACGCAATGAGAAATATTGTTTAATTTGCTTACCAGTCCAAGTTAACCCTTGTAGTTCTTCATTTGACCCTCAGTTCAGCCTGTTTTAGTGGAGCATCTCGCTGCAATTCAGTGTAAATAAAGCCTGAACTGAAATTTAGCACTGCTGAACTCAACGTGAATTATTGTTTTATTTGCTCACTGGGCCCTGTTCAGCCTTGTTCTTCTTCATTTGATACTTAATTCAGCCTGGTTCAGCCTTAAATCAACCTATCTTAGCATCTAACTGCAATTCACTGTTAATATAGCCTGAACTGAATATTATCCCTGCTAAACTCAATGTGGAATATTGTTTTATTTGCCTTCTAGGCCCAGTTCACCCTTGTTCTTCTTCATTTGACCCTCAGTTCAGCCTGGTTTTGCCTCAGATCAGCCTTTTCTGAGCACCTCACTGCAATTCAGTGTTAATAGAGCCTGAACTGAATCTGAGCACTGCTGAACGCAATGTGAAATATTGTTTCATTTGCTTACTAGTCCAGGTAAACCTTTGTTGTTCTTCGTTAGACCCTTAGTTCAGCCTGTTTTAGTGGAGCATCTCGCTGCAATTCAGTGTAAATAAAGCCTGGACTGACCCTTAGCACTGCTGAACTCAATGTAAATTATTGTTTTGTTTGCTCACCGGGCCCTGTTCAGCCTTGTTCTTCTTCATTTGACCCTCAGTTCAGCCTGGTTTAGCCTCAGATCAGCCTTATCAGAGTACCGCACTGCAATTCAGTGTGAATAAAGCCTGAACTGAATCTGAGCACTGCTGAACGCAATGTGTAATATTATTTCATTTGCTTATCAGGCCAAGTAAACCCTTGTTGTTCTTCATATGAAACTTATTTCAGCCTGTTTTAGTGGAGCATATCGCTGGAATTCAGTGTAAATAAAGCCAAAACTGAACCTAAGCACTGCTAAATTCAATGTGAATTATTGTTTTATTTGCTCACCAGACCTTGTTCACCCTTGTTCTTCTTCATTTGACCCTTAGTTCAGCCAGGTTCAGCCTTAGATCAGTCTTTCTGAGCATCTAGCTGCAATTCAGTGTAAATAAAGCCTGTACTGAATATTATCTCTGCCAAACTCAATGTGGAATGTTGTTTCACTTGCTTACCAGGCCCAGTTCACCCTTGTTCTTCATTTGACCCTCAGTTCAGCCTGGTTTAACTTCAGATCGGCCTTTTCTGAGCACCTCACTGCAATTCAGTTTTAATAAATTAAAAATCAAAAATGAGTTCCTTTAAGAGCATTGAAAACATTCATAAGAAAGATGGGTCATACTACGTAGTTTCGGCTAAGAAAGCCTCAGCCTAAGTCTGAACTGAATATGAGCAGAGCTGAACGCAATGAGAAATATTGTTTCATTTGCTTACCAGTCCAAGTTAACCCTTGTAGTTCTTCATTTGATCCTCAGTTCAGCCTGTTTTAGTGGAGCATCTCGCTGCAATTCAGTGTAAATAAAGCCTGAACTGAACCTTAGCACTGCTGAACTCAATGTGAATTATTGTTTTATTTGCTCACCGGGCCCTGTTCAGCCTTGTTCTTCTTCATTTGACACTTAACTCAGCCTTAGATAAACCTTTCTGAGCATCTAACTGCAATTCAGTGTTAATATAGCCTGAACTGAATATTATCCCTGCTAAACGCAATGTGGAATATTGTTTTATTTGCTTATCAGGCCCGGATCACCCTTGTTCACCTTCATTTGACCCTTAGTTCAGCCTTGTTTAGCCTCAGATCAGACTTTCTGAGAATCTCACTGCAATTCAGTATCGAATCTTAGACCTGCTAAACGTAATAAGAAATACTGTTTTATTTGATTACCAGTGCCAGTTCACCCTTGTTCTTTTTCATTTTACCCTTAGTTCAGCCTGGTTCAGCCTCAGATCAGACTTTCTGAGAATCTCACTACAATTCAGTGTTAATAACTATAAATATGTTCTATAAAAGGGTTATCCTTTGGAAGGTTATCGTTTGCTTACCAGGCCCAGTTCACCCTTGTTCTTCTTTATTTGACCCTTAGTTGAGCCTGGTTTAGCCTACGATCAGCCTTTATGAGCATCTCGCTGCAATTCAGTGTTAATAAAGCCCAACTGAATCTGAGCACTGCTTAACTCAATATGAAATATTGATTAATGTGCTTTCCAGGCCCATTTCACCCTTTTAGTACTTCATTTGACCCGAAGTTCAGCCTTTTTCAGCCTCAGATCAGCCTTTGTTTGAGCATCTCGCTGCAATGCAGTGTTAATACATTCTGAACTAAATCTCAACACTGCTGAACTGAATGTGAATTACCTCACTGCAATTCAGTGTTAATAAAGGCTGAACTGAATCTGAGCACTGCTGAACGCAATGTGAAAAATTGTTTCATTTGCTTACCAGTCCAAGTTAACCCTTGTAGTTCTTCATTTGACCCTCAGTTCAGCCTGTTTTAGTGGAGCATCTCGCTGCAATTCAGTGTAAATAAAGCCTGAACTGAACCTTAGCACTGCTGAACTCAATGTGAATTATTGTTTTATTTGCTCACCGGGCCCTGTTGAGCCTTGTTCTTCTTCAATTGACGCTTAACTCAGCCTTAGATAAACCTTTCTGAGCATCTAACTGCAATTCAGTGTTAATATAGCCTGAACTGAATATTATCCCTGCGTAACGCAATGTGGAATATTGTTTTATTTGCTTATCAGGCCCGGATCACCCTTGTTCACCTTCATTTGACCCTAAGTTCAGCCTTGTTTAGCCTCAGATCAGACTTTCTGAGAATCTCACTGCAATTCAGTATCGAATCTTAGACCTGCTAAACGTAATAAGAAATACTGTTTTATTTGCTTACCAGTGCCAGTTCACCCTTGTTCTTCTTCATTTGACCCTTAGTTCAGCCTGGTTCAGCCTCAGATCAGACTTTCTGAGAATCTCACTACAATTCAGTGTTTATAACTATAAATATGTTTTATAAAAGGGCTATCCTTTGGAAGGTTATCGTTTGCTTACCAGGCCCAGTTCACCCTTGTTCTTCTTTATTTGACCCTTATTTCAGCCTGGTTTAGACTACGATCAGCCTTTATGAGCATCTCACTGCAATTCAGTGTTAATATTAGGGTTAGGGTTAGGGTTCAGGGTTAGGGTTAGGGTTAGGGTTTAGGGTTAGGGTATGGTTAGGGTTAGGGTTAGGGTTTAGGGTTTAGGGTTAGGGTTAGGGTTAGGGTTCATTTCCTTAGGGTAAGTGGTTGAAACGAGGTTTGTCCAAGAATTTTGTCCAAAGCTCCGCCCACTTTATCACGTGACTTCGTTTTATCATGGGGTTAGGGTTAGGGTTAGGGTTCACCCTTGTTCTTCTTCATTTGACCCTTAGTTCAGCCTGGTTTAGCCTCCGATCGGCCTTTTCTGAGCACCTGACTGCAATTCAGTGTTAATAAAGCTTGAAGTGAATATGAGCAGTGCTGAACTTAATGTGAAATATTGTTTACCAGGGCCAGCTCACACTTGTTCTTCATTTGACCTTTAGTTCAGCCTGGTTTAGCCTTAAATCAGCCCTTCTGAGCATTTCACTGCAATTCAGTGTTAATAAAGCCTGAACTGAATATTATCCCTGCTAAACTGAATGTGAAATATTATTGTAATTGCTAACCAGGCCCAGTTCACCCTTGTTCTTCTTCATTTGACCCTTAGTTCAGCCTGGTTTAGACTAAGATCAACCTTTATGAGCATTTCACTGCAATTCAGTGTTAATAAAGCTTGAACTGAATCTGAGCACTGCTGAACTCAATATAAAATATTGATTAATTTGCTTTTCAGGCCCAGTTCAACCTTTTAGTTTTTCATTTGACCCTTAGTTCAGCCTGTTTTAGCCTCAGATCAGCCTTTGTTTGAGCATCTCGCTGCAATGCAGTGTTAATACAGCCTGAACTAAATCTCAACACTGCTGAATCCAATGTGAATTATTGTTTTATTTGCTCACCGGGCCCTGTTCACCCTTGTTCTTCGTCATTTGACCCTTAGTTCAGCCTTGTTCAGCCTTAGATCAGCCCCTCTGAGCATCTAGCTGCAATTAAGTGTTAATAAAGCCTGTACTGAATATTATCCCTGCTTAACTCATTGTGGAATATTGTTTTATTTGCTTACCAGGCCCAGTTCACCCTTGTCCTTCTTCATTTGACCCTCAGTTCAGCCTGGTTTTGCCTCATATCAGCCTTTTCTGAGCACCTCACTGCAATTCAGTGTTAATAAAGCCTGAACTGAATCTGAGCAGTGCTGAACGCAATGTGAAATATTGTTTCATTTGCTTACCAGGCCAAGTAAACCCTTGTTGTTCTTCATTTGACCCTTAGTTCAGCCCTGTTTTAGCGGAGCATTTCGCTGCAATTCAGTGTTAATGAAGCCTGAACTGAACCTTAGCACTGCTGAATTCAATGCGAATTATAATTTATTTGCTCACCGGGCCCTGTTCACACTTGTTCTTCTTCATTTGACCCTTAGTTCAGCCTGGTTCAGCCTTAGATCAGTCTTTCAGAGCATCTAGCTGCAATTAAGTGTAAATAAAGCCTGTACTGAATATTATCTCTGCTACACTCAATGTGGAATGTTGTTTCACGTGCTTACCAGGCCAAGTTCACCCTTGTTCTTCTTCATTTGACCCTCAGTTCAGCCTGGTTTAGCCTCCGATCGGCCTTTTCTGAGCACCTCACTGCAATTCAGTGTTAATAAAGCCTGAACTGAATAGGAACAGTGCTGAACGCAATGTGAAATATTGTTTCATTTGCTTGCCAGTCCAAGTTAACCCTTGTAGTTCTTCATTTGACCCTTAGTCCAGCCTGCTTTAGTGGAGCACCTCGCTGCAATTCAGTGTAAATGAAGCCTGAACTGAACCTTAGTACTGCTGAACTCAATGTGAATTATTGTTTTATTTGCTCACCGGGCCCTGTTCGGCCTTGTTCTTCTTCATTTGACACTTAATTCAGCCTGGTTCAGCCTTAGATCAACCTTTCTGAGCTTTTAACTGCAATTCAGTGTTAATATAGCCTGAACTGAATATTATGCCTGCTAAACGCAATGTGGAATATTGTTTTATTTGCTTATCAGGCCCAGATCACCCGTGTTCTTCTTCATTGGACCCTTAGTTCAGCCTTGTTTAGCCTCAGATCAGACTAACTGAGAATCTCACTGCAATTCAGTATTTATTAATATGAAGCCTGAACTGAACCTTAGCACTGCTGAATTCAATGTGAATTATTGTTTTAGTTGCTCACCGGGCCATGTTCACCCTTGTTCTTCTTCATTTGACCCTTAGTTCAGCCTCGTTAAGCCTTAGACCAGCCTTTCTGAGCAGCTAGCTGCAATTCATTGTAAATAAAGCCTGTACTGAATATAATCTCTGCTAAACTCAATGTGGAATGTTGTTTCACGTGCTTACCAGGCCCAGTTCACCCTTGTTCTTCTTCATTTGACCCTTAGTTCAGCCTGGTTTAGCCTCCGATCGGCCTTTTCTGAGCACCTGACTGCAATTCAGTGTTAATAAAGCTTGAACTGAATATGAGCAGTGCTGAACGCAATGTGAAATATTGTTTCATTTGCTTACCAGTCCAAGTTTTTCCTTGTAGTTCTTCATTTGACCCTTAGTTCATCCTGTTTCAGTGCAGCATCTCGCTGCAATTCAGTGTAAATAAAGCCTGAACTATACCTTAGCACTGCTGAACTCAATGTGAATTATTGTTTTATTTGCTCACCGGGCCCTGTTCAGCCTTGTTCTTCTTCATTTAATATAGCCTGAACTGAATATTACCCTGCTAAACTCAATGTGGAATATTGTTTTATTTGCTTATCAGGCCCAGATCACCCGTGTTCTTCTTCATTTGACCCTCAGTTCACCCTTGTTTAGCCTCAGATCAGACTTTCTGAGAATCTCATTGCAATTCAGTATTTATAAATATGAAGCCTAAACTGAATCGTAGCCCTGTGAAACGTAATGTGAAATACTGTTTTATTTGCTAACCAGGGCCAGTTCACCCTTGTTCTTCTTCATTTGACCCTTAGTTTAGCCTGGTTCAGCCTCAGATCACACTTTCTGAGAATCTCACTACAATTCAGTGTTTATAACTATAAATATGTTCTATAAAAGGGTTATCCTTTGGAAGGTTATCCTTTGCTTACCAGGCCCAGTTCACCCTTGTTCTTCTTTATTTGACCCTTAGTTCAGCCTGGTTTAGACTACGATCAATCAGCCTTTATGAGTATCTCACTGCAATTCATTGTTAATAAAGCCTGAATCTGAGCACTGCTCAATATTAAACATTGATTAATGTGCATTCCATGCCCAGTTCACCCTTTTAGTACTTCATTTGACCCTAAGTTCAGCCTGTTTTAGCCTCAGATCAACTTTTGTTTGAGCATCTCGCTGCAATGCAGTGTTAATACAGCCTGAACTAAATCTCAACACTGCTGAACTCAATGTGAATTATTGTTTATTTGCTCACCGGGTCCTGTTCACCCTTGTTCTTCGTCATTTGACCCTTAGTTCCGCCTGGTTCAGCCTTAGATCAGCCTTTATAAGCATCTAGCTCCAATTAAGTGTTAATAAAGCCTGTATTGAATATTATCCCTGCTCAACTCATTGTGAAATATTGTTTCATTTGCTTACCAGGCCCAGTTCTCCCTTGTTCTTCTTGATTTGACCCTCAGTTCAGCCTTGTTTAGCCTCAGAGACTTTTCTGAGCACCTCACTGCAATTCAGTGTTAATAAATATGTTCTAAAAAAGGGTTTTCCTTTGGAAGCAAAGAATACATCACAGATCTGACAATATGGAGTGTATATGTTTTCTGGGCCAGACCAGCCAGCCTCGGTCAACTAGGCCCCACCAGTGACCCTCAGACACCCCCAAAACTCCACAATGGAATCAATGATCCCAAAGGACAAGAACATATAATCTACACTATGATGTAGGGCAGGGAGCATGAACTGAATCTGAGTACTGTTGGCCGCAATGTGAAATATTGTTTCATCCAAGTAAACCCTTGTAGTTCTTCATTTGACCCTCAGTTCAGCCTGTTTTAGTGAAGCATCTCGCTGCAATTCAGTGTAAATAAAGCCTGAACTGAAATTTAGTACTGCTGAACTCAACGTGAATTATTGTTTTATTTTCTCACTGGGCCCTGTTCAGCCTTGTTCTTCTTCATTTGACACTTAATTCAGCCTGGTTCAGCCTGAAATCAACCTATCTGAGCATCTAACTGCAATTCACTGTTAATATAGCCTGAACAGAATATTATCCCTGCTAAACTCAATGTGGAATATTGGGTTATTTGCCTTCTAGGCCCAGATCACCCTTGTTCTTCTTCATTTGACCCTCAGTTCAGCCTGGTTTTGCCTCAGATCAGCCTTTTCTGAGCACCTCAATGCAATACAGTGTTAATAAAGCCTAAACTGAATCTGAGCACTGCTGAACGCAATGTGAAATATTGTTTCATTTGCTTACCTGTCCAGGTAAACCTTCGTTGTTCTTCATTTGACCCTTAGTTCAGCCTGTTTTAGTGGAGCATCTCGCTGCAATTCAATGTAAATAAAGCCTGAACTGAACCTTAGCACTGCTGAACTCAATGTAAATTATTGTTTTATTTGCTCACTGGGCCCTGTTCAGCCTTGTTCTTCTTCATTTGACCCTCAGTTGAGCCTGGTTTAGCCTCAGATCAGCCTTATCTGAGTACCGCACTGCAATTCAGTGTTAATAAAGCCTGAACTGAATCTGAGCACTGCTGAACGCAATGTGTAATATTGTTTCATTTGCTTACCAGGCCAAGTAAACCCTTGTTGTTCTTCTTTTGAAACTTAGTTCAGCCTGTTTAAGTGGAGTATCTCGCTGCAATTCAGTGTAAATAAAGCCAAAACTGAACCTAAGCACTGCTGACTTTAATGTGAATTATTGTTTTATTTGCTCACCGGGCCTTGTTCACCCTTGTTCTTCTTCATTTGACCCTTAGTTCAGCCTGGTTCAGCCTTATATCAGTTTTTTTTCTGAGCATCTAGCTGTAATTCAGTGTAAATAAAGCCTTTACTGAATATAATCTCTGCTAAACTCAATGTGGAATGTTGTTTCACGTGCTTACCAGGCCCAGTTCACCCTTGTTCTTCTTCATTTGACCCTCAGTTCAGCCTGGTTTAGCTTCAGATCGGCCTTTTCTGAGCACCTAAGTGCAATTCAGTGTTAATAAAGCCTGAACTGAATATGAGCAGTGCTGAACGCAATGAGAAATATTGTTTAATTTGCTTACCAGTCCAAGTTAACCCTTGTAGTTCTTCATTTGACCCTCAGTTCAGCCTGTTTTAGTGGAGCATCTCGCTGCAATTCAGTGTAAATAAAGCCTGAACTGAAATTTAGCACTGCTGAACTCAACGTGAATTATTGTTTTATTTGCTCACTGGGCCCTGTTCAGCCTTGTTCTTCTTCATTTGATACTTAATTCAGCCTGGTTCAGCCTTAAATCAACCTATCTTAGCATCTAACTGCAATTCACTGTTAATATAGCCTGAACTGAATATTATCCCTGCTAAACTCAATGTGGAATATTGTTTTATTTGCCTTCTAGGCCCAGTTCACCCTTGTTCTTCTTCATTTGACCCTCAGTTCAGCCTGGTTTTGCCTCAGATCAGCCTTTTCTGAGCACCTCACTGCAATTCAGTGTTAATAGAGCCTGAACTGAATCTGAGCACTGCTGAACGCAATGTGAAATATTGTTTCATTTGCTTACTAGTCCAGGTAAACCTTTGTTGTTCTTCGTTAGACCCTTAGTTCAGCCTGTTTTAGTGGAGCATCTCGCTGCAATTCAGTGTAAATAAAGCCTGGACTGACCCTTAGCACTGCTGAACTCAATGTAAATTATTGTTTTGTTTGCTCACCGGGCCCTGTTCAGCCTTGTTCTTCTTCATTTGACCCTCAGTTCAGCCTGGTTTAGCCTCAGATCAGCCTTATCAGAGTACCGCACTGCAATTCAGTGTGAATAAAGCCTGAACTGAATCTGAGCACTGCTGAACGCAATGTGTAATATTATTTCATTTGCTTATCAGGCCAAGTAAACCCTTGTTGTTCTTCATATGAAACTTATTTCAGCCTGTTTTAGTGGAGCATATCGCTGGAATTCAGTGTAAATAAAGCCAAAACTGAACCTAAGCACTGCTAAATTCAATGTGAATTATTGTTTTATTTGCTCACCAGACCTTGTTCACCCTTGTTCTTCTTCATTTGACCCTTAGTTCAGCCAGGTTCAGCCTTAGATCAGTCTTTCTGAGCATCTAGCTGCAATTCAGTGTAAATAAAGCCTGTACTGAATATTATCTCTGCCAAACTCAATGTGGAATGTTGTTTCACTTGCTTACCAGGCCCAGTTCACCCTTGTTCTTCATTTGACCCTCAGTTCAGCCTGGTTTAACTTCAGATCGGCCTTTTCTGAGCACCTCACTGCAATTCAGTTTTAATAAATTAAAAATCAAAAATGAGTTCCTTTAAGAGCATTGAAAACATTCATAAGAAAGATGGGTCATACTACGTAGTTTCGGCTAAGAAAGCCTCAGCCTAAGTCTGAACTGAATATGAGCAGAGCTGAACGCAATGAGAAATATTGTTTCATTTGCTTACCAGTCCAAGTTAACCCTTGTAGTTCTTCATTTGATCCTCAGTTCAGCCTGTTTTAGTGGAGCATCTCGCTGCAATTCAGTGTAAATAAAGCCTGAACTGAACCTTAGCACTGCTGAACTCAATGTGAATTATTGTTTTATTTGCTCACCGGGCCCTGTTCAGCCTTGTTCTTCTTCATTTGACACTTAACTCAGCCTTAGATAAACCTTTCTGAGCATCTAACTGCAATTCAGTGTTAATATAGCCTGAACTGAATATTATCCCTGCTAAACGCAATGTGGAATATTGTTTTATTTGCTTATCAGGCCCGGATCACCCTTGTTCACCTTCATTTGACCCTTAGTTCAGCCTTGTTTAGCCTCAGATCAGACTTTCTGAGAATCTCACTGCAATTCAGTATCGAATCTTAGACCTGCTAAACGTAATAAGAAATACTGTTTTATTTGATTACCAGTGCCAGTTCACCCTTGTTCTTTTTCATTTTACCCTTAGTTCAGCCTGGTTCAGCCTCAGATCAGACTTTCTGAGAATCTCACTACAATTCAGTGTTAATAACTATAAATATGTTCTATAAAAGGGTTATCCTTTGGAAGGTTATCGTTTGCTTACCAGGCCCAGTTCACCCTTGTTCTTCTTTATTTGACCCTTAGTTGAGCCTGGTTTAGCCTACGATCAGCCTTTATGAGCATCTCGCTGCAATTCAGTGTTAATAAAGCCCAACTGAATCTGAGCACTGCTTAACTCAATATGAAATATTGATTAATGTGCTTTCCAGGCCCATTTCACCCTTTTAGTACTTCATTTGACCCGAAGTTCAGCCTTTTTCAGCCTCAGATCAGCCTTTGTTTGAGCATCTCGCTGCAATGCAGTGTTAATACATTCTGAACTAAATCTCAACACTGCTGAACTGAATGTGAATTACCTCACTGCAATTCAGTGTTAATAAAGGCTGAACTGAATCTGAGCACTGCTGAACGCAATGTGAAAAATTGTTTCATTTGCTTACCAGTCCAAGTTAACCCTTGTAGTTCTTCATTTGACCCTCAGTTCAGCCTGTTTTAGTGGAGCATCTCGCTGCAATTCAGTGTAAATAAAGCCTGAACTGAACCTTAGCACTGCTGAACTCAATGTGAATTATTGTTTTATTTGCTCACCGGGCCCTGTTGAGCCTTGTTCTTCTTCAATTGACGCTTAACTCAGCCTTAGATAAACCTTTCTGAGCATCTAACTGCAATTCAGTGTTAATATAGCCTGAACTGAATATTATCCCTGCGTAACGCAATGTGGAATATTGTTTTATTTGCTTATCAGGCCCGGATCACCCTTGTTCACCTTCATTTGACCCTAAGTTCAGCCTTGTTTAGCCTCAGATCAGACTTTCTGAGAATCTCACTGCAATTCAGTATCGAATCTTAGACCTGCTAAACGTAATAAGAAATACTGTTTTATTTGCTTACCAGTGCCAGTTCACCCTTGTTCTTCTTCATTTGACCCTTAGTTCAGCCTGGTTCAGCCTCAGATCAGACTTTCTGAGAATCTCACTACAATTCAGTGTTTATAACTATAAATATGTTTTATAAAAGGGCTATCCTTTGGAAGGTTATCGTTTGCTTACCAGGCCCAGTTCACCCTTGTTCTTCTTTATTTGACCCTTATTTCAGCCTGGTTTAGACTACGATCAGCCTTTATGAGCATCTCACTGCAATTCAGTGTTAATATTAGGGTTAGGGTTAGGGTTCAGGGTTAGGGTTAGGGTTAGGGTTTAGGGTTAGGGTATGGTTAGGGTTAGGGTTAGGGTTTAGGGTTTAGGGTTAGGGTTAGGGTTAGGGTTCATTTCCTTAGGGTAAGTGGTTGAAACGAGGTTTGTCCAAGAATTTTGTCCAAAGCTCCGCCCACTTTATCACGTGACTTCGTTTTATCATGGGGTTAGGGTTAGGGTTAGGGTTCACCCTTGTTCTTCTTCATTTGACCCTTAGTTCAGCCTGGTTTAGCCTCCGATCGGCCTTTTCTGAGCACCTGACTGCAATTCAGTGTTAATAAAGCTTGAAGTGAATATGAGCAGTGCTGAACTTAATGTGAAATATTGTTTACCAGGGCCAGCTCACACTTGTTCTTCATTTGACCTTTAGTTCAGCCTGGTTTAGCCTTAAATCAGCCCTTCTGAGCATTTCACTGCAATTCAGTGTTAATAAAGCCTGAACTGAATATTATCCCTGCTAAACTGAATGTGAAATATTATTGTAATTGCTAACCAGGCCCAGTTCACCCTTGTTCTTCTTCATTTGACCCTTAGTTCAGCCTGGTTTAGACTAAGATCAACCTTTATGAGCATTTCACTGCAATTCAGTGTTAATAAAGCTTGAACTGAATCTGAGCACTGCTGAACTCAATATAAAATATTGATTAATTTGCTTTTCAGGCCCAGTTCAACCTTTTAGTTTTTCATTTGACCCTTAGTTCAGCCTGTTTTAGCCTCAGATCAGCCTTTGTTTGAGCATCTCGCTGCAATGCAGTGTTAATACAGCCTGAACTAAATCTCAACACTGCTGAATCCAATGTGAATTATTGTTTTATTTGCTCACCGGGCCCTGTTCACCCTTGTTCTTCGTCATTTGACCCTTAGTTCAGCCTTGTTCAGCCTTAGATCAGCCCCTCTGAGCATCTAGCTGCAATTAAGTGTTAATAAAGCCTGTACTGAATATTATCCCTGCTTAACTCATTGTGGAATATTGTTTTATTTGCTTACCAGGCCCAGTTCACCCTTGTCCTTCTTCATTTGACCCTCAGTTCAGCCTGGTTTTGCCTCATATCAGCCTTTTCTGAGCACCTCACTGCAATTCAGTGTTAATAAAGCCTGAACTGAATCTGAGCAGTGCTGAACGCAATGTGAAAT
Organism: Lucinisca nassula; assembly: GCA_963580285.1. Taxonomy (NCBI): domain Eukaryota; kingdom Metazoa; phylum Mollusca; class Bivalvia; order Lucinida; family Lucinidae; genus Lucinisca; species Lucinisca nassula. The sequence goes on along the minus strand of OY757014.1, from coordinate 112,861 downwards.
ATTGTTTCATTTGCTTACCAGGCCAAGTAAACCCTTGTTGTTCTTCATTTGACCCTTAGTTCAGCCCTGTTTTAGCGGAGCATTTCGCTGCAATTCAGTGTTAATGAAGCCTGAACTGAACCTTAGCACTGCTGAATTCAATGCGAATTATAATTTATTTGCTCACCGGGCCCTGTTCACACTTGTTCTTCTTCATTTGACCCTTAGTTCAGCCTGGTTCAGCCTTAGATCAGTCTTTCAGAGCATCTAGCTGCAATTAAGTGTAAATAAAGCCTGTACTGAATATTATCTCTGCTACACTCAATGTGGAATGTTGTTTCACGTGCTTACCAGGCCAAGTTCACCCTTGTTCTTCTTCATTTGACCCTCAGTTCAGCCTGGTTTAGCCTCCGATCGGCCTTTTCTGAGCACCTCACTGCAATTCAGTGTTAATAAAGCCTGAACTGAATAGGAACAGTGCTGAACGCAATGTGAAATATTGTTTCATTTGCTTGCCAGTCCAAGTTAACCCTTGTAGTTCTTCATTTGACCCTTAGTCCAGCCTGCTTTAGTGGAGCACCTCGCTGCAATTCAGTGTAAATGAAGCCTGAACTGAACCTTAGTACTGCTGAACTCAATGTGAATTATTGTTTTATTTGCTCACCGGGCCCTGTTCGGCCTTGTTCTTCTTCATTTGACACTTAATTCAGCCTGGTTCAGCCTTAGATCAACCTTTCTGAGCTTTTAACTGCAATTCAGTGTTAATATAGCCTGAACTGAATATTATGCCTGCTAAACGCAATGTGGAATATTGTTTTATTTGCTTATCAGGCCCAGATCACCCGTGTTCTTCTTCATTGGACCCTTAGTTCAGCCTTGTTTAGCCTCAGATCAGACTAACTGAGAATCTCACTGCAATTCAGTATTTATTAATATGAAGCCTGAACTGAACCTTAGCACTGCTGAATTCAATGTGAATTATTGTTTTAGTTGCTCACCGGGCCATGTTCACCCTTGTTCTTCTTCATTTGACCCTTAGTTCAGCCTCGTTAAGCCTTAGACCAGCCTTTCTGAGCAGCTAGCTGCAATTCATTGTAAATAAAGCCTGTACTGAATATAATCTCTGCTAAACTCAATGTGGAATGTTGTTTCACGTGCTTACCAGGCCCAGTTCACCCTTGTTCTTCTTCATTTGACCCTTAGTTCAGCCTGGTTTAGCCTCCGATCGGCCTTTTCTGAGCACCTGACTGCAATTCAGTGTTAATAAAGCTTGAACTGAATATGAGCAGTGCTGAACGCAATGTGAAATATTGTTTCATTTGCTTACCAGTCCAAGTTTTTCCTTGTAGTTCTTCATTTGACCCTTAGTTCATCCTGTTTCAGTGCAGCATCTCGCTGCAATTCAGTGTAAATAAAGCCTGAACTATACCTTAGCACTGCTGAACTCAATGTGAATTATTGTTTTATTTGCTCACCGGGCCCTGTTCAGCCTTGTTCTTCTTCATTTAATATAGCCTGAACTGAATATTACCCTGCTAAACTCAATGTGGAATATTGTTTTATTTGCTTATCAGGCCCAGATCACCCGTGTTCTTCTTCATTTGACCCTCAGTTCACCCTTGTTTAGCCTCAGATCAGACTTTCTGAGAATCTCATTGCAATTCAGTATTTATAAATATGAAGCCTAAACTGAATCGTAGCCCTGTGAAACGTAATGTGAAATACTGTTTTATTTGCTAACCAGGGCCAGTTCACCCTTGTTCTTCTTCATTTGACCCTTAGTTTAGCCTGGTTCAGCCTCAGATCACACTTTCTGAGAATCTCACTACAATTCAGTGTTTATAACTATAAATATGTTCTATAAAAGGGTTATCCTTTGGAAGGTTATCCTTTGCTTACCAGGCCCAGTTCACCCTTGTTCTTCTTTATTTGACCCTTAGTTCAGCCTGGTTTAGACTACGATCAATCAGCCTTTATGAGTATCTCACTGCAATTCATTGTTAATAAAGCCTGAATCTGAGCACTGCTCAATATTAAACATTGATTAATGTGCATTCCATGCCCAGTTCACCCTTTTAGTACTTCATTTGACCCTAAGTTCAGCCTGTTTTAGCCTCAGATCAACTTTTGTTTGAGCATCTCGCTGCAATGCAGTGTTAATACAGCCTGAACTAAATCTCAACACTGCTGAACTCAATGTGAATTATTGTTTATTTGCTCACCGGGTCCTGTTCACCCTTGTTCTTCGTCATTTGACCCTTAGTTCCGCCTGGTTCAGCCTTAGATCAGCCTTTATAAGCATCTAGCTCCAATTAAGTGTTAATAAAGCCTGTATTGAATATTATCCCTGCTCAACTCATTGTGAAATATTGTTTCATTTGCTTACCAGGCCCAGTTCTCCCTTGTTCTTCTTGATTTGACCCTCAGTTCAGCCTTGTTTAGCCTCAGAGACTTTTCTGAGCACCTCACTGCAATTCAGTGTTAATAAATATGTTCTAAAAAAGGGTTTTCCTTTGGAAGCAAAGAATACATCACAGATCTGACAATATGGAGTGTATATGTTTTCTGGGCCAGACCAGCCAGCCTCGGTCAACTAGGCCCCACCAGTGACCCTCAGACACCCCCAAAACTCCACAATGGAATCAATGATCCCAAAGGACAAGAACATATAATCTACACTATGATGTAGGGCAGGGAGCATGAACTGAATCTGAGTACTGTTGGCCGCAATGTGAAATATTGTTTCATCCAAGTAAACCCTTGTAGTTCTTCATTTGACCCTCAGTTCAGCCTGTTTTAGTGAAGCATCTCGCTGCAATTCAGTGTAAATAAAGCCTGAACTGAAATTTAGTACTGCTGAACTCAACGTGAATTATTGTTTTATTTTCTCACTGGGCCCTGTTCAGCCTTGTTCTTCTTCATTTGACACTTAATTCAGCCTGGTTCAGCCTGAAATCAACCTATCTGAGCATCTAACTGCAATTCACTGTTAATATAGCCTGAACAGAATATTATCCCTGCTAAACTCAATGTGGAATATTGGGTTATTTGCCTTCTAGGCCCAGATCACCCTTGTTCTTCTTCATTTGACCCTCAGTTCAGCCTGGTTTTGCCTCAGATCAGCCTTTTCTGAGCACCTCAATGCAATACAGTGTTAATAAAGCCTAAACTGAATCTGAGCACTGCTGAACGCAATGTGAAATATTGTTTCATTTGCTTACCTGTCCAGGTAAACCTTCGTTGTTCTTCATTTGACCCTTAGTTCAGCCTGTTTTAGTGGAGCATCTCGCTGCAATTCAATGTAAATAAAGCCTGAACTGAACCTTAGCACTGCTGAACTCAATGTAAATTATTGTTTTATTTGCTCACTGGGCCCTGTTCAGCCTTGTTCTTCTTCATTTGACCCTCAGTTGAGCCTGGTTTAGCCTCAGATCAGCCTTATCTGAGTACCGCACTGCAATTCAGTGTTAATAAAGCCTGAACTGAATCTGAGCACTGCTGAACGCAATGTGTAATATTGTTTCATTTGCTTACCAGGCCAAGTAAACCCTTGTTGTTCTTCTTTTGAAACTTAGTTCAGCCTGTTTAAGTGGAGTATCTCGCTGCAATTCAGTGTAAATAAAGCCAAAACTGAACCTAAGCACTGCTGACTTTAATGTGAATTATTGTTTTATTTGCTCACCGGGCCTTGTTCACCCTTGTTCTTCTTCATTTGACCCTTAGTTCAGCCTGGTTCAGCCTTATATCAGTTTTTTTTCTGAGCATCTAGCTGTAATTCAGTGTAAATAAAGCCTTTACTGAATATAATCTCTGCTAAACTCAATGTGGAATGTTGTTTCACGTGCTTACCAGGCCCAGTTCACCCTTGTTCTTCTTCATTTGACCCTCAGTTCAGCCTGGTTTAGCTTCAGATCGGCCTTTTCTGAGCACCTAAGTGCAATTCAGTGTTAATAAAGCCTGAACTGAATATGAGCAGTGCTGAACGCAATGAGAAATATTGTTTAATTTGCTTACCAGTCCAAGTTAACCCTTGTAGTTCTTCATTTGACCCTCAGTTCAGCCTGTTTTAGTGGAGCATCTCGCTGCAATTCAGTGTAAATAAAGCCTGAACTGAAATTTAGCACTGCTGAACTCAACGTGAATTATTGTTTTATTTGCTCACTGGGCCCTGTTCAGCCTTGTTCTTCTTCATTTGATACTTAATTCAGCCTGGTTCAGCCTTAAATCAACCTATCTTAGCATCTAACTGCAATTCACTGTTAATATAGCCTGAACTGAATATTATCCCTGCTAAACTCAATGTGGAATATTGTTTTATTTGCCTTCTAGGCCCAGTTCACCCTTGTTCTTCTTCATTTGACCCTCAGTTCAGCCTGGTTTTGCCTCAGATCAGCCTTTTCTGAGCACCTCACTGCAATTCAGTGTTAATAGAGCCTGAACTGAATCTGAGCACTGCTGAACGCAATGTGAAATATTGTTTCATTTGCTTACTAGTCCAGGTAAACCTTTGTTGTTCTTCGTTAGACCCTTAGTTCAGCCTGTTTTAGTGGAGCATCTCGCTGCAATTCAGTGTAAATAAAGCCTGGACTGACCCTTAGCACTGCTGAACTCAATGTAAATTATTGTTTTGTTTGCTCACCGGGCCCTGTTCAGCCTTGTTCTTCTTCATTTGACCCTCAGTTCAGCCTGGTTTAGCCTCAGATCAGCCTTATCAGAGTACCGCACTGCAATTCAGTGTGAATAAAGCCTGAACTGAATCTGAGCACTGCTGAACGCAATGTGTAATATTATTTCATTTGCTTATCAGGCCAAGTAAACCCTTGTTGTTCTTCATATGAAACTTATTTCAGCCTGTTTTAGTGGAGCATATCGCTGGAATTCAGTGTAAATAAAGCCAAAACTGAACCTAAGCACTGCTAAATTCAATGTGAATTATTGTTTTATTTGCTCACCAGACCTTGTTCACCCTTGTTCTTCTTCATTTGACCCTTAGTTCAGCCAGGTTCAGCCTTAGATCAGTCTTTCTGAGCATCTAGCTGCAATTCAGTGTAAATAAAGCCTGTACTGAATATTATCTCTGCCAAACTCAATGTGGAATGTTGTTTCACTTGCTTACCAGGCCCAGTTCACCCTTGTTCTTCATTTGACCCTCAGTTCAGCCTGGTTTAACTTCAGATCGGCCTTTTCTGAGCACCTCACTGCAATTCAGTTTTAATAAATTAAAAATCAAAAATGAGTTCCTTTAAGAGCATTGAAAACATTCATAAGAAAGATGGGTCATACTACGTAGTTTCGGCTAAGAAAGCCTCAGCCTAAGTCTGAACTGAATATGAGCAGAGCTGAACGCAATGAGAAATATTGTTTCATTTGCTTACCAGTCCAAGTTAACCCTTGTAGTTCTTCATTTGATCCTCAGTTCAGCCTGTTTTAGTGGAGCATCTCGCTGCAATTCAGTGTAAATAAAGCCTGAACTGAACCTTAGCACTGCTGAACTCAATGTGAATTATTGTTTTATTTGCTCACCGGGCCCTGTTCAGCCTTGTTCTTCTTCATTTGACACTTAACTCAGCCTTAGATAAACCTTTCTGAGCATCTAACTGCAATTCAGTGTTAATATAGCCTGAACTGAATATTATCCCTGCTAAACGCAATGTGGAATATTGTTTTATTTGCTTATCAGGCCCGGATCACCCTTGTTCACCTTCATTTGACCCTTAGTTCAGCCTTGTTTAGCCTCAGATCAGACTTTCTGAGAATCTCACTGCAATTCAGTATCGAATCTTAGACCTGCTAAACGTAATAAGAAATACTGTTTTATTTGATTACCAGTGCCAGTTCACCCTTGTTCTTTTTCATTTTACCCTTAGTTCAGCCTGGTTCAGCCTCAGATCAGACTTTCTGAGAATCTCACTACAATTCAGTGTTAATAACTATAAATATGTTCTATAAAAGGGTTATCCTTTGGAAGGTTATCGTTTGCTTACCAGGCCCAGTTCACCCTTGTTCTTCTTTATTTGACCCTTAGTTGAGCCTGGTTTAGCCTACGATCAGCCTTTATGAGCATCTCGCTGCAATTCAGTGTTAATAAAGCCCAACTGAATCTGAGCACTGCTTAACTCAATATGAAATATTGATTAATGTGCTTTCCAGGCCCATTTCACCCTTTTAGTACTTCATTTGACCCGAAGTTCAGCCTTTTTCAGCCTCAGATCAGCCTTTGTTTGAGCATCTCGCTGCAATGCAGTGTTAATACATTCTGAACTAAATCTCAACACTGCTGAACTGAATGTGAATTACCTCACTGCAATTCAGTGTTAATAAAGGCTGAACTGAATCTGAGCACTGCTGAACGCAATGTGAAAAATTGTTTCATTTGCTTACCAGTCCAAGTTAACCCTTGTAGTTCTTCATTTGACCCTCAGTTCAGCCTGTTTTAGTGGAGCATCTCGCTGCAATTCAGTGTAAATAAAGCCTGAACTGAACCTTAGCACTGCTGAACTCAATGTGAATTATTGTTTTATTTGCTCACCGGGCCCTGTTGAGCCTTGTTCTTCTTCAATTGACGCTTAACTCAGCCTTAGATAAACCTTTCTGAGCATCTAACTGCAATTCAGTGTTAATATAGCCTGAACTGAATATTATCCCTGCGTAACGCAATGTGGAATATTGTTTTATTTGCTTATCAGGCCTGGATCACCCTTGTTCACCTTCATTTGACCCTAAGTTCAGCCTTGTTTAGCCTCAGATCAGACTTTCTGAGAATCTCACTGCAATTCAGTATCGAATCTTAGACCTGCTAAACGTAATAAGAAATACTGTTTTATTTGCTTACCAGTGCCAGTTCACCCTTGTTCTTCTTCATTTGACCCTTAGTTCAGCCTGGTTCAGCCTCAGATCAGACTTTCTGAGAATCTCACTACAATTCAGTGTTTATAACTATAAATATGTTTTATAAAAGGGCTATCCTTTGGAAGGTTATCGTTTGCTTACCAGGCCCAGTTCACCCTTGTTCTTCTTTATTTGACCCTTATTTCAGCCTGGTTTAGACTACGATCAGCCTTTATGAGCATCTCACTGCAATTCAGTGTTAATATTAGGGTTAGGGTTAGGGTTCAGGGTTAGGGTTAGGGTTAGGGTTTAGGGTTAGGGTATGGTTAGGGTTAGGGTTAGGGTTAGGGTTAGGGTTAGGGTTAGGGTTAGGAGTTAGGAGTTAGGGTTAGGGTTAGGGTTAGGGTTAGGGTTAGGGTTAGGGTTAGGGTTTAGGGTTTAGGGTTAGGGTTAGGGTTAGGGTTAGGGTTAGGGTTAGGGTTAGGGTTAGGGTTAGGTTAGGGTTAGGGTTAGGGTTAGGGTTAGGGTTAGGGTTAGGGTTAGGGTTAGGGTTAGGGTTAGGGTTAGGGTTAGGGTTAGGGTTAGGGTTAGAGGTTAGGGTTAGAGGTTAGGGTTAGGGTTAGGGTTAGGGTTAGGGTTAGGGTTAGGGTTAGGGTTAGGGTTAGAGGGTTAGGGTTAGGGTTAGGGTTAGGGTTAGGGTTAGGGTTAGGGGTAGGGTTAAGGGTTAGGGTTAGGGTTAGGGTTAGGGTTAGGGTTAGGGTTAGGGTTAGGGTATAGGCGATTTGGCATTAGCGTTAGCGTTCTAACCCTAGCGGATGTATATTTTGCTTAGGGTTGGTGGGTACTTAGGTTAGGGTTGCCTTTTTACCAACCCTGGCGTAGGATATTGTTACTATTTTTAGTAAATTTTACCGAACTTCTTTTTTCAAGGGAGAGTATTCAACAAGGGAAATAACAAAGTTTGGAATAAGTTTGAAATTTCCATGACATAGCCTACTTTGGAATTGTGTAGCTCGGCAACGCCTCGGCGTACAGACAAAAAATTTATATGTAC
>OY757014.1:52500-100000 GCA_963580285.1 Lucinisca nassula | reverse complement strand
CGCTGTACCAAGCCGGTATCTGATACCATGTATTTAGCCGCAGACTTATATCACCTAATTATTCTTCAGACTAAACGGATGTACCAAGACAGTATCTAATGCCATGTATTTAGTCGCAGAGGGTAGGGTTAGGGTTAGGGTTAGGGTTAGGGTTAGGGTTAGGGTTAGGGTTAGGGTTAGGGTTAGGGTTAGGGTTAGGGTTAGGGGTTAGGGTTAGGGTTAGGGTTAGGGTTAGGGTTAGGGTTAGGGTTAGGGTTAGGGTTAGGGTTAGGGGGGTTAGGGTTAGGGTTAGGGTTAGGGTTAGGGGTTAGGGTTAGGGTTAGGGTTAGGGTTTAGGGTTAGGGTTAGGGTTAGGGTTAGGGTTAGGGTTAGGGTTAGGGTTAGGGTTAGGGTTAGGGTTAGGGTTTAGGGTTTAGGGTTAGGGTTAGGGTTAGGGTTAGGGTTAGGGTTAGGGTTAGGGTTTAGGGTTAGGGTTAGGGTTAGGGTTAGGGTTAGGGTTAGGGTTAGGGTTAGGGTATAAGGGTATATTGAGGTATGACGATTGGCGGATGTGTACATTATTGAGTAATTATTTGGCTGAGGGTTGGCGATAGGGTTGACCCTTTCCTTATATTATTATTATAATATTTGCCTACGCTAGGGTCTGTTATTAGGTTGCCGGAACTTCTTTAAACCGGCAACGCTTTTACATGATTAATCTCCCTTGTTTTTTTTATTTTATATTTTCCGCGTCATAGCGTACTTTGAACCTGTATAGATCGAGTATGCCTGGGCGTAAGGAAGAGATGTTGACATGTATGTGTAGATGGTAGTCCGGACTACAAATTCGTGTATAGAGACTTCGACTCACGCACCTGTTCTCCTGGCAGAAAGAGTTCAAAAGTAGAGTAATGACTGTTTCAATGCAGACATGAAAATCTTCTAAGTAATTTTGACAATGTGATGCCCTTGTTCAATATTCAATGCGTAATAGGTCGAGAACGCCTCGGTGTACCAAGTGATGTTTACATGTATGTGTAGACCAGAGTCCGGACTTCAAGTTCTTTCATACAGAGTACCACTCACGTGCTTCTTTTTCTGGTTGGAAGAGCTCTAATTTAGCATGATCGCTGTTATCTACTTAACATAAAATTTTCTAAGTTATTTTGTTGATTAATGGTCCTTGTCAAATTTCGATGCTTAATAACTCCTTCATTTTCTATGCGATTTTAAGTCTGTAAAAAGTATGTTGTAGGCCGGAGTCCAGACTACACATTTTATAATTCAGACTATGACTCACATGCCCCTTCTTCTAGTTATAAGAGCTCAAAGTTAGCATGATGGCTATTTTTCACTGAACATGCAAATATTCTAAGTTATTTTGATGACCCTATCCCTCAATCCTCACTCATTAACCCAACATTCAACCCTCAAACCAACCCTCAACCCAACCCTCAAACCAACCCTCAATCCTCAACCCAACCCTCAACCCAACCCTCAACCCTCAGATACCAGCTTGGTACAGCGGTCAAGTCTGAAGACTAACAAGGTGGAATAAAGCTGCGGATAAATATTTAGTATGAGAAACTCTCTTCTATTATTCTTCAGACTAAGGCGCTGTACCAAGCCTGTATCTGATACTATGTACTTAGCCGCAGACTTAAATCAACATATTATTCTTGAGACTTGGCCGCTGTACCAAGCCGGTATCTGCTACCATGTATTTAGCTGCAGACTTATATCACCAGTTTATTCTTCAGACTTGGCCGCTGTACTAAACCGGTATCTGATGCCATGTATTTAGCCGCAGACTTATACCACTTAATTTTTCTTCAAAATTGGGTGCTGTATGAAACCGGTATCTGATACCAAGTGTTGAAACGCAAACATATTATATGTCAGACTTGACCGCTGTACCAAGCCTGTATCTGATTCCAAGTATTTTTTCGCAGACTTTAATCACCGTATTATTCTTCAGACTTAGGCACTGGAGCAAACCGGTATCTTATACCATGTATTTAGTCGCAGACTTTAATAACCGTATTATTCTTCAGACTTAGGCACTGGAGCAAGCCGGTATCTGATACCATGTATTTAGTCGCAGACTTATATCGCCTTATTATTCTACAGACTTGGTCGCTGTGCCAAGCCGGTATCTGATTACATATATTTAGCCGCTCACTTATACTACCTAATTATTCTTCAGACTTGGGTACCGTATGAATCCGGTATCTGATACCAAGTCTTGAAACGCATACATATTATATGTCAGACTTGACCACTGTATATCTGATACCATGCATTTAGTCGCAGACTTATATCACCTTATCATTCTTCTGACTTTGCCGCTGTTCCAATGCGCTATCTGATACCAAGTGTTTAGTCGAAGACTTATACCATCTTATCTTTCTTCAGACTTGTTCGTTGTACTAATATGGTATCGGATACAAAGTATTTAGTCGTATTTAGTATCTACTGAACATAGAATTTTCTAAGTTATTTTGATGATTAATGGTCCTTGTCCAACTTCGATGTTTAATAACTCCTTCATTTTCTATGCGATTTTAAGTCTGTAAGAAGTATGTTGTAGGCCAGAGTCCAGACTACAAATTTAATATAATTCAGACTATGACTCACATGCCCCTTCTTCTAGTTATAAGAGCTCTAAGTTAGCATGACGGCTATTTTTTACTGAACATGTAAATATTCTAAGTTATTTTGATGACCCTCACCCTGAGGGTTGACCCTAGGGTTGACCCTAAACCTGACCTTGACCCTTAGGGTTGACCCTAGGGTTGACCCTAAATGACCCTAAACCTGACCTTGACCCTTAGGGTTGACCCTAGGGTTGACCCTAAGGGTCAAGGTCATGTTTAGGGTCATTTAGGGTTGACCCTAGGGTTGACCCTGAGGGTCAAGGTCATGTTTAGGGTCATTTAGGGTTGACCCTAGGGTTGACCCTGAGGGTCAATGTCATGTTTAGGGTCATTTAGGGTTGACCCTAGGGTTAAGGGTTAGGGTTAGGGTTAGGTGTTAGGGTTAGGGTTAGGGTTAGGGTATAAGGGTATATTGAGGTACGACGATTGGCGGATGTGTACATTATTGAGTAATTATTTGGCTGAGGGTTGGCGATAGGGTTGACCCTTTCCTAGGGTAGGGTATAAGGGTATATTGAGGTATGACGATTGGCGGATGTGTACATTATTGAGTAATTATTTGGCTGAGGGTTGGCGATAGGGTTGACCCTTTCCTTATATTATTATTATAATATTTGCCTACGCTAGGGTCTGTTATTAGGTTGCCGGAACTTCTTTAAACCGGCAACGCTTTTACATGATTAATCTCCCTTGTTTTTTTTATTTTATATTTTCCGCGTCATAGCGTACTTTGAACCTGTATAGATCGAGTATGCCTGGGCGTAAGGAAGAGATGTTGACATGTATGTGTAGATGGTAGTCCGGACTACAAATTCGTGTATAGAGACTTCGACTCACGCACCTGTTCTCCTGGCAGAAAGAGTTCAAAAGTAGAGTAATGACTGTTTCAATGCAGACATGAAAATCTTCTAAGTAATTTTGACAATGTGATGCCCTTGTTCAATATTCAATGCGTAATAGGTCGAGAACGCCTCGGTGTACCAAGTGATGTTTACATGTATGTGTAGACCAGAGTCCGGACTTCAAGTTCTTTCATACAGAGTACCACTCACGTGCTTCTTTTTCTGGTTGGAAGAGCTCTAATTTAGCATGATCGCTGTTATCTACTTAACATAAAATTTTCTAAGTTATTTTGTTGATTAATGGTCCTTGTCAAATTTCGATGCTTAATAACTCCTTCATTTTCTATGCGATTTTAAGTCTGTAAAAAGTATGTTGTAGGCCGGAGTCCAGACTACACATTTTATAATTCAGACTATGACTCACATGCCCCTTCTTCTAGTTATAAGAGCTCAAAGTTAGCATGATGGCTATTTTTCACTGAACATGCAAATATTCTAAGTTATTTTGATGACCCTATCCCTCAATCCTCACTCATTAACCCAACATTCAACCCTCAAACCAACCCTCAACCCAACCCTCAAACCAACCCTCAATCCTCAACCCAACCCTCAACCCAACCCTCAACCCTCAGATACCAGCTTGGTACAGCGGTCAAGTCTGAAGACTAACAAGGTGGAATAAAGCTGCGGATAAATATTTAGTATGAGAAACTCTCTTCTATTATTCTTCAGACTAAGGCGCTGTACCAAGCCTGTATCTGATACTATGTACTTAGCCGCAGACTTAAATCAACATATTATTCTTGAGACTTGGCCGCTGTACCAAGCCGGTATCTGCTACCATGTATTTAGCTGCAGACTTATATCACCAGTTTATTCTTCAGACTTGGCCGCTGTACTAAACCGGTATCTGATGCCATGTATTTAGCCGCAGACTTATACCACTTAATTTTTCTTCAAAATTGGGTGCTGTATGAAACCGGTATCTGATACCAAGTGTTGAAACGCAAACATATTATATGTCAGACTTGACCGCTGTACCAAGCCTGTATCTGATTCCAAGTATTTTTTCGCAGACTTTAATCACCGTATTATTCTTCAGACTTAGGCACTGGAGCAAACCGGTATCTTATACCATGTATTTAGTCGCAGACTTTAATAACCGTATTATTCTTCAGACTTAGGCACTGGAGCAAGCCGGTATCTGATACCATGTATTTAGTCGCAGACTTATATCGCCTTATTATTCTACAGACTTGGTCGCTGTGCCAAGCCGGTATCTGATTACATATATTTAGCCGCTCACTTATACTACCTAATTATTCTTCAGACTTGGGTACCGTATGAATCCGGTATCTGATACCAAGTCTTGAAACGCATACATATTATATGTCAGACTTGACCACTGTATATCTGATACCATGCATTTAGTCGCAGACTTATATCACCTTATCATTCTTCTGACTTTGCCGCTGTTCCAATGCGCTATCTGATACCAAGTGTTTAGTCGAAGACTTATACCATCTTATCTTTCTTCAGACTTGTTCGTTGTACTAATATGGTATCGGATACAAAGTATTTAGTCGTATTTAGTATCTACTGAACATAGAATTTTCTAAGTTATTTTGATGATTAATGGTCCTTGTCCAACTTCGATGTTTAATAACTCCTTCATTTTCTATGCGATTTTAAGTCTGTAAGAAGTATGTTGTAGGCCAGAGTCCAGACTACAAATTTAATATAATTCAGACTATGACTCACATGCCCCTTCTTCTAGTTATAAGAGCTCTAAGTTAGCATGACGGCTATTTTTTACTGAACATGTAAATATTCTAAGTTATTTTGATGACCCTCACCCTGAGGGTTGACCCTAGGGTTGACCCTAAACCTGACCTTGACCCTTAGGGTTGACCCTAAATGACCCTAAACCTGACCTTGACCCTTAGGGTTGACCCTAGGGTTGACCCTAAGGGTCAAGGTCATGTTTAGGGTCATTTAGGGTTGACCCTAGGGTTGACCCTGAGGGTCAAGGTCATGTTTAGGGTCATTTAGGGTTGACCCTAGGGTTGACCCTGAGGGTCAATGTCATGTTTAGGGTCATTTAGGGTTGACCCTAGGGTTAAGGGTTAGGGTTAGGGTTAGGGTTAGGGTTAGGGTTAGGGTTAGGGTTAGGGGTTAGGGTTAGGGTTAGGGTTAGGGTTAGGGTTAGGGTTAGGGTTAGGGTTAGGGTTAGGGTTAGGGGTTAGGGGTTAGGGTTAGGGTTAGGGTTAGGGTTAGGGTTAGGGTTAGGGTTAGAGGTTAGGGTTAGGGTTAGGGTTAGGGTTAGGGTTAGAGGTTAGAGGTTAGAGTTAGGGTTAGAGGTTAGGGTTAGAGGTTAGGGTTAGGGTTAGGGTTAGGGTTAGGGTTAGAGGTTAGGGTTAGGGTTAGGGTTAGAGGTTAGAGTTAGGGTTAGGGTTAGAGGTTAGGGTTAGGGTTAGGGGTTAGGGTTAGGGTTAGGAGGGTTAGGGTTAGGGTTAGGGTTAGGGTTAGAGGTTAGGGTTAGGGTTAGGGTTAGGGTTAGGGTTAGGGTTAGGGTTAGGGTTAGGGTTAGGGTTAGGGTTAGGGTTAGGGTTAGAGTTAGGGTTAGGGTTAGGGTTAGGGTTAGGGTTAGGGTTAGGGTTAGGGTTAGGGTTAGGGTTAGAGGTTAGGGTTAGGGTTAGGGTTAGGGTTAGGGTTAGGGTTAGGGTTAGGGTTAGGGTTAGGGTTAGAGGTTAGAGGTTAGGGTTAGGGTTAGGGTTAGGGGTTAGGGTTAGGGTTAGGGTTAGGGTTAGGGTTAGGGTTAGGGTTAGGGTTAGGGTTAGGGTTAGGGTTAGAGGTTAGGGTTAGGGTTAGGGTTAGGGTTAGGGTTAGAGGTTAGGGTTAGAGGTTAGGGTTAGGGTTAGGGTTAGGGTTAGGGTTAGGGTTAGGGTTAGGGTTAGGGTTAGGGTTAGGGTTAGGGTTAGGGTTAGGGTTAGGGTTAGGGTTAGGGGTTAGGGTTAGGGGTTAGGGTTAGGGGTTAGGGTTAGGGTTAGGGTTAGGGTTAGGGTTAGGGTTAGGGTTAGGGTTAGGGTTAGGGTTAGGGTTAGGGGTTAGGGTTAGGGTTAGGGTTAGGGTTAGGGTTAGGGTTAGGGTTAGGGTTAGGGTTAGGGTTAGGGTTAGGGTTAGGGGTTAGGGTTAGGGTTAGGGTTAGGGTTAGGGTTAGAGGTTAGGGTTAGGGTTAGGGTTAGGGTTAGGGTTAGGGTTAGGGTTAGGGTTAGGGTTAGGGGTTAGGGTTAGGGTTAGGGTTAGGGTTAGGGTTAGGGGTTAGAGTTAGGGTTAGGTATTAGGTGTTTAGAGGGTACCCCTATTGCTCTAACCCTGGCGGATGTATATTTTGCTAAGGGTTGGTATGTACTTTGGTTAGGGTTGCCTTTTTACCAACCCTAGCGTAGGATATTGTTACTATTTTTAGTACATTTTACCGAACTTCTTTTTTCAGGGGAGACTATTCAACAAGGGAAATAACAAAGTTTGGAAATAAGTTTGAATTTTCTATGACACAGCCTACTTTGGAATTGTGTAGCTCGGCAACGCCTCGGCGTACAGACAAAACTTTTACATGTACGTGTAGATTGGAATGGGGACTACATGCTCATGTATACAGACTACGCCTGAGGTACCCCTTCTCCAGGTTGTAAGACTTCAAAGTTAGCATAATGGCTGTTTCCGACGACACGAAAATTTGCTAAGTTATTTTTCCAATTTACAATACTTTGGAACTATGTAGTTCGGCAACGCCCAGGCGTACAGACAAAATGTTTACATGTACGTGTAGATCGGAATGGGGACTACGAGCTCATGTATACTGACTTCGCCTGAGATGCCCCTTCTCAAGGTTGCAAGAGTTCAAAGTAAGCAGAATGGCTGTTTCCGGGATTTTTTTCCAATTTATTGGCTTTGCTCAATATTCAATGATTCATAAATTGAGAATGCCTCGGCGTACGGAAGAAATGCTTACATGTATGTGTAGATCAGATTCCGGACAACAAGTTCATTTATACCGACTACGACTCATGTGGCCCTTCTTGTGGTTGTAATAGTTCAAAGTAAGCATACCATGTATTTAGTCGCAGACTTATATCACCTTCTTATTCTTCATACTTAGCCGCTGTACCAGGGCGGTATCTGATACGATGTATTTAGCCGCAGACTTATATCGCCTAATTATTCTTCAGACTTAGCCGCTGTACCAAGCTGGTATCTGATACCTTTTATTTAGCCACAGACTTATATCGCCTTATTATTCTTCAGACTTAGCCAGTGTACCAAGCCATTATCTGTTACCAAGTATTTAGTCACAGACTTATATCACCGTCTTATTCTTGAGAATTAGCTGCTGTACCAAGCCGGTATCTGATACCATGTATTCAGTCGCAGACTTATATCGCATTATTATTCTTCAGACTTAGCCGCTGTACCAAGCCGGTATCTGATACCATGTATTTAGCTGCAGACTTATATCACCTAATTATTCTTCAGACTTAGCCGCTGTACTAAGCCGCTATCTGATACCATGTATTTAGTCGCAGACTTATATCACCTTATTATTCTTCAGACTTAGCCGGTGTATCAAGCCGGTACCTGATACCATGTATTTAGTCACAGACTTATATCACCGTCTTATTCTTGAGAATTAGCTGCTGTACCAAGCCGGTATCTGATACCATGTATTCAGTCGCAGACTTATATCGCATTATTATTCTTCAGACATAGCCTCTGTACCAAGCCGGTATCTGATACCATGTATTTAGTCGTAGACTTATATCACCTTATTATTCTTCAGACTTAGCCGGTGTATCAAGCTGGTACCTGATACCATGTATTTAGTCACAGACTTATATCACCTTATTATTCTTCAGACTTAGCCAGTGTATCAAGCCTGGTAACTGATACCATGTATTTAGCCGAAGACTTATATCACCTTATTATTCTTCAGACTTAGCCGCTCTACCAAGCCAGCATCTGATACTATGTATTTAGCCGAAGACTTATATCACCTTATTATTCTTCAGACTTAGCCGCTGTACTAAGCCGGTATCTGATACCATGTATTTAGTCGCAGACTTATATCACCTTATTATTCTTCAGACTTAGCCGGTGTATCAAGCCGGTACCTGATACCATGTATTTAGTCACAGACTTATATCACCGTCTTATTCTTGAGAATTAGCTGCTGTACCAAGCCGGTATCTGATACCATGTATTCAGTCGCAGACTTATATCGCATTATTATTCTTCAGACATAGCCTCTGTACCAAGCCGGTATCTGATACCATGTATTTAGTCGTAGACTTATATCACCTTATTATTCTTCAGACTTAGCCGGTGTATCAAGCTGGTACCTGATACCATGTATTTAGTCACAGACTTATATCACCTTATTATTCTTCAGACTTAGCCAGTGTATCAAGCCTGGTAACTGATACCATGTATTTAGCCGAAGACTTATATCACCTTATTATTCTTCAGACTTAGCCGCTCTACCAAGCCAGCATCTGATACTATGTATTTAGCCGAAGACTTATATCACCTTATTATTCTTCAGACTTAGCCGGTGTACCAAGCCAGTATCTGATACCATGTATTTAGTCGCAGACTTATATCACCTTTTATTCTTTAGACTTAGCTGCTCTACCAAGCCGGCATCTGATACTATGTATTTAGCCGAAGACTTATATCACCTTATTATTCTTCAGACTTAGCCGGTGTACCAAGCTAGTATCTGATACCATGTATTTAGTCGCAGACTTATATCACCTTCTTATTCTTCAGACTTAGCCGCTCTACCAAGCCGGCATCTGATACTATGTATTTAACCGAAGACTTATATACCTTATTATTCTTCAGACTTAGCCGGTGTACCAAGCCAGTATCTGATACCATGTGTTAAGTCGCAGACTTATACCACCTTCTTATTCTTCACACTTAGCCGCTGTACCAAGCCAGTATCTGATACCATCTATTGAGTCCCAGACTAATATCACCTTATTATTCTTCAAACTTAGCCGGTGTATCAAGCTGATACTTGATACCATGTATTTAGTCGCAGACTTATATCACCTTATTATTCTTCTGACTTAGACGGTGTAGGTTAGGGTTAGGGTTAGGGTTAGGATTAGGGTTGGGGTTAGGGTTAGGGTTAGGGTTGGGTTAGGTATAGGTGATTTGCTTACTTGTGGTTGCGGAATGATGTGGATTGCTTGAATATTATTGGAAAGGTATTAGTTGTTTAGAGTTAGGGTTAGGGTTAAGGGTTAGGGTCAGGGTTAGGGTTAAGGGTTAGGGTTGGGGTTGGGGTTGGGGTTAGGGTTAGGGTTAGGGTTAGGGTTAGGGTTAGGGTTAGGGTTAGAGTGGGTTAGGGTTAGGGTTAGGGTTAGGGTTAGGGTTAGGGTTAGTGTTAGGGTTAGGGTTAGGGTTAGGGTATAAGCTGGAGTACGAAGATGGCCAAATTGAGATGGCCAAACTTGTTGGGTTAGGTATTAGGTGTTTAGAGGGTACCCCTATTGCTCTAACCCTGGCGGATGTATATTTTGCTAAGGGTTGGTATGTACTTTGGTTAGGGTTGCCTTTTTACCAACCCTAGCGTAGGATATTGTTACTATTTTTAGTACATTTTACCGAACTTCTTTTTTCAGGGGAGACTATTCAACAAGGGAAATAACAAAGTTTGGAAATAAGTTTGAATTTTCTATGACACAGCCTACTTTGGAATTGTGTAGCTCGGCAACGCCTCGGCGTACAGACAAAACTTTTACATGTACGTGTAGATTGGAATGGGGACTACATGCTCATGTATACAGACTACGCCTGAGGTACCCCTTCTCCAGGTTGTAAGACTTCAAAGTTAGCATAATGGCTGTTTCCGACGACACGAAAATTTGCTAAGTTATTTTTCCAATTTACAATACTTTGGAACTATGTAGTTCGGCAACGCCCAGGCGTACAGACAAAATGTTTACATGTACGTGTAGATCGGAATGGGGACTACGAGCTCATGTATACTGACTTCGCCTGAGATGCCCCTTCTCAAGGTTGCAAGAGTTCAAAGTAAGCAGAATGGCTGTTTCCGGGATTTTTTTCCAATTTATTGGCTTTGCTCAATATTCAATGATTCATAAATTGAGAATGCCTCGGCGTACGGAAGAAATGCTTACATGTATGTGTAGATCAGATTCCGGACAACAAGTTCATTTATACCGACTACGACTCATGTGGCCCTTCTTGTGGTTGTAATAGTTCAAAGTAAGCATACCATGTATTTAGTCGCAGACTTATATCACCTTCTTATTCTTCATACTTAGCCGCTGTACCAGGGCGGTATCTGATACGATGTATTTAGCCGCAGACTTATATCGCCTAATTATTCTTCAGACTTAGCCGCTGTACCAAGCTGGTATCTGATACCTTTTATTTAGCCACAGACTTATATCGCCTTATTATTCTTCAGACTTAGCCAGTGTACCAAGCCATTATCTGTTACCAAGTATTTAGTCACAGACTTATATCACCGTCTTATTCTTGAGAATTAGCTGCTGTACCAAGCCGGTATCTGATACCATGTATTCAGTCGCAGACTTATATCGCATTATTATTCTTCAGACTTAGCCGCTGTACCAAGCCGGTATCTGATACCATGTATTTAGCTGCAGACTTATATCACCTAATTATTCTTCAGACTTAGCCGCTGTACTAAGCCGCTATCTGATACCATGTATTTAGTCGCAGACTTATATCACCTTATTATTCTTCAGACTTAGCCGGTGTATCAAGCCGGTACCTGATACCATGTATTTAGTCACAGACTTATATCACCGTCTTATTCTTGAGAATTAGCTGCTGTACCAAGCCGGTATCTGATACCATGTATTCAGTCGCAGACTTATATCGCATTATTATTCTTCAGACATAGCCTCTGTACCAAGCCGGTATCTGATACCATGTATTTAGTCGTAGACTTATATCACCTTATTATTCTTCAGACTTAGCCGGTGTATCAAGCTGGTACCTGATACCATGTATTTAGTCACAGACTTATATCACCTTATTATTCTTCAGACTTAGCCAGTGTATCAAGCCTGGTAACTGATACCATGTATTTAGCCGAAGACTTATATCACCTTATTATTCTTCAGACTTAGCCGCTCTACCAAGCCAGCATCTGATACTATGTATTTAGCCGAAGACTTATATCACCTTATTATTCTTCAGACTTAGCCGCTGTACTAAGCCGGTATCTGATACCATGTATTTAGTCGCAGACTTATATCACCTTATTATTCTTCAGACTTAGCCGGTGTATCAAGCCGGTACCTGATACCATGTATTTAGTCACAGACTTATATCACCGTCTTATTCTTGAGAATTAGCTGCTGTACCAAGCCGGTATCTGATACCATGTATTCAGTCGCAGACTTATATCGCATTATTATTCTTCAGACATAGCCTCTGTACCAAGCCGGTATCTGATACCATGTATTTAGTCGTAGACTTATATCACCTTATTATTCTTCAGACTTAGCCGGTGTATCAAGCTGGTACCTGATACCATGTATTTAGTCACAGACTTATATCACCTTATTATTCTTCAGACTTAGCCAGTGTATCAAGCCTGGTAACTGATACCATGTATTTAGCCGAAGACTTATATCACCTTATTATTCTTCAGACTTAGCCGCTCTACCAAGCCAGCATCTGATACTATGTATTTAGCCGAAGACTTATATCACCTTATTATTCTTCAGACTTAGCCGGTGTACCAAGCCAGTATCTGATACCATGTATTTAGTCGCAGACTTATATCACCTTTTATTCTTTAGACTTAGCCGCTCTACCAAGCCGGCATCTGATACTATGTATTTAGCCGAAGACTTATATCACCTTATTATTCTTCAGACTTAGCCGGTGTACCAAGCTAGTATCTGATACCATGTATTTAGTCGCAGACTTATATCACCTTCTTATTCTTCAGACTTAGCCGCTCTACCAAGCCGGCATCTGATACTATGTATTTAACCGAAGACTTATATACCTTATTATTCTTCAGACTTAGCCGGTGTACCAAGCCAGTATCTGATACCATGTGTTAAGTCGCAGACTTATACCACCTTCTTATTCTTCACACTTAGCCGCTGTACCAAGCCAGTATCTGATACCATCTATTGAGTCCCAGACTAATATCACCTTATTATTCTTCAAACTTAGCCGGTGTATCAAGCTGATACTTGATACCATGTATTTAGTCGCAGACTTATATCACCTTATTATTCTTCTGACTTAGACGGTGTAGGTTAGGGTTAGGGTTAGGGTTAGGATTAGGGTTGGGGTTAGGGTTAGGGTTAGGGTTGGGTTAGGTATAGGTGATTTGCTTACTTGTGGTTGCGGAATGATGTGGATTGCTTGAATATTATTGGAAAGGTATTAGTTGTTTAGAGTTAGGGTTAGGGTTAAGGGTTAGGGTCAGGGTTAGGGTTAAGGGTTAGGGTTAGGGTTGGGGTTGGGGTTAGGGTTAGGGTTAGGGTTAGGGTTAGGGTTAGGGTTAGGGTTAGAGTGGGTTAGGGTTAGGGTTAGGGTTAGGGTTAGGGTTAGGGTTAGTGTTAGGGTTAGGGTTAGGGTCAGGGTTAGGGTTAGGGTTAGGGTTAGGGTTAGGGTATAAGCTGGAGTACGAAGATGGCCAAATTGAGATGGCCAAACTTGTTCATTTCCTTATTATTCAAGACATAGCCTTCTTTGGAAATGTGTAGCTCGGCAACGCCTCGGCGTACGGACAAAATGTTTACACGTACTTGTAGATCGGAATGGGGACTACATGCTCATGTATACAGACTACGCCTGAGGTACACCTTCTCTAGGTTGTAAGACTTCAAAGTTAGCATAATGGCCGTTTCCGACACGACATGAAAATTTGCTAAGTTATTTTTCCAATTTACAATACTTTGGAACTGTGTAGTTCGGCAACGCCTCGGCGTACGAACAAAATGTTTATATGTAGGTGTAGATCGGAATGGGGACTACGCGCTCATATATACAGACTATACCTGAGGTACCCCTTCTCCAGGTTGTAAGAGTTCAAAGTTAGCATAATAGCTTTTTCCGGGATTGTTTTTCAATTTATAAGCTTTGCTCAATATTCAATGTTTAATAGATCAAGAATGCCTTGTCGTACGGAAGAATTGTTAACATGTATGTGTAGATCAGAATCCGGACAACAAGTTCTTTTTATAAAGACTACGACTTACGTGTCCCTTCTTCTGGTTGTAATAGTTCAAAGTTAGCATAATGAGGGGTTCCAATTTATTGACTTTGTTCAATATTCAATGTTTCAAAGATCCAGAATGCCTTGGCGTACGGAAGAAATGTTTACATGTATGTGTAGACTAGAATCCGGACTACAAGTTCATTCATACAGACTGCGACTCACGTGCCCCTTCTTCTGGTTGTAATAGTTCAAAATTGGCATAATGCCTGTTTCATGCCGTATTATTCTTATTACTTGGCTGCTGTACAAAGCTGATATCTGATTTTTAAGTATTTGGACGCAGACTTAAACAGCCTTATTATTCTTCACATTTGGATGCTGAACCAAGCCAGTAGCTGATTCCAACTATTTAGCCACTTATACCACCTAATTATTCTTCAAACTTAAGTCCCATATGAATCCGCTATTTGATACAAAGTATTGAAATGCAAACATATTATATGTCAGA
Organism: Lucinisca nassula; assembly: GCA_963580285.1. Lineage (NCBI taxonomy): Eukaryota > Metazoa > Mollusca > Bivalvia > Lucinida > Lucinidae > Lucinisca > Lucinisca nassula. The sequence continues at coordinate 85,762 of OY757014.1, read as the reverse complement.
CTTGACCGTTGTACCAAGCTGGTATCTGATTCCAAGTATTTATTCGCAGACTTAAATCACTTTCTAATTCTTCAGACTTAGCAGCTGTACCAAGCCGGTATCTGATACCACGCATTTAGTCGCAGACTTATATCACGCCATTATTCTTCAGACTTAGTCGCTTTACCAAGCTAGTATTTTATTCAAAGTATTTATTCACAGACTTTAATCACCATATTATTCTTCCGACTTAGGCGCTGTACCAAGCCAGTATCTGATACCATGTATTTAGTCGCAGACTTATATCACTTTATTATTCTACAGCTTGGCTGCTGTACCAAGCTGCTTCCTGATACTATGTATTTAGCCACAGACTTATATCACCTTATTATTCTTCAGACTTGGGGGATGTACCAAGTTGGTATCTGATACCATGTATTTAGCTGCATGTTTATACGACCAAATTATTCTTCAAACTTGGGTGCTGTATGAATCCAGTATCTGATACCAAGTATTGAAACGCAAACATATTATATGTCAGACTTGACCGCTGTGCCAACCCGGTAGCTGATACCAAGTATTTTTTTCGCAGACTTATATCACCATATCATTCTTCAGACTCAGCCGCTGTACCAAGCCGGTATCCGATACCATGTATTTAGTCGCAGACTTATATCACCTTATTATTCTTCAGACTTAGCGGCTGTACCAAACCGGTATCTGACACTATGTATTTAGTCGCAGACTTATACAACATTCTTATTCTTCAGACTTAGCCACTGTACCAAGCCAGAACTTTGAGACGTTTCTCTATGTTAGCATAAAAGAAAATTCCTGAAGCGAGGCTTCTAGGAAATAAACACCATCTTTGGTATGAAAAATGGTATCATAAACAGGGTAACGAAAATAACCATCAGGGTTGGGGAATTTTATTTTGGGTAAAGAATTGACAGAAGTTTCTCAATACAATTATATTTTAACATTCCCCAACCCTGACTTTCTTGACCTAAACCCCATATAATTTATACAAAATGGTGTCATATACAGGGTAACGTAGACTTTTATGAGGGTCGGGGTAATTTATTTGTGGTTGAGAACTTTTGAGACGTTTCTCTATGTTAGCATAAAAGAAAAATCCTGAACGGAGGCTTCTATGACATAAACACCATCTTGGGTATGAAAAATGCTACAGGGTAACGTAGATAACCATCAGGGATGGGTAATTTTATTTGGGATAAAGAATTGTCAGAAGTTTCTCAACACAATTAAAAAATAATATTCCCCAACCCTGACTTCCTTGACCTAAACCCCATATAAGAATTCACAAAATTGTATCATATACAGGGTAACGTAGAATTTTATAGGGGTCTGGGAATTTTATTTGTGGTTGAGAACTTTGAGACGCTTCTCTATGTAAGCATAAAGGAAAATTCCTGAACAGAGGCTTGTATGACATAAACACCATCTTTGGTATGAAAAATGGTATCATAAACGGGGTAACGTAGATAACCATCAGGGTTGGGGAATTTTATTTTGGGTAAAGAATTGACAGAAGTTTCTCAATACAATTATATTATAATATTCCCGAACTCTGGCTTCCTTGACCTAAACCCCATATAAGTTATACAAAATGGTATCATATACAGGGTAACGTAGACTTTTATGAGGGTCGGGGAATTTTATTTGTGGTTGAGAACTTTGAGACGTTTCTCTATGTTAGCATAAAAGAAAATTCCTGAACGGAGGCTTCTATGACATAAACACCATGTTGGGTATGAAAAATGGTATCTGAACGGGGTAACGTAGATAACCATCAGGGTTGGGAAATTTTATCTTGGGTAAAGAATTGTCAGAAGTTTCTCAATACAATTATAAAATAGTATTCCCCAACCCTGACTTCCTTGACCGAAACCCCATATAATTTATACAAAATGGTATCATATACAGGGTAACGTAGATAACCATCAGGGTTGGGGAATTTTATTGGGGGTAAAGAATTGTCAGAAGTTTCTCAATACAATTATAAAATAATATTCCCCAACCCTGACTTCCTTGACCGAAACCCCATATAATTTATACAAAATGGTATCATATACAGGGTAACGTAGATAACCATCAGGGTTGGGGAATTTTATTGGGGGTAAAGAATTGTCAGAAGTTTCTCAATACAATTATAAAATAATATTCCCCAACCCTGACTTCCTTGACCGAAACCCCATATAATTTATACAAAATGGTATCATATACAGGGTAACGTAGATAACCATCAGGGTTGGGGAATTTTATTGGGGATAAAGAATTGTCAGAAGTTTCTCAATACAATTATAAAATAATATTCCCCAACCCTGACTTCCTTGACCTAAACCCCATATAATTTATACAAAATGGTATCATATACAGGGTAACGTAGATAACCATCAGGGTTGGGTAATTTTATCTGGGGTAAAGAATTGTCAGAAGTTTCTCAATACAATTATAAAATAATGTTCCCCAACCCTGACTTCCTTGACCTAAACCCTATATAATTTATACAATATGGTATCGTACACAGGGTAACGTAGAAATTGAAAAGGGTTGGGGGATTTTATTTGGGGTTGTGAACTTTGAGACGTATCTCTATGTGAGCATAAAATAAAATTCCCAACCGAGGCTTCGATGACCTTAACACCTTCTTGGGTATGAAAAATGTTATCATATACAGGGTAACGTAGATAACTATCAGGGTTGGGGAATTTTATTTGGGGTTAAGAATTGTCAGACATTTCTCTATACAATTACAAAATAATATTCTCCAACCCTGACTTCCTTGACCTAAACCCCATTTAAGTTATACAAAATCATATTGTACACAGGGTAACGTAGAAATTGATGAGGGTTGGGGGATTTTATTTTGGGTTGAGAACTTAAACTGTCTTATTATTCTACACACTTGGCCGCTGCACCAAGCCGGTAGCTGATTCCAAGTATTTAGGCCCAGAATTATTCCACCTATTTATTCTTCAAACTTGCGTGTTGTATGAATCCGGTATCTGATACAAAGTATTGAAATGCAAACATATTATATTTCAGACTTTACCCTGTACCAAGCCGGTATCTGATTCCAAGTATTTATTTGCAGACATAAATCACATTATTATTCTTCAGACCTAGCGGCTGTACCAAGCTGGTATTTGATAGCATGTATTTTGTCACAGACTTATATTGCCTTATTATTCTATGGACTTGGCCGCTGTACCAAGCCAGTATCCGATACAATGTATTTAGCTGCAGACTTATATCACCGTATTATTCTTCAGACTTTGCCACTGTACCAAGCTGGTACCTAATACCATGTATTTAGCCGCTGACTTATACTACCTTATTATTCTTCAGACTTGGGCACCGTATGAATCCGATATCTGATACCAAGTATTGAAACGCATACATATTATATGTCAGACTTGACCGCTGTATATCTGATACCATGCATTTAGTCGCAGACTTATATCACCTTATTATTCTTCATACTTGGTTGCTGTTTCAATGCGGTATCTGATACGAAGTATTTAGTCGAAGACTTATACCATCTTATCTTTCTTCAGACTTGTTCGGGTTAGCAAAACCAGTGCTAAACTATGCTTAATCATTGGTTGAAGAAGCAAAACCAGTCCAAAGGGTTAGGGTAAGGGTTAGGTTAGGTTAGGGTTGGGGTTAGGGTTAGGGTTAGGGTTGGGGTTAGGGTTAGGGTTGGGTTAGGGTTGGGTTAGGATTAGGGTTAGGGTCAGGGTCAGGGTTAGGGTAAGGGTCAGGGTCAGGGTTAGGGTTAGGGTCAGGGTCAGGGTTAGGGTTAGGGTTAGGGTTAGGGTTAGGGTTAGGGGGTTAGGGTTAGGGTTAGGGTTAGGGTTAGGGTATAGGTGATTTGCTTACTTGCGGTTGCGGAATGATGCAGATTGCTTGAATATTATTGGTTAGTTTAAACATATTTATTTCATAAAGGTAGTGAATAATATGCATCCAAATGTAACACAAGCAATAATAGGATTAGAACGAAAGCACAAGTACTTATATAGTTCTTCTCCTGACATGTGTAAAATGTAAACAATTGGTGGAAACTTGTCAGAATATTAATTGACATGTTATATCGTAACGTTTCTGTCTATGACAATATATTCATTAAATAAATAAGCAACTGAATAAGTAACTGAATAAATAAATAAATAAATAGATAAATAAATAACCTTAGTTGTTGGAACAAGAAGATAATATATGTATATAGGTTAATTAACAATAATAAGAAATACAACAGGCAAATGGGAGAGGGAGAGCGCACCCGCAGAGCATACCTACACAGACTAATACCATTAATTGAACCGGTCGCATGACCATTAGCTAGTACATGTATATCAAAATCGTTTTGTTTCAGTAAGGAATCGATGCACTTGTTGAAATATAATTACGTTTGTTTCGTTTGTGAGTGAGTCGTCGCCGTATAGAAGCAGATTTAATGTTGGCGTACAATACATTGAAATACCATTCAGCAGTTCAGTCCGTTGGGGTTGGTAATTTAAACAATGAAAAAAATAGTGTTGAGCGTCCTCGATACTACCACACTGACACATAGGTGAATCCGTAATGTTTTTCATAAAAAGATCTAAGTTTAAAGAGCTACAATTTGTCCTTAGACGCGTGTGTAACACCTGTGTTTTTCTTTTGCCAGAGTAATAATATTTTGGTACTGGAGATTTGTCTTTATTTAGGGAGTATTTGAAAGAATTTACTGATTCAGATTGTTTAGCCTCGTAGGGTAAGCTATTCCATGCTCTGGTGGTAGATGGTAAGAAGGAGTTAAAATACAAATTTGTTCTAGCATTAATAGTCTGTAAGTCATTGGAGTTTCTAAGATTGTAACGACTGGCACTGCTGACCGTTTGTGGCACAAGGGAAGAAAGGTATGAAGGAGTGAGGTTGTGACTCATTTTATAAAATAATGTCAATTTGTGATTCCTTCGCCTGTCTTCCAGTGTGTCCCATCGGACCTCCTTATAAAGGGCGTTTAAAGACGTAAGTTTCGTGCAGCCGGTTGCAATTCTAGCTGCTTCATGTTGTAGCTTATCTAATTCAAACTTTTCATACTGTGTACAATTGTCCCATAAGACGTCGCCATATTCAAGTAGTGGTCGTATAAAAGTTAAGTAGATAGTTTCGAGCGACTTTCTGTCCAGTTTGAATTTTAACTTTCTCATAACGTTAATTCTTACCCATGCTTTTTCTGTAATATATGCTATATGCTCGTGCCAGGTACAATCGTTCGAGAGGTAAATTCCAAGGTGTTTATGTGTTTCAACTTCACTGATTGCCTGGTTTTGCATGTAAATAGGTGGGTGCTGATTTTTATTAAGTTTACGTGAAATTAGAAGAGCTTCGGTTTTTGAAGGATTGAAAGATACAAGCCACGTTGATGCCCATCTAGAGATTTTAGAAAGATCAGTATTTAGGCAGGCTGCTGCAGATGCAGGAGTGTCAACAATTATAAAGAGACTCGTGTCATCTGCAAACAAACGAATGTTCGACCCAATGTCTATAACAATGTCATTTATGTATACAAGGAACAACAGGGGGCCTAGTATGGAGCCTTGTGGCACTCCAGCATGTATGAAGGTCCAGTCTGACTCAATTCCTGGAGTAACTACACGTTGTCTTCTATTCGACAGATAGCTTCGAAACCAATTCAGGACTTCTCCCGTGACACCAGCTGCTTGAAGTTTTAGTAGGAGTCCAGCATGCCAAACGCGGTCAAATGCTTTGCTGATGTCACAGAATACGGCTCTTACTTCTTTACCTGAATCAAGTGCTTGACAAAACACGTTATAAATGTATGTTAACTGGTTAACAGTTGAATCACCAGGGATAAAGCCAGACTGGAGAGAGGAGAGCAGTTGATTGTCCCGTAGATGATTGAATAGATATTTGAATATTAATCTTTCAAACAGTTTATCTTCAGTGTTCAGCAAGGATATAGGCCGATAATTTGTAATCAGCGACGGATCACCTTTCTTTGGGACGGGGCAAACATTAGCGTCTTTGTAAAAATTTGGTACAGAGCCAGTACGAAGGGACTGATTAAACAAACAGCAGTATGGGTAAGAGAGTTCAGAAGATAATTCTCGAAGGATGCGATTGTTGAGGTCATTAGGACCAGAAGCCTTGCCCATCGGTAAAAGTTTTAGTACAGCTTCGACCTCATTTGGAGTTAAAGCGATGCCTTGTAAGTGTGTTTTTATTGTAGATGGAAGTATATTAGGCAACGTAGCTCCATTTTCATTTAATGTGCACTGGCTTTGAAAATAGCTATTTAGTATATTTGCTTTATCTAGCTCTTCCGAATAAATTGTGTTATCAAACTCTAGTGGTGGAATTGCTGATTTAAAACTTGAACTTACAAATGACTTTAGCAACCTCCACCAGTCCTTAGAACTAAGCGAAGCAGAAGAAAGTTTTGATGCAATTTTTTCATAATGTGTCCTTTTGGAATCACGAATAATTCCGACTACCTTATTACGTAAAGTTTTAAATGTCTTCCAGTCTGTTGTTAAGTTTGTTCTTTTGGCTTTTCTGTATGCTCTTTTGCGTTTCCTAATGTGTTTTTTAATGTTACAGTTTATCCAGGGAGGTTCAGTTGGTTTAATTCTCACTTTTCTGTTGGGTATACAGTCGGCTGCTAGAGATATTATCTGATTACTTATGTTGAGGGCATATATGTCAATATCTGAATCGCGAAGTGAATCCCAATTAATTTGTGTTGCTTTGTTACGTAGTGATGTGTAGTTTCCCTGATCATAGTACCACACAGTACGAGTGAATGTATGTATTCTTGGTTTAGAAAATTTAAATATTCCAAAAACAGGACAATGATACCTAATGTACTGGTCAAGAAATGGCTCACCAACTCCACTGAGTATCAAGTTGTGTTTATCACTAACAAAAAGTAAATCTATTATCGAAGATGAATGTTCAGTAAAGTGCGTTGGTTCATTGATAGTTTGATGAAGACAGAACTGGTGACAAATAGAATTTACTTTCCTTAAGCCGGCAGGGTTAGAAATATTCAGGTTGAAATCTCCGGTAACTATTATTTCAGATATACCAGTATCCTCAGCCAAAGCAATGGAATCCTCAATACTGGAAAGGTAGGAGGCATCTGAATTCGGCGGTCGATAAAATAATCCCACCAATATATGTTTATGCGCATTTCTTAACTCAATCCATATAGATTCGATATTTCGTAACTCTAAGTCTCTGCGGCGTTTATAAAGAACCCCCTCCTTTACATATAAAATAAGCCCTCCATGACTGTCCCCGTCTCGATCCTTTCTTTCAGGTGTACTATATGATTGTAATATCAGGTCCTCAGTTTCGACAGTGGGACTAAGCCAAGTTTCTGTAAATGTTAATATGTCAAACTCGTATAATTCAGTATGCAATACATCTAGTTTTGGAAGAATGCTTTGAACATTATAATGTACAACAGATAAGTTGTGGGTAAGATTAATAGAATTGAAAATGTTATTAGAGGCTGTTGTTGAAGAGCTTGAGATACTGCTTGAGGACGCTGATGATACGGGACCAGGATTAGGATGGATGTCACCTGACAGGTATATACTGAGAGAAACAAGCCATGTTGCTAGTAAAACTATGGAAAAACTGAGTGCACGTCTGAAGAAGAAATCTAAGTTTAACTGTATCGAAACATTACGCGTTATTTTCTTGAAGTTGGTGTGAACATAAACTTTGGTTGCTATCAATCCATTGTCTTGCAAAAATTTTAATAATGAAAATGTATATATGGCATAATTGTGTATAGCAATCAGTGCAAGAAAATGGAGCAAAAGAGAAAATCTGAACATGCGACGGTAAACTGGCGTGACGGCTATTCTAGTCTTTTTATATTGGTTAGGTATTAGGTGTTCAGGGTTAGGGTTAGGGTTAGGGTTAGGGTTAGGGTTGGGTTAGGGTTAGGGTTAAGGTTAGGGTTAGGGTTAGGGGTTAGGGTTAGGGTTAGGGTTAGGGTTAGGGTTAGGGTTAGGGGTAGGGGTAGGGGTAGGGTTAGGGTTAGGGTTAGGGTTAGGGTTAGGGTTAGGGGTAGGGGTAGGGTAGGGAGAATATGCGAAAAGTGTCGCAGCCAAAGTGTCGCAGCCAAGGCTTAGGGTTAGGGTTAGGGTAAGGGGTTGAAACGAGGTTTGTCCAAGAATTTTGTCCAAAGCTCCGCCCACTTTATCACGTGACTTCGTTTTATCATAATCGCGTTGGATATGTATCGTGTTAAAATACCAATACTTGTTTCACTTTGGATACAGAATGCTTATTACGTGTTGGATGCTATTCTTGTTATTCAAGTATGTTTGATTAATTTATTTTCGTATTTTTTATTGCGAATAATCGTTTTTAATCGTGCCCCCCAAAAAACAAAGCCATTATTTGCTTTCTTTCCTCCTTGTTTGGGTTAGGGTTAGGGTTAGGGTTAGGGTAGGGAGAATATGCGAAAAGTGTCGCAGCCAAAATGTCGCAGCCAAGGCTTAGGCTTAGGCTTAGTGTGTAAGAGAGAATATTTGAAATTTGTCACAGCCAACTTTTCTGATTGACTGGCTTAGGTATTTCTAGTTGTTCCGTTACGGTTTGGGAAGCTTAATTTTGCTACCTTGTAAGTGAATACAGTGAAGCATTCAGTCTCCTGATTTGAGTTGTCTAATAAAATTGGCATTTTATTGATAAATGGTTGATGTGTTGGAGTGTTTTTCGGAAGCTTACTTCATACTTGAAATATGTAAGTTTGTAGCAAAATTGGTGGAGTTGTAGTTTTCAAACCATTAACACTGTTTATCAAAAGATGTCCTTTACTTTAGCACAGGTTAAACCATATAAAAGCCCATAAGTGATGACTTGCAATTAATTTGACCAAGTATACAGTATCAATAATCTTTTCAAAGGATTATCTGATATTTAGGGTTAAGGGTTAGGGTTAGGGTTAGGGTATAGGACAGATGGCGAAATGCGGGATGAGAGATGCGGAGCTCCGCCCACAACTTATACGTCATAATGCGGAGTGGTCTCTGATTGGTTCAAAATGACATGTGATTTATTTTATGTCACTGGCACTGCAGACAATGTATAAATATAACGTTACTGTCTTGCCCTTTCAATTGCGCTTTGGATTGTGTTGATGGCACATTTGTTTAAATGGATTTTATGTGTGCCAATTGGAATTAGGAATTTTATGTAAGTTGTTTCATTAGTTACTTGTTTTCTTTGTATTTATTTAAATATAGTAGATTATATTGAATAAAAATACGATGAAAATATTTATTGAAGCTGCATGGCTAAGGAAAAAATGCAGAGACTTCTTTTGCACGAGCCAGTAGATGAACGTGTTTACCTTACGTTTACCATTAATATGACACAGATACACCTTCAAATTGCGTCATAAGTTATAGATTACCAGAGGATTACCAAATGATTAACTTAATTTTGACGCAGATGATCTATGGATCATCCGAAAAGGGTAATAGAGCTGATGGATTACCAAAGGATTAGCTTAACTTGGAAGCAGATGATCTATGGAAAAGCCGAAAGTGGTGCTGGAACTGATGAATTACCTTCACATATAGAATAATTGATCGGTTACCAAATGATTACCAGGAATTATTCTTAAACCATTGATATATACCTAAAAATGAGGCAATAAGTGATGGATTACCTAAGGATCACCAAAGGATTACCTAAGGATTACCAAAGGATTGCCAAACTTGACACATGGGAACTACGGAAGAGCCAAAAGTGATGATAGAATGGATGGATTACCATCAGCTTACCATTTATAAGACAAACATACACTTTTAAATGTGCTAATGTGAAGAAACAAATGGGGGCTTACCGAAGCATAACCGGATACTTTAGCCCAAACTATTGTTAAAGACCTAACAGAGAGGCGTTATGCGATGCACTAACAAACAATTATCAAAACTTCGACATAGGTAAACTATGAAACAGCCGAAAAGTACGATAAAAGTAAAGAATTACCAAAGGATAACGATAACCATGCAGCATACAAATATTTTTATTTGCAAACGGTATGGCATACATGGCGGATTTCCAAAGATAACCAGATATTTAACCTAAAACCGGAACTTAGGACATACAGTTTACCAGAGGATTACCATTAATTCGACAAAGATAAGCTACGAAACAGCCGAAAGTGCTGATATAATTAATAGGTTACCTTTCGTTTACCATAAATATGACACAGATACACCTTCAAAAAGGGGTCATAAGTTATAGATTACCAGAGGTTTACCCAAAGATTACCTACATTTCGACGCAGGTGATTTATGGTACATCCGAAAGGGGTAATAGAACTGATGGATTACCAAAGGATTAACTAAATTTGGAAGCAAATGATCTATGGAAAAGCCGAAAGTGATGCTAGAACTGATGGATTACCTTCATATATAGAATAATTGGTCGGTAACAATATGATAACCAGGAATTATTCTTAAAACATTGAAATAAACCGAATGGAACCGTAAGTAATGGATTACCTACGGTAAAGTATGACAAAAGTGATGAATAACCAAATGTTAACGAAGGGCATGAAACAAATACAGTATTACATATGCAATCGGGATGGATAAATTGGCGGATTACCAAGGATCAGCAGCTATTATACTCAAAACCAGAACTGAAAACATACAAATAATTTCAGATTACAATTAATTCGTCACAAATAACCTATGAAACAGGCGAAAGTGATTCTATAATTCATGGGTTACCTTAAGTGTACCATATATATGGCAAAGTTACACCTTTAAATGGGACCAAAAGTGATGGATTACTAAAGGAACGTCCTACCTTTTGAAGCAGATGATCTATGGAAAAACTGAAAGTGATGCTAGAACTGCTTGTTTACCTTCATAGAGAGAATAATTGGTGGATTACCAAATGATAACCAGGAATTATTCTTGAACCATTGATATATACCTGCGAACAAGTGATGGATTACATAAGGATCACCAAAAGATTACCTTAGGATTACCAAAGATTACCAAACTTTTGATACATTGGAACTACGGAAGAGCCGAAAATGATGAAAGAATTGATAGGTTAACTTCTATTTAACATAAAAATGACACAGATACACCTTCAAATTAGGTCATAAGCCGAAAGTAATGCTAGAACTGATGGATTACCATCATATATATAATAGTTGGTCGGTAACCAAATGATAACCAGTAATTATTCTTGACCATTGATATGTACCTACAAATGGGACCATAAGTGATGGATTACCTAATGATTATCAAACGATTACCTAAGGATTACCAGACACATTGGAACTACGACAGAGCCGAAAGGGTTGATAGAATTGATGGGTTACCTTCAGCTTGCCATTTATATGACAACCATGCACTATTAAATGTGTTAATGTGAAGATATTAAACGGCGGTTAACCGAAGTATAACCTGATATTTTATCCTAAATATTATTTAAGACCTAAAAGAGCGGCGTTATTTGATGAATTCACGAGCAATTATCAAAACTTCGGTAGCCAAATGATTACCAGGAATTATTCTTAAACCATTGATATATACCTACAAATGAGACAATAAATGATGGATTACCAAAGGCTTTCCTAAGGATTACCATAGGATTACCAAAAGTTTGACACATTGGAACTACGACAGAGCCGAAAGTGATGATAAATTGATTGATTACCGTCAGCTTACCATTTATATGACAAACATACACTAATAAATGGGCTAATGAGAAGAAATAAACGGCGGTTAACCGTAGTATGACCGGATACTTTAGCCCAAACTATTATTAAAGACCTAAAAGAGAGCGTTATATGACGAATAAACAAATAGTTATCAAAACTTTGACATAGGTTCACTATGAAACAGCCGAAAAGTATGATAAAAGTGAAGGATTACCAAAGGTACATGATAGGCATGCAACATATAGATTATTATATTTGCAAACGGGATGGCATAATTGGCAGATTGCCAAGGATACCCGGATACTTAAGTTAAAACCAGAATTTAGGACATACAGATTACCAGAGGATTACCATTAATTCGACAAAAGATAAGCTACGAAACAGCCGAAAGTGATGATACAATTGAATAGTTACCTTACGTTTACTATTAATATGACATATATACACCTTCAAATGGGGTCATAAGTTATAGATTACCAGAGGATTACCAAAGGATTACCTACATTTGGACGCAGATGATCTATGGAACATCGAACGGGGTAATAGAACTTATGGATTACCAAAAGATTACCTAAATTTTGAAGCAGATGATCTATGGAAAAGCCGAAAGTGATTCTGTAACTGATGGATTACCTTCATATATATAATAATTGGTAGGGTTAGGGTTAGGGTTAAGGGTTAGGGTTAGGGTAGGGAGAATATACGAAAAGTGTCGCAGCCAAAGTGTCGCAGCCAAGGCTTAGGGTTAGGGTTAGGGTTAAGGGTTAGGGTTAGGGTTAGGTTAGGGTTAGGGGTAGGGTTAGGGTTAGGGTATATAGGGTTAGGGTTAGGGTTAGGTTAGGGTTAGGGTTAGGGTAGGGAGAATATGCGAAAAGTGTCGCAGCCAAAGTGTCGCAGCCAAGGCTTAGGGTTAGGGTTAGGGTAAGGGGTTGAAACGAGGTTTGTCCAAGAGGTTAGGGTTAGGGTTAGGGTTAGGGTTAGGGTTAGGGTTAGGGTTAGAAGGGTTAGGGTTAGGGTTAGGGTTAGGGTTAGGGTTAGGGTTAGGGGGGGGGGTTAGGGTTAGGGTTAGGGTTAGGGTTAGGGTTAGGGTTAGGGTTAGGGGGTTAGGGTTAGGGTTAGGGTATAGGCGATTTGGCATTAGCGTTAGCGTTCTAACCCTAGCGGATGTATATTTTGCTTAGGGTTGGGGTGTAATTTGGTTAGGGTTGCCTTATTACCAACCCTGGCGTAGGATATTGTTACTATTTTTAGTATATTTTACCGAACTTCTTTTTTCAAGGGAGACTATTCAACAAGGGAAATAACAAAGTTTGGAAATAAGTTTGAATTTTCTATGACATAGCCTACTTTGGAATTGTGTAGCTCGGCAACGCCTCGGCGTACAGACAAAACTTTTACATGTACGTGTAGATTGGAATGGGGACTACATGCTCATGTATACAGACTACGCCTGAGGTACCCCTTCACCAGCTTGTAAGACTTCAAAGTTAGCATAATGGCTGTTTCCGACGACATGAAAATTTGCTAAGTTATTTTTCCAATTTACAATACTTTGGAACTATGTAGTTCGGCAACGCCTCGGCGTACAGACAAAATGTTTACATGTACGTGTCGATCGGAATGGGGACTACGAGCTCATGTATACTGACTTCGCCTGAGATACCCCTTTTCAAGGTTGCAAGAGTTCAAAGTAAGCAGAATGGCTGTTTCCGGGATTTTTTCCAATTTATTGGCTTTGCTCAATATTCAATGATTCATAAATCGAGAATGCCTCGGCGTACGGAAGAAATGCTTACATGTATGTGTAGATCAGAATCCGGACAACAAGTTCATTTATACAGACTACGACTCATGTGGCCCTTCTTGTGGTTGTAATAGTTCAAAGTAAGCATACCATGTATTTAGTCGCAGACTTATATCACCTTCTTATTCTTCATACTTAGCCGCTGTACCAGGGCGGTATCTGATACCATGTATTTAGCCGCAGACTTATATCGCCTAATTATTCTTCAGACTTAGCCGCTGTACCAAGCCGGTATCTGGTACCATGTATTTAGCTGCAGACTTATATCACCTAATTATTCTTCAGACTTAGCCGCTGTACTAAGCCGGTATCTGATACCATGTATTTAGCCGCAGACTTATATCGCCTAATTATTCTTCAGACTTAGCCGCTGTACCAAGCTGGTATCTGATACCTTTTATTTAGCCACAGACTTATATCGCCTTATTATTCTTCAGACTTAGCCAGTGTACCGAGCCATTATCTGTTACCAAGTATTTAGTCGCAGACTTATATCACCGTCTTATTCTTGAGAATTAGCTGCTGTACCAAGCCGGTATCTGATACCATGTATTCAGTCGCAGACTTATATCGCATTATTATTCTTCAGACTTAGCCGCTGTACCAAGCCGGTATCTGATACCATGTATTTAGCTGCAGACTTATATCACCTAATTATTCTTCAGACTTAGCCGCTGTACTAAGCCGGTATCTGATACCATGTATTTAGTCGCAGACTTATATCACCTTATTATTCTTCAGACTTAGCCGGTGTATCAAGCTGGTACGTGATACCATGTATATAGTCGCAGACTTATATCACCGTCTTATTCTTGAGAATTAGCTGCTGTACCAAGCCGGTATCTGATACCATGTATTCAGTCGCAGACTTATATCGCATTATTATTCTTCAGACATAGCCGCTGTACCAAGCCGGTATCTGATACCATGTATTTAGTCGCAGACTTATATCACCTTATTATTCTTCAGACTTAGCCGGTGTATCAAGCTGGTACCTGATACCATGTATTTAGTCACAGACTTATATCACCTTATTATTCTTCAGACTTAGCCAGTGTATCAAGCCTGGTACTTGATACCATGTATTTAGTCGCAGACTTATATCACCTTATTATTCTTCTGACTTAGACGGTGTAGGTTAGGGTTAGGGTTAGGGTTAAGATTAGGGTTGGGGTTGGGTTTAGGGTAAGGGTTAGGGTTGGGTTAGGGTATAGGAGATTTGCTTACTTGCGGTTGCGGAATGATGCGGATTGCTTGAATATTATTGGAAAGGTATTAGTTGTTTAGAGTTAGGGTTAGGGTTAAGGGTTAGGGTTAGGGTTAGGGTTAAGGGTAAGGGTTAGGGTTAGGGTTGGGTTAGGGTTGGGTTAGGGTATAGGTGATTTGCTTACTTGCGGTTGCGGAATGATGCAGATTGCTTGAATATTATTGGTTAGGTATTAGGTGTTCAGGGTTAGGGTTAGGGTTAGGGTTGGGTTAGGGTTAGGGTTGGGTTAGGGTTAGGGTTAGGGTCAAGGGTTAGGGTTAGGGTCAAGGGTTAGGGTTAGGGTAAGGGGTTGAAACGAGGTTTGTCCAAGAATTTTGTCCAAAGCAAGGGTTAGGATTAGGGTTAAGGTTAGGGATAGGGTTAGAGGGTTAGACTGTTAGGGTTAGGGTATAGGCGATTTGGCATTAGCGTTAGCGTTCTAACCCTAGCGGATGTATATTTTGCTTAGGGTTGGGGTGTAATTTGGTTAGGGTTGCCTTATTACCAACCCTGGCGTAGGATATTGTTACTATTTTTAGTATATTTTACCGAACTTCTTTTTTCAAGGGAGACTATTCAACAAGGGAAATAACAAAGTTTGGAAATAAGTTTGAATTTTCTATGACATAGCCTACTTTGGAATTGTGTAGCTCGGCAACGCCTCGGCGTACAGACAAAACTTTTACATGTACGTGTAGATTGGAATGGGGACTACATGCTCATGTATACAGACTACGCCTGAGGTACCCCTTCACCAGCTTGTAAGACTTCAAAGTTAGCATAATGGCTGTTTCCGACGACATGAAAATTTGCTAAGTTATTTTTCCAATTTACAATACTTTGGAACTATGTAGTTCGGCAACGCCTCGGCGTACAGACAAAATGTTTACATGTACGTGTCGATCGGAATGGGGACTACGAGCTCATGTATACTGACTTCGCCTGAGATACCCCTTTTCAAGGTTGCAAGAGTTCAAAGTAAGCAGAATGGCTGTTTCCGGGATTTTTTCCAATTTATTGGCTTTGCTCAATATTCAATGATTCATAAATCGAGAATGCCTCGGCGTACGGAAGAAATGCTTACATGTATGTGTAGATCAGAATCCGGACAACAAGTTCATTTATACAGACTACGACTCATGTGGCCCTTCTTGTGGTTGTAATAGTTCAAAGTAAGCATACCATGTATTTAGTCGCAGACTTATATCACCTTCTTATTCTTCATACTTAGCCGCTGTACCAGGGCGGTATCTGATACCATGTATTTAGCCGCAGACTTATATCGCCTAATTATTCTTCAGACTTAGCCGCTGTACCAAGCCGGTATCTGGTACCATGTATTTAGCTGCAGACTTATATCACCTAATTATTCTTCAGACTTAGCCGCTGTACTAAGCCGGTATCTGATACCATGTATTTAGCCGCAGACTTATATCGCCTAATTATTCTTCAGACTTAGCCGCTGTACCAAGCTGGTATCTGATACCTTTTATTTAGCCACAGACTTATATCGCCTTATTATTCTTCAGACTTAGCCAGTGTACCGAGCCATTATCTGTTACCAAGTATTTAGTCGCAGACTTATATCACCGTCTTATTCTTGAGAATTAGCTGCTGTACCAAGCCGGTATCTGATACCATGTATTCAGTCGCAGACTTATATCGCATTATTATTCTTCAGACTTAGCCGCTGTACCAAGCCGGTATCTGATACCATGTATTTAGCTGCAGACTTATATCACCTAATTATTCTTCAGACTTAGCCGCTGTACTAAGCCGGTATCTGATACCATGTATTTAGTCGCAGACTTATATCACCTTATTATTCTTCAGACTTAGCCGGTGTATCAAGCTGGTACGTGATACCATGTATATAGTCGCAGACTTATATCACCGTCTTATTCTTGAGAATTAGCTGCTGTACCAAGCCGGTATCTGATACCATGTATTCAGTCGCAGACTTATATCGCATTATTATTCTTCAGACATAGCCGCTGTACCAAGCCGGTATCTGATACCATGTATTTAGTCGCAGACTTATATCACCTTATTATTCTTCAGACTTAGCCGGTGTATCAAGCTGGTACCTGATACCATGTATTTAGTCACAGACTTATATCACCTTATTATTCTTCAGACTTAGCCAGTGTATCAAGCCTGGTACTTGATACCATGTATTTAGTCGCAGACTTATATCACCTTATTATTCTTCTGACTTAGACGGTGTAGGTTAGGGTTAGGGTTAGGGTTAAGATTAGGGTTGGGGTTGGGTTTAGGGTAAGGGTTAGGGTTGGGTTAGGGTATAGGAGATTTGCTTACTTGCGGTTGCGGAATGATGCGGATTGCTTGAATATTATTGGAAAGGTATTAGTTGTTTAGAGTTAGGGTTAGGGTTAAGGGTTAGGGTTAGGGTTAGGGTTAAGGGTAAGGGTTAGGGTTAGGGTTGGGTTAGGGTTGGGTTAGGGTATAGGTGATTTGCTTACTTGCGGTTGCGGAATGATGCAGATTGCTTGAATATTATTGGTTAGGTATTAGGTGTTCAGGGTTAGGGTTAGGGTTAGGGTTGGGTTAGGGTTAGGGTTGGGTTAGGGTTAGGGTTAGGGTCAAGGGTTAGGGTTAGGGTCAAGGGTTAGGGTTAGGGTTAGGGTTAGGGTTAGGGTTAGGGTTAGGGGTTAGGGTTAGGGTTAGGGTTAGGGTATAGGCGATTTGGCATTAGCGTTAGCGTTCTAACCCTAGCGGATGTATATTTTGCTTAGGGTTGGGGTGTAATTTGGTTAGGGTTGCCTTATTACCAACCCTGGCGTAGGATATTGTTACTATTTTTAGTATATTTTACCGAACTTCTTTTTTCAAGGGAGACTATTCAACAAGGGAAATAACAAAGTTTGGAAATAAGTTTGAATTTTCTATGACATAGCCTACTTTGGAATTGTGTAGCTCGGCAACGCCTCGGCGTACAGACAAAACTTTTACATGTACGTGTAGATTGGAATGGGGACTACATGCTCATGTATACAGACTACGCCTGAGGTACCCCTTCACCAGCTTGTAAGACTTCAAAGTTAGCATAATGGCTGTTTCCGACGACATGAAAATTTGCTAAGTTATTTTTCCAATTTACAATACTTTGGAACTATGTAGTTCGGCAACGCCTCGGCGTACAGACAAAATGTTTACATGTACGTGTCGATCGGAATGGGGACTACGAGCTCATGTATACTGACTTCGCCTGAGATACCCCTTTTCAAGGTTGCAAGAGTTCAAAGTAAGCAGAATGGCTGTTTCCGGGATTTTTTCCAATTTATTGGCTTTGCTCAATATTCAATGATTCATAAATCGAGAATGCCTCGGCGTACGGAAGAAATGCTTACATGTATGTGTAGATCAGAATCCGGACAACAAGTTCATTTATACAGACTACGACTCATGTGGCCCTTCTTGTGGTTGTAATAGTTCAAAGTAAGCATACCATGTATTTAGTCGCAGACTTATATCACCTTCTTATTCTTCATACTTAGCCGCTGTACCAGGGCGGTATCTGATACCATGTATTTAGCCGCAGACTTATATCGCCTAATTATTCTTCAGACTTAGCCGCTGTACCAAGCCGGTATCTGGTACCATGTATTTAGCTGCAGACTTATATCACCTAATTATTCTTCAGACTTAGCCGCTGTACTAAGCCGGTATCTGATACCATGTATTTAGCCGCAGACTTATATCGCCTAATTATTCTTCAGACTTAGCCGCTGTACCAAGCTGGTATCTGATACCTTTTATTTAGCCACAGACTTATATCGCCTTATTATTCTTCAGACTTAGCCAGTGTACCGAGCCATTATCTGTTACCAAGTATTTAGTCGCAGACTTATATCACCGTCTTATTCTTGAGAATTAGCTGCTGTACCAAGCCGGTATCTGATACCATGTATTCAGTCGCAGACTTATATCGCATTATTATTCTTCAGACTTAGCCGCTGTACCAAGCCGGTATCTGATACCATGTATTTAGCTGCAGACTTATATCACCTAATTATTCTTCAGACTTAGCCGCTGTACTAAGCCGGTATCTGATACCATGTATTTAGTCGCAGACTTATATCACCTTATTATTCTTCAGACTTAGCCGGTGTATCAAGCTGGTACGTGATACCATGTATATAGTCGCAGACTTATATCACCGTCTTATTCTTGAGAATTAGCTGCTGTACCAAGCCGGTATCTGATACCATGTATTCAGTCGCAGACTTATATCGCATTATTATTCTTCAGACATAGCCGCTGTACCAAGCCGGTATCTGATACCATGTATTTAGTCGCAGACTTATATCACCTTATTATTCTTCAGACTTAGCCGGTGTATCAAGCTGGTACCTGATACCATGTATTTAGTCACAGACTTATATCACCTTATTATTCTTCAGACTTAGCCAGTGTATCAAGCCTGGTACTTGATACCATGTATTTAGTCGCAGACTTATATCACCTTATTATTCTTCTGACTTAGACGGTGTAGGTTAGGGTTAGGGTTAGGGTTAAGATTAGGGTTGGGGTTGGGTTTAGGGTAAGGGTTAGGGTTGGGTTAGGGTATAGGAGATTTGCTTACTTGCGGTTGCGGAATGATGCGGATTGCTTGAATATTATTGGAAAGGTATTAGTTGTTTAGAGTTAGGGTTAGGGTTAAGGGTTAGGGTTAGGGTTAGGGTTAAGGGTAAGGGTTAGGGTTAGGGTTGGGTTAGGGTTGGGTTAGGGTATAGGTGATTTGCTTACTTGCGGTTGCGGAATGATGCAGATTGCTTGAATATTATTGGTTAGGTATTAGGTGTTCAGGGTTAGGGTTAGGGTTAGGGTTGGGTTAGGGTTAGGGTTGGGTTAGGGTTAGGGTTAGGGTCAAGGGTTAGGGTTAGGGTCAAGGGTTAGGGTTAGGGTAAGGGGTTGAAACGAGGTTTGTCCAAGAATTTTGTCCAAAGCAAGGGTTAGGATTAGGGTTAAGGTTAGGGATAGGGTTAGAGGGTTAGACTGTTAGGGTTAGGGTATAGGCGATTTGGCATTAGCGTTAGCGTTCTAACCCTAGCGGATGTATATTTTGCTTAGGGTTGGGGTGTAATTTGGTTAGGGTTGCCTTATTACCAACCCTGGCGTAGGATATTGTTACTATTTTTAGTATATTTTACCGAACTTCTTTTTTCAAGGGAGACTATTCAACAAGGGAAATAACAAAGTTTGGAAATAAGTTTGAATTTTCTATGACATAGCCTACTTTGGAATTGTGTAGCTCGGCAACGCCTCGGCGTACAGACAAAACTTTTACATGTACGTGTAGATTGGAATGGGGACTACATGCTCATGTATACAGACTACGCCTGAGGTACCCCTTCACCAGCTTGTAAGACTTCAAAGTTAGCATAATGGCTGTTTCCGACGACATGAAAATTTGCTAAGTTATTTTTCCAATTTACAATACTTTGGAACTATGTAGTTCGGCAACGCCTCGGCGTACAGACAAAATGTTTACATGTACGTGTCGATCGGAATGGGGACTACGAGCTCATGTATACTGACTTCGCCTGAGATACCCCTTTTCAAGGTTGCAAGAGTTCAAAGTAAGCAGAATGGCTGTTTCCGGGATTTTTTCCAATTTATTGGCTTTGCTCAATATTCAATGATTCATAAATCGAGAATGCCTCGGCGTACGGAAGAAATGCTTACATGTATGTGTAGATCAGAATCCGGACAACAAGTTCATTTATACAGACTACGACTCATGTGGCCCTTCTTGTGGTTGTAATAGTTCAAAGTAAGCATACCATGTATTTAGTCGCAGACTTATATCACCTTCTTATTCTTCATACTTAGCCGCTGTACCAGGGCGGTATCTGATACCATGTATTTAGCCGCAGACTTATATCGCCTAATTATTCTTCAGACTTAGCCGCTGTACCAAGCCGGTATCTGGTACCATGTATTTAGCTGCAGACTTATATCACCTAATTATTCTTCAGACTTAGCCGCTGTACTAAGCCGGTATCTGATACCATGTATTTAGCCGCAGACTTATATCGCCTAATTATTCTTCAGACTTAGCCGCTGTACCAAGCTGGTATCTGATACCTTTTATTTAGGGTTAGGGTTAGGGTTAGGGTTAGGGTTAGGGTTAGGGTTAGGGGTTAGGGTTAGGGTTAGGGTTAGGGTTAGGGTTAGAGGTTAGGGTTAGGGTTAGGGTTAGGGTTAGGGTTAGGGTTAGGGGTTAGGGTTAGGGTTAGGGTTAGGGTTAGGGTTAGGGTTAGGTTAGGGTTAGGGTTAGGGTTAGGGTTAGGGTTAGGGTATAGGCGATTTGGCATTAGCGTTAGCGTTCTAACCCTAGCGGATGTATATTTTGCTTAGGGTTGGGGTGTAATTTGGTTAGGGTTGCCTTATTACCAACCCTGGCGTAGGATATTGTTACTATTTTTAGTATATTTTACCGAACTTCTTTTTTCAAGGGAGACTATTCAACAAGGGAAATAACAAAGTTTGGAAATAAGTTTGAATTTTCTATGACATAGCCTACTTTGGAATTGTGTAGCTCGGCAACGCCTCGGCGTACAGACAAAACTTTTACATGTACGTGTAGATTGGAATGGGGACTACATGCTCATGTATACAGACTACGCCTGAGGTACCCCTTCACCAGCTTGTAAGACTTCAAAGTTAGCATAATGGCTGTTTCCGACGACATGAAAATTTGCTAAGTTATTTTTCCAATTTACAATACTTTGGAACTATGTAGTTCGGCAACGCCTCGGCGTACAGACAAAATGTTTACATGTACGTGTCGATCGGAATGGGGACTACGAGCTCATGTATACTGACTTCGCCTGAGATACCCCTTTTCAAGGTTGCAAGAGTTCAAAGTAAGCAGAATGGCTGTTTCCGGGATTTTTTCCAATTTATTGGCTTTGCTCAATATTCAATGATTCATAAATCGAGAATGCCTCGGCGTACGGAAGAAATGCTTACATGTATGTGTAGATCAGAATCCGGACAACAAGTTCATTTATACAGACTACGACTCATGTGGCCCTTCTTGTGGTTGTAATAGTTCAAAGTAAGCATACCATGTATTTAGTCGCAGACTTATATCACCTTCTTATTCTTCATACTTAGCCGCTGTACCAGGGCGGTATCTGATACCATGTATTTAGCCGCAGACTTATATCGCCTAATTATTCTTCAGACTTAGCCGCTGTACCAAGCCGGTATCTGGTACCATGTATTTAGCTGCAGACTTATATCACCTAATTATTCTTCAGACTTAGCCGCTGTACTAAGCCGGTATCTGATACCATGTATTTAGCCGCAGACTTATATCGCCTAATTATTCTTCAGACTTAGCCGCTGTACCAAGCTGGTATCTGATACCTTTTATTTAGCCACAGACTTATATCGCCTTATTATTCTTCAGACTTAGCCAGTGTACCGAGCCATTATCTGTTACCAAGTATTTAGTCGCAGACTTATATCACCGTCTTATTCTTGAGAATTAGCTGCTGTACCAAGCCGGTATCTGATACCATGTATTCAGTCGCAGACTTATATCGCATTATTATTCTTCAGACTTAGCCGCTGTACCAAGCCGGTATCTGATACCATGTATTTAGCTGCAGACTTATATCACCTAATTATTCTTCAGACTTAGCCGCTGTACTAAGCCGGTATCTGATACCATGTATTTAGTCGCAGACTTATATCACCTTATTATTCTTCAGACTTAGCCGGTGTATCAAGCTGGTACGTGATACCATGTATATAGTCGCAGACTTATATCACCGTCTTATTCTTGAGAATTAGCTGCTGTACCAAGCCGGTATCTGATACCATGTATTCAGTCGCAGACTTATATCGCATTATTATTCTTCAGACATAGCCGCTGTACCAAGCCGGTATCTGATACCATGTATTTAGTCGCAGACTTATATCACCTTATTATTCTTCAGACTTAGCCGGTGTATCAAGCTGGTACCTGATACCATGTATTTAGTCACAGACTTATATCACCTTATTATTCTTCAGACTTAGCCAGTGTATCAAGCCTGGTACTTGATACCATGTATTTAGTCGCAGACTTATATCACCTTATTATTCTTCTGACTTAGACGGTGTAGGTTAGGGTTAGGGTTAGGGTTAAGATTAGGGTTGGGGTTGGGTTTAGGGTAAGGGTTAGGGTTGGGTTAGGGTATAGGAGATTTGCTTACTTGCGGTTGCGGAATGATGCGGATTGCTTGAATATTATTGGAAAGGTATTAGTTGTTTAGAGTTAGGGTTAGGGTTAAGGGTTAGGGTTAGGGTTAGGGTTAAGGGTAAGGGTTAGGGTTAGGGTTGGGTTAGGGTTGGGTTAGGGTATAGGTGATTTGCTTACTTGCGGTTGCGGAATGATGCAGATTGCTTGAATATTATTGGTTAGGTATTAGGTGTTCAGGGTTAGGGTTAGGGTTAGGGTTGGGTTAGGGTTAGGGTTGGGTTAGGGTTAGGGTTAGGGTCAAGGGTTAGGGTTAGGGTCAAGGGTTAGGGTTAGGGTAAGGGGTTGAAACGAGGTTTGTCCAAGAATTTTGTCCAAAGCAAGGGTTAGGATTAGGGTTAAGGTTAGGGATAGGGTTAGAGGGTTAGACTGTTAGGGTTAGGGTATAGGCGATTTGGCATTAGCGTTAGCGTTCTAACCCTAGCGGATGTATATTTTGCTTAGGGTTGGGGTGTAATTTGGTTAGGGTTGCCTTATTACCAACCCTGGCGTAGGATATTGTTACTATTTTTAGTATATTTTACCGAACTTCTTTTTTCAAGGGAGACTATTCAACAAGGGAAATAACAAAGTTTGGAAATAAGTTTGAATTTTCTATGACATAGCCTACTTTGGAATTGTGTAGCTCGGCAACGCCTCGGCGTACAGACAAAACTTTTACATGTACGTGTAGATTGGAATGGGGACTACATGCTCATGTATACAGACTACGCCTGAGGTACCCCTTCACCAGCTTGTAAGACTTCAAAGTTAGCATAATGGCTGTTTCCGACGACATGAAAATTTGCTAAGTTATTTTTCCAATTTACAATACTTTGGAACTATGTAGTTCGGCAACGCCTCGGCGTACAGACAAAATGTTTACATGTACGTGTCGATCGGAATGGGGACTACGAGCTCATGTATACTGACTTCGCCTGAGATACCCCTTTTCAAGGTTGCAAGAGTTCAAAGTAAGCAGAATGGCTGTTTCCGGGATTTTTTCCAATTTATTGGCTTTGCTCAATATTCAATGATTCATAAATCGAGAATGCCTCGGCGTACGGAAGAAATGCTTACATGTATGTGTAGATCAGAATCCGGACAACAAGTTCATTTATACAGACTACGACTCATGTGGCCCTTCTTGTGGTTGTAATAGTTCAAAGTAAGCATACCATGTATTTAGTCGCAGACTTATATCACCTTCTTATTCTTCATACTTAGCCGCTGTACCAGGGCGGTATCTGATACCATGTATTTAGCCGCAGACTTATATCGCCTAATTATTCTTCAGACTTAGCCGCTGTACCAAGCCGGTATCTGGTACCATGTATTTAGCTGCAGACTTATATCACTTAATTATTCTTCAGACTTAGCCGCTGTACTAAGCCGGTATCTGATACCATGTATTTAGCCGCAGACTTATATCGCCTAATTATTCTTCAGACTTAGCCGCTGTACCAAGCTGGTATCTGATACCTTTTATTTAGGGTTAGGGTTAGGGTTAGGGTTAGGGTTAGGGTTAGGGTTAGGGGTTAGGGTTAGGGTTAGGGTTAGGGTTAGGGTTAGAGGTTAGGGTTAGGGTTAGGGTTAGGGTTAGGGTTAGGGTTAGGGTTAAGATTAGGGTTGGGGTTGGGTTTAGG
This sequence comes from Lucinisca nassula, assembly GCA_963580285.1. Taxonomy (NCBI): domain Eukaryota; kingdom Metazoa; phylum Mollusca; class Bivalvia; order Lucinida; family Lucinidae; genus Lucinisca; species Lucinisca nassula. The sequence continues at coordinate 61,081 of OY757014.1, read as the reverse complement.
GTAAGGGTTAGGGTTGGGTTAGGGTATAGGAGATTTGCTTACTTGCGGTTGCGGAATGATGCGGATTGCTTGAATATTATTGGAAAGGTATTAGTTGTTTAGAGTTAGGGTTAGGGTTAAGGGTTAGGGTTAGGGTTAGGGTTAAGGGTAAGGGTTAGGGTTAGGGTTGGGTTAGGGTTGGGTTAGGGTATAGGTGATTTGCTTACTTGCGGTTGCGGAATGATGCAGATTGCTTGAATATTATTGGTTAGGTATTAGGTGTTCAGGGTTAGGGTTAGGGTTAGGGTTGGGTTAGGGTTAGGGTTGGGTTAGGGTTAGGGTTAGGGTCAAGGGTTAGGGTTAGGGTCAAGGGTTAGGGTTAGGGTAAGGGGTTGAAACGAGGTTTGTCCAAGAATTTTGTCCAAAGCAAGGGTTAGGATTAGGGTTAAGGTTAGGGATAGGGTTAGAGGGTTAGACTGTTAGGGTTAGGGTATAGGCGATTTGGCATTAGCGTTAGCGTTCTAACCCTAGCGGATGTATATTTTGCTTAGGGTTGGGGTGTAATTTGGTTAGGGTTGCCTTATTACCAACCCTGGCGTAGGATATTGTTACTATTTTTAGTATATTTTACCGAACTTCTTTTTTCAAGGGAGACTATTCAACAAGGGAAATAACAAAGTTTGGAAATAAGTTTGAATTTTCTATGACATAGCCTACTTTGGAATTGTGTAGCTCGGCAACGCCTCGGCGTACAGACAAAACTTTTACATGTACGTGTAGATTGGAATGGGGACTACATGCTCATGTATACAGACTACGCCTGAGGTACCCCTTCACCAGCTTGTAAGACTTCAAAGTTAGCATAATGGCTGTTTCCGACGACATGAAAATTTGCTAAGTTATTTTTCCAATTTACAATACTTTGGAACTATGTAGTTCGGCAACGCCTCGGCGTACAGACAAAATGTTTACATGTACGTGTCGATCGGAATGGGGACTACGAGCTCATGTATACTGACTTCGCCTGAGATACCCCTTTTCAAGGTTGCAAGAGTTCAAAGTAAGCAGAATGGCTGTTTCCGGGATTTTTTCCAATTTATTGGCTTTGCTCAATATTCAATGATTCATAAATCGAGAATGCCTCGGCGTACGGAAGAAATGCTTACATGTATGTGTAGATCAGAATCCGGACAACAAGTTCATTTATACAGACTACGACTCATGTGGCCCTTCTTGTGGTTAGGGTTAGGGTTAGGGTTAGGGTTAGGGTTAGGGTTAGGGTTAGGGTTAGGGTTAGGGTTAGAAGGGTTAGGGTTAGGGTTAAGGTTAGGGTTAGGGTTAGGGTTAGGGTTAGGGTTAGGGTTAGTGGGTTAGGGTTAGGGTTAGGGTTAGGGTTAGGGTTAGGGTTAGGGTTAGGGTTAGGGTAAGGGGTTGAAACGAGGTTTGTCCAAGAATTTTGTCCAAAGCTCCGCCCACTTTATCACGTGACTTCGTTTTATCATAATCGCGTTGCATATGTATCGTGTTAAAATACCAGTACTTGTTTCACTTTGGATACAGAATGCTTATTAAGTGTTGGATGCTTTTCTTGTTATTCAAGTATGTTTTAATCGCGAATAGTCGTTTTTGTCGTTAAATAATTTTAAAGGTGTCCCGTAGAAAACAAAGCCATTAGTTGCTTTCTTTCCTCCTTGTTTTCCCCGAAGGTACTCCGTTTTCCTGCCACTTGTCTGTATGGATTTGTTTCTGTTTCTGTCTGAATTTATCTTGGTACTTAGAAGTTATCTGTGTATGTCACGGGGGTGGAAAAAGAACATGGCTCGACCGGGACTCGAACCCAGGGTCTCTCGCATATGAAGAAACACAATAAAACCGAGCTTTCTGTTTTCATTCTAATATGTATTCTTTGCTTCCAAAGTTAACCTTTTTCATTTATTTCTGAGCATCCCACTGCAATTCAGTGTTAATAAATACTGAATGGAATTTAGACCTGCTAAACTCAAGGTGAATTACTGTTTTATTTTATTGCCATACTCAGATCACTATTGTTCTTCTTCATTTGACACTTAGTGCAGACTAATTTAGCCTCAGATCAGCCTTTCTTAGCATCTAGTGCAATTTAGTGTTAATAAAGCCTGAGCGGAATCTTAGACCTACTAAACTCAAGGTGAAGTATTGTTTTATTTGCATACCAGGCCCAGTTCACCCTTATTCATCTTCATTCGACCCTCCTGGTTTATCCTCAGATCAGCCTTTCTGAGCATCTCACTGCAGTTCAGTGTTAATAAAGCCTGAACTGAATCGTAACCCTTCTAAACTCAAGGTGATTTATTGTTTTATTTGCTAACCAGGCCCAGTTCACCCTTGTTTATCTCCATTTGACCTTAAATTCATCCTGGTTTAGCCTCAGACCAACCTTTCTAGGGTTAGGGTTAGGGTAGGGAGAATATGCGAAAAGTGTCGCAGCCAAAGTGTCGCAGCCAAGGCTTAGGGTTAGGGTTAGGGTTAAGGGTTAGAGTTAGGGTTAGGTTAGGGTTAGGGTTAGGGTTAGGGTTAGTGTTAAGGGTTAGGGTTAGGGTTAGGGTTAGGGTTAGGGTTAGGGTTAGGTTAGGGTTAGGGTTAAGGGTTAGGGTTAGGGTTAGGGTTAGGGTTAGGGTTAGGGTTAGGGTAGGGTTAGGGTTAGGGTTAGGGTTAGGGTTTAGGGTTAGGGTTAGGGTTAGGGTTAGGGTTAGGGTTTAGGGTTAGGGTTAGGGTTAGGGTTAGGGTTAGGGTTAGGGTATAGGCGATTTGGCATTAACGTTAACGTTCTAACCCTAGCGGATGTATATTTTGCTTAGGGTTGGTGTGTACTTAGGTTAGGGTTGCCTTTTTACCAACCCTGGCGTAGGATATTGTTACTATTTTTAGTAAATTTTACCGAACTTCTTTTTTCAAGGGAGAGTATTCAACAAGGGAAATAACAAAGTTTGGAATAAGTTTGAAATTTCCATGACATAGCCTACTTTGGAATTGTGTAGCTCGGCAACGCCTCGGCGTACAGACAAAAAATTTATATGTACGTGTAGATTGGAATGGGGACTACATGCTCATGTATACAGACTACGCCTGAGGTACCCCTTCTCCAGGTTGTAAGACTTCAAAGTTAGCATAATGGCTGTTTACGACTCGACATGAAAATTTGCTAAGTTATTTTTCCAATTTGCAATACTTTGGAACTATGTAGTTCGGCAACGCCTCGGCGTAGAGAAAAAAGGTTTACATGTACGTGTAGATCGGAATGGGGACTACGAGCTCATGTATACAGACTACGCCTGAGATACCCCTTCTCAAGGTTGTAGGAGTTCAAAGTAAGCAAAATGGCTGTTTCCAGGATTTTTTCAATTTATTGGCTTTGCTCAATATTCAATGATTCATAGATCGAGAATGCCTCGGCGGACGGAAGAAATGTTTACATGTATGTGTAGATCAGAATCAGGAGAACAAATTCATTTATGCAGACTACCACTCACGTGGTCCTTCTTCTGGTTGTAATAGTTCAAAGTCAGCATACCATGTATTTAGTTACAGACTTATATCACATATTATTATTCAGACTTAGCCGGTGTACCAAGCCGGTATCTGATACCATGTATTTAGTCGCAGACTTATATCGCCTTATTATTCTTCAGACTTAGCCGCTGTACCAAGCCGTTATCTGATACCATGTATTTAGCCGCAGACTTATATCACCTAATTGTTCTTCAGACTAAACCGCTGTACCAAGACAGTATCTAATGCCATGTATTTAGTCGCAGACTTATATCACCTTATTATTCTTCAGACTTAGTCGCTGTACCAAGAAGGTATCTGATACCATGTATTTAGTAGCAGACTGATATCACTGAATTATTATTCAGACTTAGCCGCTGTACCAAGCCGGTATCTGATACCATGTATTTAGTCGCAGACTTATATCACCTTCTTATTCTTCAGAAATAGCCGCTGTACCAAGCCGGTTTCTGATACCATGTATTTAGTCACAGACTTATATCACCTTATTATTCTTCAGACTTAGCCGGTGTACCAAGCCGATATCTGATACCATGTATTTAGTCGCAGACTTATATCACCTTCTTATTCTTCAGACTTAGCCGGTGTACCAAGCTGGTATCTGATACCATGTATTTAGTCGCATACTTATATCATCTTATTATTCTTCAGACTTAGCAGCTGTACCAAGCCGGTATCTGATACCATGTATTTAGTCGCAGACTTATATCACCTTATTGTTCTTCAGACTTAGCCGGTGTATCAAGCTGGTACCTGATACCATGTATTTAGTCACAGACTTATATCACCTTATTATTCTTCAGACTTAGCCAGTGTATCAAGCCTGGTAACTGATACCATGTATTTAATAGCAGACTTATATCACCTTATTATTCTTCAGACTTAGCCGCTCTACCAAGCCAGCATCTGATACTATGTATTTAGCCGAAGACTTATATCACCTTATTATTCTTCAGACTTAGCCGGTGTACCAAGCCAGTATCTGATACCATGTATTTAGTCGCAGACTTATATCACCTTTTATTCTTTAGACTTAGCCGCTCTACCAAGCCGGCATCTGATACTATGTATTTAGCCGAAGACTTATATCACCTTATTATTCTTCAGACTTAGCCGGTGTACCAAGCTAGTATCTGATACCATGTATTTAGGCGCAGACTTATATCACCTTCTTATTCTTCAGACTTAGCCGCTCTACCAAGCCGGCGTCTGATACTATGTATTTAACCGAAGACTTATATCACCTTATTATTCTTCTGACTTAGACGGTGTAGGTTAGGGTTAGGGTTAGGGTTAGGATTAGGGTTGGGTTAGGGTTAGGGTTAGGGTTGGGTTAGGTATAGGTGATTTGCTTACTTGCGGTTGCGGAATGATGCGGATTGCTTGGATATTATTGGAAAGGTATTAGTTGTTTAGAGTTAGGGTTAGGGTTAAGGGTTAGGGTTAGGGTTAAGGTTAAGGGTTAGGGTTAGGGTTAGGGTTGGGGTTGGGGTTGGGTTAGGGTATAGGTGATTTGCTTACTTGCGGTTGCGGAATGATGCAGATTGCTTGAATATTATTGGTTAGGTATTAGGTGTTCAGGGTTAGGGTTAGGGTTAGGGTTGGTTTAGGGTTAGGGTTAGGGTTGGGTTAGGGTTAGGGTTAAGGTTAAGTGTTAGGGTTAGGGTTAGGGTAAGGGGTTGAAACGAGGTTTGTCCAAGAATTTTGTCCAAAACTAGGGTTAGAATTAGGGTTAGGGTCAGGGTTAGGGTTAGGGTTAGGGTTGGGTTAGGGTTAGGGTTGGGTTAGGGTTAGGGTTAAGGTTAAGTGTTAGGGTTAGGGTTAGGGTTAGGGTAAGGGGTTGAAACGAGGTTTGTCCAAGAATTTTGTCCAAAACTAGGGTTAGAATTAGGGTTAGGGTCAGGGTTAGGGTTAGAGGGTTAGAGGGTTAGGGTTAGGGTATAGGCGATTTGGCATTAACGTTAACGTTCTAACCCTAGCGGATGTATATTTTGCTTAGGGTTGGTGTGTACTTAGGTTAGGGTTGCCTTTTTACCAACCCTGGCGTAGGATATTGTTACTATTTTAGTAAATTTTACCGAACTTCTTTTTTCAAGGGAGAGTATTCAACAAGGGAAATAACAAAGTTTGGAATAAGTTTGAAATTTCCATGACATAGCCTACTTTGGAATTGTGTAGCTCGGCAACGCCTCGGCGTACAGACAAAAAATTTATATGTACGTGTAGATTGGAATGGGGACTACATGCTCATGTATACAGACTACGCCTGAGGTACCCCTTCTCCAGGTTGTAAGACTTCAAAGTTAGCATAATGGCTGTTTACGACTCGACATGAAAATTTGCTAAGTTATTTTTCCAATTTGCAATACTTTGGAACTATGTAGTTCGGCAACGCCTCGGCGTAGAGAAAAAAGGTTTACATGTACGTGTAGATCGGAATGGGGACTACGAGCTCATGTATACAGACTACGCCTGAGATACCCCTTCTCAAGGTTGTAGGAGTTCAAAGTAAGCAAAATGGCTGTTTCCAGGATTTTTTCAATTTATTGGCTTTGCTCAATATTCAATGATTCATAGATCGAGAATGCCTCGGCGGACGGAAGAAATGTTTACATGTATGTGTAGATCAGAATCAGGAGAACAAATTCATTTATGCAGACTACCACTCACGTGGTCCTTCTTCTGGTTGTAATAGTTCAAAGTCAGCATACCATGTATTTAGTTACAGACTTATATCACATATTATTATTCAGACTTAGCCGGTGTACCAAGCCGGTATCTGATACCATGTATTTAGTCGCAGACTTATATCGCCTTATTATTCTTCAGACTTAGCCGCTGTACCAAGCCGTTATCTGATACCATGTATTTAGCCGCAGACTTATATCACCTAATTGTTCTTCAGACTAAACCGCTGTACCAAGACAGTATCTAATGCCATGTATTTAGTCGCAGACTTATATCACCTTATTATTCTTCAGACTTAGTCGCTGTACCAAGAAGGTATCTGATACCATGTATTTAGTAGCAGACTGATATCACTGAATTATTATTCAGACTTAGCCGCTGTACCAAGCCGGTATCTGATACCATGTATTTAGTCGCAGACTTATATCACCTTCTTATTCTTCAGAAATAGCCGCTGTACCAAGCCGGTTTCTGATACCATGTATTTAGTCACAGACTTATATCACCTTATTATTCTTCAGACTTAGCCGGTGTACCAAGCCGATATCTGATACCATGTATTTAGTCGCAGACTTATATCACCTTCTTATTCTTCAGACTTAGCCGGTGTACCAAGCTGGTATCTGATACCATGTATTTAGTCGCATACTTATATCATCTTATTATTCTTCAGACTTAGCAGCTGTACCAAGCCGGTATCTGATACCATGTATTTAGTCGCAGACTTATATCACCTTATTGTTCTTCAGACTTAGCCGGTGTATCAAGCTGGTACCTGATACCATGTATTTAGTCACAGACTTATATCACCTTATTATTCTTCAGACTTAGCCAGTGTATCAAGCCTGGTAACTGATACCATGTATTTAATAGCAGACTTATATCACCTTATTATTCTTCAGACTTAGCCGCTCTACCAAGCCAGCATCTGATACTATGTATTTAGCCGAAGACTTATATCACCTTATTATTCTTCAGACTTAGCCGGTGTACCAAGCCAGTATCTGATACCATGTATTTAGTCGCAGACTTATATCACCTTTTATTCTTTAGACTTAGCCGCTCTACCAAGCCGGCATCTGATACTATGTATTTAGCCGAAGACTTATATCACCTTATTATTCTTCAGACTTAGCCGGTGTACCAAGCTAGTATCTGATACCATGTATTTAGGCGCAGACTTATATCACCTTCTTATTCTTCAGACTTAGCCGCTCTACCAAGCCGGCGTCTGATACTATGTATTTAACCGAAGACTTATATCACCTTATTATTCTTCTGACTTAGACGGTGTAGGTTAGGGTTAGGGTTAGGGTTAGGATTAGGGTTGGGTTAGGGTTAGGGTTAGGGTTGGGTTAGGTATAGGTGATTTGCTTACTTGCGGTTGCGGAATGATGCGGATTGCTTGGATATTATTGGAAAGGTATTAGTTGTTTAGAGTTAGGGTTAGGGTTAAGGGTTAGGGTTAGGGTTAAGGTTAAGGGTTAGGGTTAGGGTTAGGGTTGGGGTTGGGGTTGGGTTAGGGTATAGGTGATTTGCTTACTTGCGGTTGCGGAATGATGCAGATTGCTTGAATATTATTGGTTAGGTATTAGGTGTTCAGGGTTAGGGTTAGGGTTAGGGTTGGTTTAGGGTTAGGGTTAGGGTTGGGTTAGGGTTAGGGTTAAGGTTAAGTGTTAGGGTTAGGGTTAGGGTAAGGGGTTGAAACGAGGTTTGTCCAAGAATTTTGTCCAAAACTAGGGTTAGAATTAGGGTTAGGGTCAGGGTTAGGGTTAGGGTTAGGGTTGGGTTAGGGTTAGGGTTGGGTTAGGGTTAGGGTTAAGGTTAAGTGTTAGGGTTAGGGTTAGGGTTAGGGTAAGGGGTTGAAACGAGGTTTGTCCAAGAATTTTGTCCAAAACTAGGGTTAGAATTAGGGTTAGGGTCAGGGTTAGGGTTAGAGGGTTAGAGGGTTAGGGTTAGGGTATAGGCGATTTGGCATTAACGTTAACGTTCTAACCCTAGCGGATGTATATTTTGCTTAGGGTTGGTGTGTACTTAGGTTAGGGTTGCCTTTTTACCAACCCTGGCGTAGGATATTGTTACTATTTTTAGTAAATTTTACCGAACTTCTTTTTTCAAGGGAGAGTATTCAACAAGGGAAATAACAAAGTTTGGAATAAGTTTGAAATTTCCATGACATAGCCTACTTTGGAATTGTGTAGCTCGGCAACGCCTCGGCGTACAGACAAAAAATTTATATGTACGTGTAGATTGGAATGGGGACTACATGCTCATGTATACAGACTACGCCTGAGGTACCCCTTCTCCAGGTTGTAAGACTTCAAAGTTAGCATAATGGCTGTTTACGACTCGACATGAAAATTTG
>OY757014.1:15000-47500 GCA_963580285.1 Lucinisca nassula | reverse complement strand
TAGGGTTAGGGTTAAGGTTAAGTGTTAGGGTTAGGGTTAGGGTAAGGGGTTGAAACGAGGTTTGTCCAAGAATTTTGTCCAAAACTAGGGTTAGAATTAGGGTTAGGGTCAGGGTTAGGGTTAGGGTTAGGGTTGGGTTAGGGTTAGGGTTGGGTTAGGGTTAGGGTTAAGGTTAAGTGTTAGGGTTAGGGTTAGGGTTAGGGTAAGGGGTTGAAACGAGGTTTGTCCAAGAATTTTGTCCAAAACTAGGGTTAGAATTAGGGTTAGGGTCAGGGTTAGGGTTAGAGGGTTAGAGGGTTAGGGTTAGGGTATAGGCGATTTGGCATTAAGGGTTAGGGTTAGGGTTAGGGTTAGGGTTAGGGTTAGGGTTAGGGTTAGGGGTTAGGAGGGTTAGGGTTAGGGTTAGGGTTAGGGTTAGGGTTAGGGTTAGGGTTAGGAGGGTTAGGGTTAGGGTTAGGGTTAGGGTTAGGGTTAGGGTTAGGGTTAGGGTTAGGGTTAGGGTTAGGGGTTAGGGTTAGGGTTAGGGTTAGGGTTAGGGTTAGGGTTAGGGTTAGGAGGGTTAGGGTTAGGGTTAGGGTTAGGGTTAGGGTTAGGGTTAGGGTTAGGATTAGGGTTAGGGTTAGGGTTAGGGTTAGGGTTAGGGTTAGGGTTAGGGTTAGGATTAGGGTTAGGGTTAGGGTTAGGGTTAGGGTATAAGGGTATATTGAGGTATGACGATTGGCGGATGTGTACATTATTGAGTAATTATTTGGCTGAGGGTTGGCGATAGGGTTGACCCTTTCCTTATATTATTATTATAATATTTGCCTACGCTAGGGTCTGTTATTAGGTTGCCGGAACTTCTTTAAACCGGCAACGCTTTTACATGATTAATCTCCCTTGTTTTTTTATTTTATATTTTCCGCGTCATAGCGTACTTTGAACCTGTATAGATCGAGTATGCCTGGGCGTAAGGAAGAGATGTTGACATGTATGTGTAGATGGTAGTCCGGACTACAAATTCGTGTATAGAGACTTCGACTCACGCACCTGTTCTCCTGGCAGAAAGAGTTCAAAAGTAGAGTAATGACTGTTTCAATGCAGACATGAAAATCTTCTAAGTAATTTTGACAATGTGATGCCCTTGTTCAATATTCAATGCGTAATAGGTCGAGAACGCCTCGGTGTACCAAGTGATGTTTACATGTATGTGTAGACCAGAGTCCGGACTTCAAGTTCTTTCATACAGAGTACCACTCACGTGCTTCTTTTTCTGGTTGGAAGAGCTCTAATTTAGCATGATCGCTGTTATCTACTTAACATAAAATTTTCTAAGTTATTTTGTTGATTAATGGTCCTTGTCAAATTTCGATGTTTAATAACTCCTTCATTTTCTATGCGATTTTAAGTCTGTAAAAAGTATGTTGTAGGCCGGAGTCCAGACTACACATTTTATAATTCAGACTATGACTCACATGCCCCTTCTTCTAGTTATAAGAGCTCAAAGTTAGCATGATGGCTATTTTTCACTGAACATGCAAATATTCTAAGTTATTTTGATGACCCTATCCCTCAATCCTCACTCATTAACCCAACATTCAACCCTCAAACCAACCCTCAACCCAACCCTCAAACCAACCCTCAATCCTCAACCCAACCCTCAACCCAACCCTCAACCCTCAGATACCAGCTTGGTACAGCGGTCAAGTCTGAAGACTAACAAGGTGGAATAAAGCTGCGGATAAATATTTAGTATGAGAAACTCTCTTCTATTATTCTTCAGACTAAGGCGCTGTACCAAGCCTGTATCTGATACTATGTACTTAGCCGCAGACTTAAATCAACATATTATTCTTGAGACTTGGCCGCTGTACCAAGCCGGTATCTGCTACCATGTATTTAGCTGCAGACTTATATCACCAGTTTATTCTTCAGACTTGGCCGCTGTACTAAACCGGTATCTGATGCCATGTATTTAGCCGCAGACTTATACCACTTAATTTTTCTTCAAAATTGGGTGCTGTATGAAACCGGTATCTGATACCAAGTGTTGAAACGCAAACATATTATATGTCAGACTTGACCGCTGTACCAAGCCTGTATCTGATTCCAAGTATTTTTTCGCAGACTTTAATCACCGTATTATTCTTCAGACTTAGGCACTGGAGCAAACCGGTATCTTATACCATGTATTTAGTCGCAGACTTTAATAACCGTATTATTCTTCAGACTTAGGCACTGGAGCAAGCCGGTATCTGATACCATGTATTTAGTCGCAGACTTATATCGCCTTATTATTCTACAGACTTGGTCGCTGTGCCAAGCCGGTATCTGATTACATATATTTAGCCGCTCACTTATACTACCTAATTATTCTTCAGACTTGGGTACCGTATGAATCCGGTATCTGATACCAAGTCTTGAAACGCATACATATTATATGTCAGACTTGACCACTGTATATCTGATACCATGCATTTAGTCGCAGACTTATATCACCTTGTCATTCTTCTGACTTTGCCGCTGTTCCAATGCGCTATCTGATACCAAGTGTTTAGTCGAAGACTTATACCATCTTATCTTTCTTCAGACTTGTTCGTTGTACTAATATGGTATCGGATACAAAGTATTTAGTCGTATTTAGTATCTACTGAACATAGAATTTTCTAAGTTATTTTGATGATTAATGGTCCTTGTCCAACTTCGATGTTTAATAACTCCTTCATTTTCTATGCGATTTTAAGTCTGTAAGAAGTATGTTGTAGGCCAGAGTCCAGACTACAAATTTAATATAATTCAGACTATGACTCACATGCCCCTTCTTCTAGTTATAAGAGCTCTAAGTTAGCATGACGGCTATTTTTTACTGAACATGTAAATATTCTAAGTTATTTTGATGACCCTCACCCTGAGGGTTGACCCTAGGGTTGACCCTAAACCTGACCTTGACCCTTAGGGTTGACCCTAGGGTTGACCCTAAATGACCCTAAACCTGACCTTGACCCTTAGGGTTGACCCTAGGGTTGACCCTAAGGGTCAAGGTCATGTTTAGGGTCATTTAGGGTTGACCCTAGGGTTGACCCTGAGGGTCAAGGTCATGTTTAGGGTCATTTAGGGTTGACCCTAGGGTTGACCCTGAGGGTCAAGGTCATGTTTAGGGTCATTTAGGGTTGACCCTAGGGTTAAGGGTTAGGGTTAGGGTTAGGGGTTAGGGTTAGGGTTAGGGTTAGGGTTAGGGTATAAGGGTTAGGGTTAGGGTTAGGGTTAGGGTTAGGGTTTAGGGTTAGGGTTAGGGTTAGGGTTAGGGTTAGGGTTAGGGTTTAGGGTTAGGGTTAGGGTTAGGGTTAGGGTTAGGGGTTAGGGTTAGGGTTAGGGTTAGGGTTAGGGTTAGGGTTTAGGGTTAGGGTTAGGGTTAGGGTTAGGGTTTAGGGTTAGGGTTAGGGTTAGGGTTAGGGTTAGGGGTTAGGGTTAGGGTTAGGGTTAGGGTTAGGGTTAGGGTATAAGGGTATATTGAGGTATGACGATTGGCGGATGTGTACATTATTGAGTAATTATTTGGCTGAGGGTTGGCGATAGGGTTGACCCTTTCCTTATATTATTATTATAATATTTGCCTACGCTAGGGTCTGTTATTAGGTTGCCGGAACTTCTTTAAACCGGCAACGCTTTTACATGATTAATCTCCCTTGTTTTTTTATTTTATATTTTCCGCGTCATAGCGTACTTTGAACCTGTATAGATCGAGTATGCCTGGGCGTAAGGAAGAGATGTTGACATGTATGTGTAGATGGTAGTCCGGACTACAAATTCGTGTATAGAGACTTCGACTCACGCACCTGTTCTCCTGGCAGAAAGAGTTCAAAAGTAGAGTAATGACTGTTTCAATGCAGACATGAAAATCTTCTAAGTAATTTTGACAATGTGATGCCCTTGTTCAATATTCAATGCGTAATAGGTCGAGAACGCCTCGGTGTACCAAGTGATGTTTACATGTATGTGTAGACCAGAGTCCGGACTTCAAGTTCTTTCATACAGAGTACCACTCACGTGCTTCTTTTTCTGGTTGGAAGAGCTCTAATTTAGCATGATCGCTGTTATCTACTTAACATAAAATTTTCTAAGTTATTTTGTTGATTAATGGTCCTTGTCAAATTTCGATGTTTAATAACTCCTTCATTTTCTATGCGATTTTAAGTCTGTAAAAAGTATGTTGTAGGCCGGAGTCCAGACTACACATTTTATAATTCAGACTATGACTCACATGCCCCTTCTTCTAGTTATAAGAGCTCAAAGTTAGCATGATGGCTATTTTTCACTGAACATGCAAATATTCTAAGTTATTTTGATGACCCTATCCCTCAATCCTCACTCATTAACCCAACATTCAACCCTCAAACCAACCCTCAACCCAACCCTCAAACCAACCCTCAATCCTCAACCCAACCCTCAACCCAACCCTCAACCCTCAGATACCAGCTTGGTACAGCGGTCAAGTCTGAAGACTAACAAGGTGGAATAAAGCTGCGGATAAATATTTAGTATGAGAAACTCTCTTCTATTATTCTTCAGACTAAGGCGCTGTACCAAGCCTGTATCTGATACTATGTACTTAGCCGCAGACTTAAATCAACATATTATTCTTGAGACTTGGCCGCTGTACCAAGCCGGTATCTGCTACCATGTATTTAGCTGCAGACTTATATCACCAGTTTATTCTTCAGACTTGGCCGCTGTACTAAACCGGTATCTGATGCCATGTATTTAGCCGCAGACTTATACCACTTAATTTTTCTTCAAAATTGGGTGCTGTATGAAACCGGTATCTGATACCAAGTGTTGAAACGCAAACATATTATATGTCAGACTTGACCGCTGTACCAAGCCTGTATCTGATTCCAAGTATTTTTTCGCAGACTTTAATCACCGTATTATTCTTCAGACTTAGGCACTGGAGCAAACCGGTATCTTATACCATGTATTTAGTCGCAGACTTTAATAACCGTATTATTCTTCAGACTTAGGCACTGGAGCAAGCCGGTATCTGATACCATGTATTTAGTCGCAGACTTATATCGCCTTATTATTCTACAGACTTGGTCGCTGTGCCAAGCCGGTATCTGATTACATATATTTAGCCGCTCACTTATACTACCTAATTATTCTTCAGACTTGGGTACCGTATGAATCCGGTATCTGATACCAAGTCTTGAAACGCATACATATTATATGTCAGACTTGACCACTGTATATCTGATACCATGCATTTAGTCGCAGACTTATATCACCTTGTCATTCTTCTGACTTTGCCGCTGTTCCAATGCGCTATCTGATACCAAGTGTTTAGTCGAAGACTTATACCATCTTATCTTTCTTCAGACTTGTTCGTTGTACTAATATGGTATCGGATACAAAGTATTTAGTCGTATTTAGTATCTACTGAACATAGAATTTTCTAAGTTATTTTGATGATTAATGGTCCTTGTCCAACTTCGATGTTTAATAACTCCTTCATTTTCTATGCGATTTTAAGTCTGTAAGAAGTATGTTGTAGGCCAGAGTCCAGACTACAAATTTAATATAATTCAGACTATGACTCACATGCCCCTTCTTCTAGTTATAAGAGCTCTAAGTTAGCATGACGGCTATTTTTTACTGAACATGTAAATATTCTAAGTTATTTTGATGACCCTCACCCTGAGGGTTGACCCTAGGGTTGACCCTAAACCTGACCTTGACCCTTAGGGTTGACCCTAGGGTTGACCCTAAATGACCCTAAACCTGACCTTGACCCTTAGGGTTGACCCTAGGGTTGACCCTAAGGGTCAAGGTCATGTTTAGGGTCATTTAGGGTTGACCCTAGGGTTGACCCTGAGGGTCAAGGTCATGTTTAGGGTCATTTAGGGTTGACCCTAGGGTTGACCCTGAGGGTCAAGGTCATGTTTAGGGTCATTTAGGGTTGACCCTAGGGTTAAGGGTTAGGGTTAGGGTTAGGGGTTAGGGTTAGGGTTAGGGTTAGGGTATAAGGGTATATTGAGGTACGACGATTGGCGGATGTGTACATTATTGAGTAATTATTTGGCAGGGTTAGGGTTAGGGTTAGGGTTAGGGTTAGGGTTTAGGGTTAGGGTTAGGGTTAGGGTTAGGGTTAGGGTTAGGGTATAAGGGTATATTGAGGTATGACGATTGGCGGATGTGTACATTATTGAGTAATTATTTGGCTGAGGGTTGGCGATAGGGTTGACCCTTTCCTTATATTATTATTATAATATTTGCCTACGCTAGGGTCTGTTATTAGGTTGCCGGAACTTCTTTAAACCGGCAACGCTTTTACATGATTAATCTCCCTTGTTTTTTTATTTTATATTTTCCGCGTCATAGCGTACTTTGAACCTGTATAGATCGAGTATGCCTGGGCGTAAGGAAGAGATGTTGACATGTATGTGTAGATGGTAGTCCGGACTACAAATTCGTGTATAGAGACTTCGACTCACGCACCTGTTCTCCTGGCAGAAAGAGTTCAAAAGTAGAGTAATGACTGTTTCAATGCAGACATGAAAATCTTCTAAGTAATTTTGACAATGTGATGCCCTTGTTCAATATTCAATGCGTAATAGGTCGAGAACGCCTCGGTGTACCAAGTGATGTTTACATGTATGTGTAGACCAGAGTCCGGACTTCAAGTTCTTTCATACAGAGTACCACTCACGTGCTTCTTTTTCTGGTTGGAAGAGCTCTAATTTAGCATGATCGCTGTTATCTACTTAACATAAAATTTTCTAAGTTATTTTGTTGATTAATGGTCCTTGTCAAATTTCGATGTTTAATAACTCCTTCATTTTCTATGCGATTTTAAGTCTGTAAAAAGTATGTTGTAGGCCGGAGTCCAGACTACACATTTTATAATTCAGACTATGACTCACATGCCCCTTCTTCTAGTTATAAGAGCTCAAAGTTAGCATGATGGCTATTTTTCACTGAACATGCAAATATTCTAAGTTATTTTGATGACCCTATCCCTCAATCCTCACTCATTAACCCAACATTCAACCCTCAAACCAACCCTCAACCCAACCCTCAAACCAACCCTCAATCCTCAACCCAACCCTCAACCCAACCCTCAACCCTCAGATACCAGCTTGGTACAGCGGTCAAGTCTGAAGACTAACAAGGTGGAATAAAGCTGCGGATAAATATTTAGTATGAGAAACTCTCTTCTATTATTCTTCAGACTAAGGCGCTGTACCAAGCCTGTATCTGATACTATGTACTTAGCCGCAGACTTAAATCAACATATTATTCTTGAGACTTGGCCGCTGTACCAAGCCGGTATCTGCTACCATGTATTTAGCTGCAGACTTATATCACCAGTTTATTCTTCAGACTTGGCCGCTGTACTAAACCGGTATCTGATGCCATGTATTTAGCCGCAGACTTATACCACTTAATTTTTCTTCAAAATTGGGTGCTGTATGAAACCGGTATCTGATACCAAGTGTTGAAACGCAAACATATTATATGTCAGACTTGACCGCTGTACCAATATGTTCTATAAAAGGGTTATCCTTTGGAAGCAAGGAATACACCACAAAACTGAAAATATGGAGTGTGCATGTTTTCTGGGCCAGACTAGCTAGTTTCGGCCAATTAGGCCTCATCAGTGACCCTCAGATATTTTCGAAATTCCACAATGGAATCAATGATCCCAAAGGACAAGAAAATATAATCTACACTATGATGTAGGGCAGGGAGACGTTTTACCGCCGCCACACATTCCCACACACCAGCTGTAGTGAAGTTCAATATGTTCTATAAAAGGGTTATCCTTTGGAAGCAAGGAATACACCACAAAACTGAAAATATGGAGTGTGCATGTTTTCTGGGCCAGACTAGCTAGTTTCGGCCAATTAGGCCTCATCAGTGACCCTCAGATATTTTCGAAATTCCACAATGGAATCAATGATCCCAAAGGACAAGAAAATATAATCTACACTATGATGTAGGGCAGGGAGACGTTTTACCGCCGCCACACATTCCCACACACCAGCTGTAGTGAAGTTCAATATGTTCTATAAAAGGGTTATCCTTTGGAAGCAAGGAATACACCACAAAACTGAAAATATGGAGTGTGCATGTTTTCTGGGCCAGACTAGCTAGTTTCGGCCAATTAGGCCTCATCAGTGACCCTCAGATATTTTCGAAATTCCACAATGGAATCAATGATCCCAAAGGACAAGAAAATATAATCTACACTATGATGTAGGGCAGGGAGACGTTTTACCGCCGCCACACATTCCCACACACCAGCTGTAGTGAAGTTCAATATGTTCTATAAAAGGGTTATCCTTTGGAAGCAAGGAATACACCACAAAACTGAAAATATGGAGTGTGCATGTTTTCTGGGCCAGACTAGCTAGTTTCGGCCAATTAGGCCTCATCAGTGACCCTCAGATATTTTCGAAATTCCACAATGGAATCAATGATCCCAAAGGACAAGAAAATATAATCTACACTATGATGTAGGGCAGGGAGACGTTTTACCGCCGCCTGTATCTGGGTTAGGGTTAGGGTTAGGGTTAGGGTTAGGGTTAGGGTTAGGGTTAGGGGTTAGGGTTAGGGTTAGGGTTAGGGTTAGGGTTAGGGGTTAGGGTTAGGGTTAGGGTTAGGGTTAGGGTTTGGGTTAGGGTTAGGGTTAGGGTTAGGGTTAGGGTTAGGGTTAGGGTTAGGGGTTAGGGTTAGGGTTAGGGTTAGGGTTAGGGTTAGGGTTAGGGGTTAGGGTTAGGGTTAGGGTTAGGGTTAGGGTTAGGGGTTAGGGTTAGGGTTAGGGTTAGGGTATAAGCTGGAGTACGAAGATGGCCAAATTGAGATGGCCAAACTTGTTCATTTTCTTAGGGTGAGGGTTAGGGTATAGGCGATTTGGCATTAACGTTAACGTTCTAACCCTAGCGGATGTATATTTTGCTTAGGGTTGGGTGTACTTTGGTTAGGGTTGACTTTTTACCAACGCTGGCGTAGGATATTGTTACTATTTTTAGTAAATTTTACCGAACTTCTTTTTTCACGGGAGATTATTCAAGACATAGCCATCTTTGGAAATGTGTAGCTCGGCAACGCCTCGGCGTACGGACAAAATGTTTACATGTACTTGTAGATCGGAATGGGGACTACATGCTCATGTATACAGACTACGCCTGAGGTACCCCTTCTCTAGGTTATAAGACTTCAAAGTTAGCATAATGGCCGTTTCCGACACGACATGAAAATTTGCTAAGTTATTTTTCCAATTTACAATACTTTGGAACTGTGTAGTTCGGCAACGCCTCGGCGTACGAACAAAATGTTTATATGTAGGTGTAGATCGGAATGGGGACTACGCGCTCATATATACAGACTATACCTGAGGTACCCCTTCTCCAGGTTGTAAGAGTTCAAAGTTAGCATAATAGCTTTTTCCGGGATTGTTTTTCAATTTATAAGCTTTGCTCAATATTCAATGTTTAATAGATCGAGAATGCCTTGTCGTACGGAAGAATTGTTAACATGTATGTGTAGATCAGAATCCGGACAACAAGTTATTTTTATAAAGACTACGACTTACGTGTCCCTTCTTCTGGTTGTAATAGTTCAAAGTTAGCATAATGAGGGGTTCCAATTTATTGACTTTGTTCAATATTCAATGTTTCAAAGATCCAGAATGCCTTGGCGTACGGAAGAAATGTTTACATGTATGTGTAGACTGGAATCCGGACTACAAGTTCATTCATACAGACTGCGACTCACGTGCCCCTTCTTCTGGTTGTAATAGTTCAAAATTGGCATAATGCCTGTTTCATGCCGTATTATTCTTATTACTTGGCTGCTGTACAAAGCTGATATGTGATTTTTAAGTATTTGGACGCAGACTTAAACAGCCTTATTATTCTTCACATTTGGATGCTGAACCAAGCCAGTAGCTGATTCCAACTATTTAACCACTGATACCACCTAATTATTCTTCAAACTTAAGTCCCATATGAATCCGGTATTTGATACAAAGTATTGAAATGCAAACATACTATATGTCAGACTTGACCGTTGTACCAAGCTGGTATCTGATTCCAAGTATTTATTCGCAGACTTAAATCACTTTCTAATTCTTCAGACTTAGCAGCTGTACCAAGCCGGTATCTGATACCACGCATTTAGTCGCAGACTTATATCACCTTATTATTCTTCAGACTTAGCGGCTGTACCAAACCGGTATCTGATACTATGTATTTAGTCGCAGACTTATACAACATTCTTATTCTTCAGACTTAGCCACTGTACCAAGCCAGAACTTTGAGACGTTTCTCTATGTAAGCATAAAGGAAAATTCCTGAACAGAGGCTTGTATAACATAAACACCATCTTTGGTATGAAAAATGGTATCATAAACGGGGTAACGTAGATAACCATCAGGGTTGGGGAATTTTATTTTGGGTAAAGAATTGACAGAAGTTTCTCAATACAATTATATTATAATATTCCCCAACTCTGGCTTCCTTGACCTAAACCCCATATAAGTTATACAAAATGGTATCATATACAGGGTAACGTAGACTTTTATGAGGGTCGGGGAATTTTATTTGTGTTTGAGAACTTTGAGACGTTTCTCTATGTTAGCATAAAAGAAAATTCCTGAACGGAGGCTTCTATGACATAAACACCATGTTGGGTATGAAAAATGGCATCTGAACAGGGTAACGTAGATAACCATCAGGGTTGGGGAATTTTATTGGGGGTAAAGAATTGTCAGAAGTTTCTCAATACAATTATAAAATAATATTCCCCAACCCTGACTTCCTTGACCTAAACCCCATATAATTTATACAAAATGGTATCATATACAGGGTAACGTAGATAACCATCAGGGTTGGGTAATTTTATCTGGGGTCAAGAATTGTCAGAAGTTTCTCAATACAATTATAAAATAATGTTCCCCAACCCTGACTTCCTTGACCTAAACCCTATATAATTTATACAATATGGTATCGTACACAGGGTAACGTAGAAATTGAAAAGGGTTGGGGGATTTTATTTGGGGTTGAGAACTTTGAGACGTATCTCTATGTGAGCATAAAGTAAAATTCCCAACCGAGGCTTCGATGACCTTAACACCTTCTTGGGTATGAAAAATGTTATCATATACAGGGTAACGTAGATAACTATCAGGGTTGGGGAATTTTATTTGGGGTTAAGAATTGTCAGACATTTCTCTATACAATTACAAAATAATATTCTCCAACCCTGACTTCCTTGACCTAAACCCCATTTAAGTTATACAAAATCGTATCGTACACAGGGTAACGTAGAAATTGATGAGGGTTGGGGGATTTTCTTTTGGGTTGAGAACTTAAACTGTCTTATTATTCTACACACTTGCCCGCTGAACCAAGCCGGTAGCTGATTCCAAGTATTTAGGCCCAGAATTATTCCACCTAATTATTCTTCAAACTTGCGTGTTGTATGAATCCGGTATCTGATACAAAGTATTGAAACGCAAACATATTATATGTAAGACTTTACCCTGTACCAAGCCGGTATCTGATTCCAAGTATTTATTTGCAGACATAAATCACATTATTATTCTTCAGACCTAGCGGCTGTACCAAGCTGGTATTTGATAGAATGTATTTTGTCACAGACTTATATTGCCTTATTATTCTATGGACTTGGCCGCTGTACCAAGCCAGTATCCGATACAATGTATTTAGCTGCAGACTTATATCACCTTATTATTCTTCAGACTTTGCCACTGTACCAAGCTGGTACCTAATACCATGTATTTAGCCGCTGACTTATACTACCTAATTATTCTTCAGACTTGGGCACCGTATGAATCCGATATCTGATACCAAGTATTGAAACGCATACATATTATATGTCAGACTTGACCGCTGTATATCTGATACCATGCATTTAGTCGCAGACTTATATCACCTTATTATTCTTCATACTTGGTTGCTGTTTCAATGCGGTATCTGATACGAAGTATTTAGTCGAAGACTTATACCATCTTATCTTTCTTCAGACTTGTTCGGGTAAGCAAAACCAGTGCTAAACTATGCTTAATCATTGGTTGAACAAGCAAAACCAGTCCAAAGGGTTAGGGTAAGGGTTAGGTTAGGGTTAGGGTTGGGGTTGGGGTTAGGGTTAGGGTTAGGGTTGGGGTTAGGGTTAGGGTTGGGGTAGGGTTGGGTTAGGGTTAGGGTTAGGGTCAGGGTCAGGTCAGGGTTAGGGTAAGGGTCAGGGTCAGGGTCAGGGTTAGGGTCAGGGTCAGGGTCAGGTTAGGGTTAGGGTAAGGGGTTAGGGTTAGGGTATAGGTGATTTGCTTACTTGCGGTTGCGGGTTAGGGTATAAGCTGGAGTACGAAGATGGCCAAATTGAGATGGCCAAACTTGTTCATTTTCTTAGGGTGAGGGTTAGGGTATAGGCGATTTGGCATTAACGTTAACGTTCTAACCCTAGCGGATGTATATTTTGCTTAGGGTTGGGTGTACTTTGGTTAGGGTTGACTTTTTACCAACGCTGGCGTAGGATATTGTTACTATTTTTAGTAAATTTTACCGAACTTCTTTTTTCACGGGAGATTATTCAAGACATAGCCATCTTTGGAAATGTGTAGCTCGGCAACGCCTCGGCGTACGGACAAAATGTTTACATGTACTTGTAGATCGGAATGGGGACTACATGCTCATGTATACAGACTACGCCTGAGGTACCCCTTCTCTAGGTTATAAGACTTCAAAGTTAGCATAATGGCCGTTTCCGACACGACATGAAAATTTGCTAAGTTATTTTTCCAATTTACAATACTTTGGAACTGTGTAGTTCGGCAACGCCTCGGCGTACGAACAAAATGTTTATATGTAGGTGTAGATCGGAATGGGGACTACGCGCTCATATATACAGACTATACCTGAGGTACCCCTTCTCCAGGTTGTAAGAGTTCAAAGTTAGCATAATAGCTTTTTCCGGGATTGTTTTTCAATTTATAAGCTTTGCTCAATATTCAATGTTTAATAGATCGAGAATGCCTTGTCGTACGGAAGAATTGTTAACATGTATGTGTAGATCAGAATCCGGACAACAAGTTATTTTTATAAAGACTACGACTTACGTGTCCCTTCTTCTGGTTGTAATAGTTCAAAGTTAGCATAATGAGGGGTTCCAATTTATTGACTTTGTTCAATATTCAATGTTTCAAAGATCCAGAATGCCTTGGCGTACGGAAGAAATGTTTACATGTATGTGTAGACTGGAATCCGGACTACAAGTTCATTCATACAGACTGCGACTCACGTGCCCCTTCTTCTGGTTGTAATAGTTCAAAATTGGCATAATGCCTGTTTCATGCCGTATTATTCTTATTACTTGGCTGCTGTACAAAGCTGATATGTGATTTTTAAGTATTTGGACGCAGACTTAAACAGCCTTATTATTCTTCACATTTGGATGCTGAACCAAGCCAGTAGCTGATTCCAACTATTTAGCCACTGATACCACCTAATTATTCTTCAAACTTAAGTCCCATATGAATCCGGTATTTGATACAAAGTATTGAAATGCAAACATACTATATGTCAGACTTGACCGTTGTACCAAGCTGGTATCTGATTCCAAGTATTTATTCGCAGACTTAAATCACTTTCTAATTCTTCAGACTTAGCAGCTGTACCAAGCCGGTATCTGATACCACGCATTTAGTCGCAGACTTATATCACCTTATTATTCTTCAGACTTAGCGGCTGTACCAAACCGGTATCTGATACTATGTATTTAGTCGCAGACTTATACAACATTCTTATTCTTCAGACTTAGCCACTGTACCAAGCCAGAACTTTGAGACGTTTCTCTATGTAAGCATAAAGGAAAATTCCTGAACAGAGGCTTGTATAACATAAACACCATCTTTGGTATGAAAAATGGTATCATAAACGGGGTAACGTAGATAACCATCAGGGTTGGGGAATTTTATTTTGGGTAAAGAATTGACAGAAGTTTCTCAATACAATTATATTATAATATTCCCCAACTCTGGCTTCCTTGACCTAAACCCCATATAAGTTATACAAAATGGTATCATATACAGGGTAACGTAGACTTTTATGAGGGTCGGGGAATTTTATTTGTGTTTGAGAACTTTGAGACGTTTCTCTATGTTAGCATAAAAGAAAATTCCTGAACGGAGGCTTCTATGACATAAACACCATGTTGGGTATGAAAAATGGCATCTGAACAGGGTAACGTAGATAACCATCAGGGTTGGGGAATTTTATTGGGGGTAAAGAATTGTCAGAAGTTTCTCAATACAATTATAAAATAATATTCCCCAACCCTGACTTCCTTGACCTAAACCCCATATAATTTATACAAAATGGTATCATATACAGGGTAACGTAGATAACCATCAGGGTTGGGTAATTTTATCTGGGGTCAAGAATTGTCAGAAGTTTCTCAATACAATTATAAAATAATGTTCCCCAACCCTGACTTCCTTGACCTAAACCCTATATAATTTATACAATATGGTATCGTACACAGGGTAACGTAGAAATTGAAAAGGGTTGGGGGATTTTATTTGGGGTTGAGAACTTTGAGACGTATCTCTATGTGAGCATAAAGTAAAATTCCCAACCGAGGCTTCGATGACCTTAACACCTTCTTGGGTATGAAAAATGTTATCATATACAGGGTAACGTAGATAACTATCAGGGTTGGGGAATTTTATTTGGGGTTAAGAATTGTCAGACATTTCTCTATACAATTACAAAATAATATTCTCCAACCCTGACTTCCTTGACCTAAACCCCATTTAAGTTATACAAAATCGTATCGTACACAGGGTAACGTAGAAATTGATGAGGGTTGGGGGATTTTCTTTTGGGTTGAGAACTTAAACTGTCTTATTATTCTACACACTTGCCCGCTGAACCAAGCCGGTAGCTGATTCCAAGTATTTAGGCCCAGAATTATTCCACCTAATTATTCTTCAAACTTGCGTGTTGTATGAATCCGGTATCTGATACAAAGTATTGAAACGCAAACATATTATATGTAAGACTTTACCCTGTACCAAGCCGGTATCTGATTCCAAGTATTTATTTGCAGACATAAATCACATTATTATTCTTCAGACCTAGCGGCTGTACCAAGCTGGTATTTGATAGAATGTATTTTGTCACAGACTTATATTGCCTTATTATTCTATGGACTTGGCCGCTGTACCAAGCCAGTATCCGATACAATGTATTTAGCTGCAGACTTATATCACCTTATTATTCTTCAGACTTTGCCACTGTACCAAGCTGGTACCTAATACCATGTATTTAGCCGCTGACTTATACTACCTAATTATTCTTCAGACTTGGGCACCGTATGAATCCGATATCTGATACCAAGTATTGAAACGCATACATATTATATGTCAGACTTGACCGCTGTATATCTGATACCATGCATTTAGTCGCAGACTTATATCACCTTATTATTCTTCATACTTGGTTGCTGTTTCAATGCGGTATCTGATACGAAGTATTTAGTCGAAGACTTATACCATCTTATCTTTCTTCAGACTTGTTCGGGTAAGCAAAACCAGTGCTAAACTATGCTTAATCATTGGTTGAACAAGCAAAACCAGTCCAAAGGGTTAGGGTAAGGGTTAGGTTAGGGTTAGGGTTGGGGTTGGGGTTAGGGTTAGGGTTAGGGTTGGGGTTAGGGTTACCTCCTGAAAATTTGGCATCCCGGGTTTCAAAATTTGGCATCGGGGTGTCAAAATTTGGCATTTTCAGTCAAATTCTGGCATCGGGGTATGAAATTCTGGCATTTTGGGGTGAAAATCTGGCTGGACGCTAATAAGTCAAAATTTGGCAGCAAAAAGTGGCATTCTTGTTTTTTTTCTTTAATAAGCTGTATTTTGCTGCAATAATGCCGGAATGGGCAATGGAAGACCCAATATATTATTTAGTGTTATAAATTGTGCTTTTACCCCGTTTTGAAGGAACTTGTTCACAATTATATTTTGCATGATTGAAAATTTGGCAACATATTTCTAAAGGGTCTTTGTGAATTATTTCAAGACTCAGTCTTTGGTGCCATTTATTTTGTGTTGTATAATAAATAGAGGCAGTAGAAGTGAATTTGTTGCTAGTGAGGGGTGTACGATAAGCAGATATAATAATATTAGACACTTCAGCAGCAATGGCAGTAGCAGAGAGGTAATTAAGTAAAGGAAAATGCAGCAGAATGTGAAGATTTTAAAATTTCAAGTGGAGTTATATTACTATGTAGGACTGCGGCAGAGGTCTTAAATTTTCAAAGCGGACTCCGCTTACATATATACAACAATATGAGAACATGAGACTGTGGCTGAGATGCAAGTCTTATAATATCAAGCATACACTGGTTACAGATGTTTACTTATATTAGTGTTTAAGACTGTGGTAGGGAAGGATTTCTAGGAGATATCTGATATACTAAATAAGATACCTAATATAGCATATAAGATATCTTATATAACATAGCCGATATCTCATATATTATATAAGATATCTTATTTATTTAATAAGATATCTTATTTAAAGATGCAGAAACGATATCTTACATGATATATAAGATATCTGATATATTATATAAGATATCTTTTCTGTTATATTAGATATTTTATTTGGTATATTAGATATCTTATTTAGCATATCAGATATCTTATATATTTCGGTAAATAAGATATCTTATATCCTGTATCGGATATTTTTATTAATATATTAGATATCTAAGATTTTTTATTTGCCTAAATATATAAGATGTATTATTTGACAAATAAGATATCTAATATATTTTAACAAAATATATAATGAAGTCAAACTGTCAACGATGTTATTTAAAATATCCTATTTATCAAACGGAAATAATAAATCTTATATGCTAAATAATATATTTGATATACCAATGTAGATATCTTATTTTCTAATATAGATAAGATATCTTATATAACATACTATATAAGATATCTGATATGCTATTTAAAATGTACTATATGCTTTATTAGATATCTTATTTATTTTTTTAGATATCTTATTTAGCATATAAGATATCTTATATGTTTTAGTAAATAAGATATCTTAATTGACAATTAATATATCTTATTTAACATATCAGATATCTTATATATCATATCATCAGAATATCTGATACTATGTATTTATCCGTTATTCCTTAGACTTGACCGCTGTATCAAGAGAGTATCTGATGCTAAGTATTTATCCACAGACTTATACAAGAAACATGGTAGTGCGGTCAAGACCCATAATGAATATAATGATATCGACTGCGGCTGATACATTTATATTGGAAGGAAGCATGGTAAGGCGGTCAAGACCCACAATAAATATAATGATATAGACTGCGGCGGAGACATATATATTGGAAGGATGAACGGTCAGGCGGTCAAGACCCAAAATGATAATAGTGATACAGACTGCGGCTGATACATATATATTGGAAGAATGCATGGTAAGGCGGTCAAGACCCATAATAAATATTATGATATAAACTGCGGCGGATTCATATATATTGGAAGAATGCATGGTAAGGAGGTCAAGACCCATAATAAATATAATGATATAGACTGCGGCGGAGACATATATATTGGAAGGATGCACAGTCAGGCGGACAAGGCCCAAAATGATAATAGTGATACAGACTGCGGCTGATACATATATATTGGAAGAATGCATGGTAAGGCGGTCAAGACCCATAATAAATATTATGATATAAACTGCGGCGGATTCATATATATTGGAAGAATAAATATAATGATATTGACTACGGCGGATGCATATATATTGGAAGTAAGCATGGTAAGACGGTCAAGACCCATAATAAATATAATGATATAGACTGTGGCTGGTACATATATATTGGAAGGAAGCATGGTTAGGCGGTCAAGACCCATAATAAATATAATGATATTGACTGCGGCTGATACATATATATTGGAAGGAAGTACGGTTAGGCGGTCATGATCCATAATGTTTTTTATGATATAGACATTGGCTTATACGAATATACTGGTAGGAAGGATTGCAGCTGAGAAGAATATCTTAAATTATCAATCAGCTTTTTCTTATATGTTTACAACAAGGTTAGTGTATGAGACTGCAATACAGATAGGAGTCTTTAAATATCAAACCATATACCGGTTAAATATACCCACTTATATAAGTATATAAGACTGCGGCGGAGAAGAATTTCAGGAATTATCAAAGTGGACTCCGCTTATACATGTGTAACAACATCAGTATATCAGACTGCGGCGGACATGGAAATCTTAAAATATCAAAGCGTATATCACTTAAAGATGTCCAATAATATAAGTATATATCAAAGCAGAGTTCGGTCTATGCAATATACCTACATTAATATATATATAACTGTGGCAGGGAGGAATTATTTTAGTTTTAATGCAATGGTTGTAGAAAACCCTGCCAGTGTTTATTACTTGTTAGCAATTCAATACCATATTTTAATTGGGCTAATTTTAAACCCTGTTAGCCTAAAATACCAATTTTTAAAACCCTGATTTGGGGTAGACATGTAAAACATTATTTATTTTTCATTCCAAAAGAGTTTACTACATGATTTTATTAAACATACATAGTTTTAACACAGTTTTGAACGTTGTGTAGATTAACAACACTGTTAGCCGCGATTAGCTTAGGAAAATTCATGCTCAAAAATAGCTCAAAATTAGCCCAAAATGGCCCGAATTTTGCACATATTTCTTTTATCTTCTATTATATTTCAATAAAAACACTTTCATTTGAAAGTATAAGAAGCAAATAAATCTGTATCAATATATTTATTTGGATAATATTATTAAAATAAGATTTTTTTTCAAAACACCTACCAATTTTGGGTCTGTTAGCACAGAATGCCAAATTTTGACTTTTTTGCTCTCTAAAATTATGAATATCTTCAATAAATCTCAGTATATATGTTTGAAACTTTGGGAATCTTAGTTTCTATCTAATATTTAAGTTTCCTGAAAATTTGGGGAAGATCTATTGAGAAATAAAAAAGTTGAAATTTTGCGATTTTTTCATTTCATTCAGAGAGAATTTGTGGTCTACCAGGTGTACACCAGAAGACAACTTTCTTTCCTCGAAAATCTAGCAACTTTTTTGTTTGTGGGTGGGTTACAGATCTTTTCTATTAGATTAAAAAACATCGAGCTAATCGCCTAGGGCCAAAAAATCATACAAAACAGACCACTTTAAGGCCACAAAATGAGCAAAAGTTTAAAATTTGGCATCGAAATTTTACATATGACCCAAAATTTTACTTTAAATATACTGATATAGGAAAACTAATACTTGCATGTGATAAAACTCGTAAAAACGAACATTTTTTAAATGGGCGGCAAATAAATATCTCTAAAAATAAAATAGTTATTAAAGGTAGAGTCAGCTAATCCAAATCAAAATTTGGCACCGGGACCCTAATTAGGGTTAGGGTTAGGGTTGGGGTAGGGTTGGGTTAGGGTTAGGGTTAGGGTCAGGGTCAGGTCAGGGTTAGGGTAAGGGTCAGGGTCAGGGTCAGGGTTAGGGTCAGGGTCAGGGTCAGGTTAGGGTTAGGGTAAGGGGTTAGGGTTAGGGTATAGGTGATTTGCTTACTTGCGGTTGCGGGTTAGGGTATAAGCTGGAGTACGAAGATGGCCAAATTGAGATGGCCAAACTTGTTCATTTTCTTAGGGTGAGGGTTAGGGTATAGGCGATTTGGCATTAACGTTAACGTTCTAACCCTAGCGGATGTATATTTTGCTTAGGGTTGGGTGTACTTTGGTTAGGGTTGACTTTTTACCAACGCTGGCGTAGGATATTGTTACTATTTTTAGTAAATTTTACCGAACTTCTTTTTTCACGGGAGATTATTCAAGACATAGCCATCTTTGGAAATGTGTAGCTCGGCAACGCCTCGGCGTACGGACAAAATGTTTACATGTACTTGTAGATCGGAATGGGGACTACATGCTCATGTATACAGACTACGCCTGAGGTACCCCTTCTCTAGGTTATAAGACTTCAAAGTTAGCATAATGGCCGTTTCCGACACGACATGAAAATTTGCTAAGTTATTTTTCCAATTTACAATACTTTGGAACTGTGTAGTTCGGCAACGCCTCGGCGTACGAACAAAATGTTTATATGTAGGTGTAGATCGGAATGGGGACTACGCGCTCATATATACAGACTATACCTGAGGTACCCCTTCTCCAGGTTGTAAGAGTTCAAAGTTAGCATAATAGCTTTTTCCGGGATTGTTTTTCAATTTATAAGCTTTGCTCAATATTCAATGTTTAATAGATCGAGAATGCCTTGTCGTACGGAAGAATTGTTAACATGTATGTGTAGATCAGAATCCGGACAACAAGTTATTTTTATAAAGACTACGACTTACGTGTCCCTTCTTCTGGTTGTAATAGTTCAAAGTTAGCATAATGAGGGGTTCCAATTTATTGACTTTGTTCAATATTCAATGTTTCAAAGATCCAGAATGCCTTGGCGTACGGAAGAAATGTTTACATGTATGTGTAGACTGGAATCCGGACTACAAGTTCATTCATACAGACTGCGACTCACGTGCCCCTTCTTCTGGTTGTAATAGTTCAAAATTGGCATAATGCCTGTTTCATGCCGTATTATTCTTATTACTTGGCTGCTGTACAAAGCTGATATGTGATTTTTAAGTATTTGGACGCAGACTTAAACAGCCTTATTATTCTTCACATTTGGATGCTGAACCAAGCCAGTAGCTGATTCCAACTATTTAGCCACTGATACCACCTAATTATTCTTCAAACTTAAGTCCCATATGAATCCGGTATTTGATACAAAGTATTGAAATGCAAACATACTATATGTCAGACTTGACCGTTGTACCAAGCTGGTATCTGATTCCAAGTATTTATTCGCAGACTTAAATCACTTTCTAATTCTTCAGACTTAGCAGCTGTACCAAGCCGGTATCTGATACCACGCATTTAGTCGCAGACTTATATCACCTTATTATTCTTCAGACTTAGCGGCTGTACCAAACCGGTATCTGATACTATGTATTTAGTCGCAGACTTATACAACATTCTTATTCTTCAGACTTAGCCACTGTACCAAGCCAGAACTTTGAGACGTTTCTCTATGTAAGCATAAAGGAAAATTCCTGAACAGAGGCTTGTATAACATAAACACCATCTTTGGTATGAAAAATGGTATCATAAACGGGGTAACGTAGATAACCATCAGGGTTGGGGAATTTTATTTTGGGTAAAGAATTGACAGAAGTTTCTCAATACAA
Source organism: Lucinisca nassula (assembly GCA_963580285.1). NCBI lineage: Eukaryota > Metazoa > Mollusca > Bivalvia > Lucinida > Lucinidae > Lucinisca > Lucinisca nassula. The sequence goes on along the minus strand of OY757014.1, from coordinate 26,152 downwards.
TTATATTATAATATTCCCCAACTCTGGCTTCCTTGACCTAAACCCCATATAAGTTATACAAAATGGTATCATATACAGGGTAACGTAGACTTTTATGAGGGTCGGGGAATTTTATTTGTGTTTGAGAACTTTGAGACGTTTCTCTATGTTAGCATAAAAGAAAATTCCTGAACGGAGGCTTCTATGACATAAACACCATGTTGGGTATGAAAAATGGCATCTGAACAGGGTAACGTAGATAACCATCAGGGTTGGGGAATTTTATTGGGGGTAAAGAATTGTCAGAAGTTTCTCAATACAATTATAAAATAATATTCCCCAACCCTGACTTCCTTGACCTAAACCCCATATAATTTATACAAAATGGTATCATATACAGGGTAACGTAGATAACCATCAGGGTTGGGTAATTTTATCTGGGGTCAAGAATTGTCAGAAGTTTCTCAATACAATTATAAAATAATGTTCCCCAACCCTGACTTCCTTGACCTAAACCCTATATAATTTATACAATATGGTATCGTACACAGGGTAACGTAGAAATTGAAAAGGGTTGGGGGATTTTATTTGGGGTTGAGAACTTTGAGACGTATCTCTATGTGAGCATAAAGTAAAATTCCCAACCGAGGCTTCGATGACCTTAACACCTTCTTGGGTATGAAAAATGTTATCATATACAGGGTAACGTAGATAACTATCAGGGTTGGGGAATTTTATTTGGGGTTAAGAATTGTCAGACATTTCTCTATACAATTACAAAATAATATTCTCCAACCCTGACTTCCTTGACCTAAACCCCATTTAAGTTATACAAAATCGTATCGTACACAGGGTAACGTAGAAATTGATGAGGGTTGGGGGATTTTCTTTTGGGTTGAGAACTTAAACTGTCTTATTATTCTACACACTTGCCCGCTGAACCAAGCCGGTAGCTGATTCCAAGTATTTAGGCCCAGAATTATTCCACCTAATTATTCTTCAAACTTGCGTGTTGTATGAATCCGGTATCTGATACAAAGTATTGAAACGCAAACATATTATATGTAAGACTTTACCCTGTACCAAGCCGGTATCTGATTCCAAGTATTTATTTGCAGACATAAATCACATTATTATTCTTCAGACCTAGCGGCTGTACCAAGCTGGTATTTGATAGAATGTATTTTGTCACAGACTTATATTGCCTTATTATTCTATGGACTTGGCCGCTGTACCAAGCCAGTATCCGATACAATGTATTTAGCTGCAGACTTATATCACCTTATTATTCTTCAGACTTTGCCACTGTACCAAGCTGGTACCTAATACCATGTATTTAGCCGCTGACTTATACTACCTAATTATTCTTCAGACTTGGGCACCGTATGAATCCGATATCTGATACCAAGTATTGAAACGCATACATATTATATGTCAGACTTGACCGCTGTATATCTGATACCATGCATTTAGTCGCAGACTTATATCACCTTATTATTCTTCATACTTGGTTGCTGTTTCAATGCGGTATCTGATACGAAGTATTTAGTCGAAGACTTATACCATCTTATCTTTCTTCAGACTTGTTCGGGTAAGCAAAACCAGTGCTAAACTATGCTTAATCATTGGTTGAACAAGCAAAACCAGTCCAAAGGGTTAGGGTAAGGGTTAGGTTAGGGTTAGGGTTGGGGTTGGGGTTAGGGTTAGGGTTAGGGTTGGGGTTAGGGTTAGGGTTGGGGTAGGGTTGGGTTAGGGTTAGGGTTAGGGTCAGGGTCAGGTCAGGGTTAGGGTAAGGGTCAGGGTCAGGGTCAGGGTTAGGGTCAGGGTCAGGGTCAGGTTAGGGTTAGGGTAAGGGGTTAGGGTTAGGGTATAGGTGATTTGCTTACTTGCGGTTGCGGGTTAGGGTATAAGCTGGAGTACGAAGATGGCCAAATTGAGATGGCCAAACTTGTTCATTTTCTTAGGGTGAGGGTTAGGGTATAGGCGATTTGGCATTAACGTTAACGTTCTAACCCTAGCGGATGTATATTTTGCTTAGGGTTGGGTGTACTTTGGTTAGGGTTGACTTTTTACCAACGCTGGCGTAGGATATTGTTACTATTTTTAGTAAATTTTACCGAACTTCTTTTTTCACGGGAGATTATTCAAGACATAGCCATCTTTGGAAATGTGTAGCTCGGCAACGCCTCGGCGTACGGACAAAATGTTTACATGTACTTGTAGATCGGAATGGGGACTACATGCTCATGTATACAGACTACGCCTGAGGTACCCCTTCTCTAGGTTATAAGACTTCAAAGTTAGCATAATGGCCGTTTCCGACACGACATGAAAATTTGCTAAGTTATTTTTCCAATTTACAATACTTTGGAACTGTGTAGTTCGGCAACGCCTCGGCGTACGAACAAAATGTTTATATGTAGGTGTAGATCGGAATGGGGACTACGCGCTCATATATACAGACTATACCTGAGGTACCCCTTCTCCAGGTTGTAAGAGTTCAAAGTTAGCATAATAGCTTTTTCCGGGATTGTTTTTCAATTTATAAGCTTTGCTCAATATTCAATGTTTAATAGATCGAGAATGCCTTGTCGTACGGAAGAATTGTTAACATGTATGTGTAGATCAGAATCCGGACAACAAGTTATTTTTATAAAGACTACGACTTACGTGTCCCTTCTTCTGGTTGTAATAGTTCAAAGTTAGCATAATGAGGGGTTCCAATTTATTGACTTTGTTCAATATTCAATGTTTCAAAGATCCAGAATGCCTTGGCGTACGGAAGAAATGTTTACATGTATGTGTAGACTGGAATCCGGACTACAAGTTCATTCATACAGACTGCGACTCACGTGCCCCTTCTTCTGGTTGTAATAGTTCAAAATTGGCATAATGCCTGTTTCATGCCGTATTATTCTTATTACTTGGCTGCTGTACAAAGCTGATATGTGATTTTTAAGTATTTGGACGCAGACTTAAACAGCCTTATTATTCTTCACATTTGGATGCTGAACCAAGCCAGTAGCTGATTCCAACTATTTAGCCACTGATACCACCTAATTATTCTTCAAACTTAAGTCCCATATGAATCCGGTATTTGATACAAAGTATTGAAATGCAAACATACTATATGTCAGACTTGACCGTTGTACCAAGCTGGTATCTGATTCCAAGTATTTATTCGCAGACTTAAATCACTTTCTAATTCTTCAGACTTAGCAGCTGTACCAAGCCGGTATCTGATACCACGCATTTAGTCGCAGACTTATATCACCTTATTATTCTTCAGACTTAGCGGCTGTACCAAACCGGTATCTGATACTATGTATTTAGTCGCAGACTTATACAACATTCTTATTCTTCAGACTTAGCCACTGTACCAAGCCAGAACTTTGAGACGTTTCTCTATGTAAGCATAAAGGAAAATTCCTGAACAGAGGCTTGTATAACATAAACACCATCTTTGGTATGAAAAATGGTATCATAAACGGGGTAACGTAGATAACCATCAGGGTTGGGGAATTTTATTTTGGGTAAAGAATTGACAGAAGTTTCTCAATACAATTATATTATAATATTCCCCAACTCTGGCTTCCTTGACCTAAACCCCATATAAGTTATACAAAATGGTATCATATACAGGGTAACGTAGACTTTTATGAGGGTCGGGGAATTTTATTTGTGTTTGAGAACTTTGAGACGTTTCTCTATGTTAGCATAAAAGAAAATTCCTGAACGGAGGCTTCTATGACATAAACACCATGTTGGGTATGAAAAATGGCATCTGAACAGGGTAACGTAGATAACCATCAGGGTTGGGGAATTTTATTGGGGGTAAAGAATTGTCAGAAGTTTCTCAATACAATTATAAAATAATATTCCCCAACCCTGACTTCCTTGACCTAAACCCCATATAATTTATACAAAATGGTATCATATACAGGGTAACGTAGATAACCATCAGGGTTGGGTAATTTTATCTGGGGTCAAGAATTGTCAGAAGTTTCTCAATACAATTATAAAATAATGTTCCCCAACCCTGACTTCCTTGACCTAAACCCTATATAATTTATACAATATGGTATCGTACACAGGGTAACGTAGAAATTGAAAAGGGTTGGGGGATTTTATTTGGGGTTGAGAACTTTGAGACGTATCTCTATGTGAGCATAAAGTAAAATTCCCAACCGAGGCTTCGATGACCTTAACACCTTCTTGGGTATGAAAAATGTTATCATATACAGGGTAACGTAGATAACTATCAGGGTTGGGGAATTTTATTTGGGGTTAAGAATTGTCAGACATTTCTCTATACAATTACAAAATAATATTCTCCAACCCTGACTTCCTTGACCTAAACCCCATTTAAGTTATACAAAATCGTATCGTACACAGGGTAACGTAGAAATTGATGAGGGTTGGGGGATTTTCTTTTGGGTTGAGAACTTAAACTGTCTTATTATTCTACACACTTGCCCGCTGAACCAAGCCGGTAGCTGATTCCAAGTATTTAGGCCCAGAATTATTCCACCTAATTATTCTTCAAACTTGCGTGTTGTATGAATCCGGTATCTGATACAAAGTATTGAAACGCAAACATATTATATGTAAGACTTTACCCTGTACCAAGCCGGTATCTGATTCCAAGTATTTATTTGCAGACATAAATCACATTATTATTCTTCAGACCTAGCGGCTGTACCAAGCTGGTATTTGATAGAATGTATTTTGTCACAGACTTATATTGCCTTATTATTCTATGGACTTGGCCGCTGTACCAAGCCAGTATCCGATACAATGTATTTAGCTGCAGACTTATATCACCTTATTATTCTTCAGACTTTGCCACTGTACCAAGCTGGTACCTAATACCATGTATTTAGCCGCTGACTTATACTACCTAATTATTCTTCAGACTTGGGCACCGTATGAATCCGATATCTGATACCAAGTATTGAAACGCATACATATTATATGTCAGACTTGACCGCTGTATATCTGATACCATGCATTTAGTCGCAGACTTATATCACCTTATTATTCTTCATACTTGGTTGCTGTTTCAATGCGGTATCTGATACGAAGTATTTAGTCGAAGACTTATACCATCTTATCTTTCTTCAGACTTGTTCGGGTAAGCAAAACCAGTGCTAAACTATGCTTAATCATTGGTTGAACAAGCAAAACCAGTCCAAAGGGTTAGGGTAAGGGTTAGGTTAGGGTTAGGGTTGGGGTTGGGGTTAGGGTTAGGGTTAGGGTTGGGGTTAGGGTTAGGGTTGGGGTAGGGTTGGGTTAGGGTTAGGGTTAGGGTTAGGGTTAGGGTTAGGGTTAGGGGTTAGGGTTAGGGTTAGGGTTAGGGTTAGGGTTAGGGTTAGGGTTAGGGTTAGGGTTTAGGGTTAGGGTTAGGGTTAGGGTTAGGGTTAGGGTTAGGGTTAGGGTTAGGGTTTAGGGTTAGGGTTAGGGTTAGGGTTAGGGTTAGGGTTAGGGTAAGGGGTTGAAACGAGGTTTGTCCAAGAATTTTGTCCAAAGCTCCGCCCACTTTATCACGTGACTTCGTTTTATCATAATCGCGTTGCATATGTATCGTGTTAAAATACCAGTACTTGTTTCACTTTGGATACAGAATGCTTATTAAGTGTTGGATGCTTTTCTTGTTATTCAAGTATGTTTTAATCGCGAATAGTCGTTTTTGTCGTTAAATAATTTTAAAGGTGTCCCGTAGAAAACAAAGCCATTAGTTGCTTTCTTTCCTCCTTGTTTTCCCCGAAGGTACTCCGTTTTCCTGCCACTTGTCTGTATGGATTTGTTTCTGTTTCTGTCTGAATTTATCTTGGTACTTAGAAGTTATCTGTGTATGTCACGGGGGTGGAAAAAGAACATGGCTCGACCGGGACTCGAACCCAGGGTCTCTCGCATATGAAGAAACACAATAAAACCGAGCTTTCTGTTTTCATTCTAATATGTATTCTTTGCTTCCAAAGTTAACCTTTTTCATTTATTTCTGAGCATCCCACTGCAATTCAGTGTTAATAAATACTGAATGGAATTTAGACCTGCTAAACTCAAGGTGAATTACTGTTTTATTTTATTGCCATACTCAGATCACTATTGTTCTTCTTCATTTGACACTTAGTGCAGACTAATTTAGCCTCAGATCAGCCTTTCTTAGCATCTAGTGCAATTTAGTGTTAATAAAGCCTGAGCGGAATCTTAGACCTACTAAACTCAAGGTGAAGTATTGTTTTATTTGCATACCAGGCCCAGTTCACCCTTATTCATCTTCATTCGACCCTCCTGGTTTATCCTCAGATCAGCCTTTCTGAGCATCTCACTGCAGTTCAGTGTTAATAAAGCCTGAACTGAATCGTAACCCTTCTAAACTCAAGGTGATTTATTGTTTTATTTGCTAACCAGGCCCAGTTCACCCTTGTTTATCTCCATTTGACCTTAAATTCATCCTGGTTTAGCCTCAGACCAACCTTTCTAGGGTTAGGGTTAGGGTAGGGAGAATATGCGAAAAGTGTCGCAGCCAAAGTGTCGCAGCCAAGGCTTAGGGTTAGGGTTAGGGTTAAGGGTTAGAGTTAGGGTTAGGTTAGGGTTAGGGTTAGGGTTAGGGTTAGTGTTAAGGGTTAGGGTTAGGGTTAGGGTTAGGGTTAGGGTTAGGGTTAGGTTAGGGTTAGGGTTAAGGGTTAGGGTTAGGGTTAGGGTTAGGGTTAGGGTTAGGGTTAGGGTAGGGTTAGGGTTAGGGTTAGGGTTAGGGTTTAGGGTTAGGGTTAGGGTTAGGGTTAGGGTTAGGGTTAGGGTTTAGGGTTAGGGTTAGGGTTAGGGTTAGGGTTAGGGTTAGGGTATAGGCGATTTGGCATTAACGTTAACGTTCTAACCCTAGCGGATGTATATTTTGCTTAGGGTTGGTGTGTACTTAGGTTAGGGTTGCCTTTTTACCAACCCTGGCGTAGGATATTGTTACTATTTTTAGTAAATTTTACCGAACTTCTTTTTTCAAGGGAGAGTATTCAACAAGGGAAATAACAAAGTTTGGAATAAGTTTGAAATTTCCATGACATAGCCTACTTTGGAATTGTGTAGCTCGGCAACGCCTCGGCGTACAGACAAAAAATTTATATGTACGTGTAGATTGGAATGGGGACTACATGCTCATGTATACAGACTACGCCTGAGGTACCCCTTCTCCAGGTTGTAAGACTTCAAAGTTAGCATAATGGCTGTTTACGACTCGACATGAAAATTTGCTAAGTTATTTTTCCAATTTGCAATACTTTGGAACTATGTAGTTCGGCAACGCCTCGGCGTAGAGAAAAAAGGTTTACATGTACGTGTAGATCGGAATGGGGACTACGAGCTCATGTATACAGACTACGCCTGAGATACCCCTTCTCAAGGTTGTAGGAGTTCAAAGTAAGCAAAATGGCTGTTTCCAGGATTTTTTCAATTTATTGGCTTTGCTCAATATTCAATGATTCATAGATCGAGAATGCCTCGGCGGACGGAAGAAATGTTTACATGTATGTGTAGATCAGAATCAGGAGAACAAATTCATTTATGCAGACTACCACTCACGTGGTCCTTCTTCTGGTTGTAATAGTTCAAAGTCAGCATACCATGTATTTAGTTACAGACTTATATCACATATTATTATTCAGACTTAGCCGGTGTACCAAGCCGGTATCTGATACCATGTATTTAGTCGCAGACTTATATCGCCTTATTATTCTTCAGACTTAGCCGCTGTACCAAGCCGTTATCTGATACCATGTATTTAGCCGCAGACTTATATCACCTAATTGTTCTTCAGACTAAACCGCTGTACCAAGACAGTATCTAATGCCATGTATTTAGTCGCAGACTTATATCACCTTATTATTCTTCAGACTTAGTCGCTGTACCAAGAAGGTATCTGATACCATGTATTTAGTAGCAGACTGATATCACTGAATTATTATTCAGACTTAGCCGCTGTACCAAGCCGGTATCTGATACCATGTATTTAGTCGCAGACTTATATCACCTTCTTATTCTTCAGAAATAGCCGCTGTACCAAGCCGGTTTCTGATACCATGTATTTAGTCACAGACTTATATCACCTTATTATTCTTCAGACTTAGCCGGTGTACCAAGCCGATATCTGATACCATGTATTTAGTCGCAGACTTATATCACCTTCTTATTCTTCAGACTTAGCCGGTGTACCAAGCTGGTATCTGATACCATGTATTTAGTCGCATACTTATATCATCTTATTATTCTTCAGACTTAGCAGCTGTACCAAGCCGGTATCTGATACCATGTATTTAGTCGCAGACTTATATCACCTTATTGTTCTTCAGACTTAGCCGGTGTATCAAGCTGGTACCTGATACCATGTATTTAGTCACAGACTTATATCACCTTATTATTCTTCAGACTTAGCCAGTGTATCAAGCCTGGTAACTGATACCATGTATTTAATAGCAGACTTATATCACCTTATTATTCTTCAGACTTAGCCGCTCTACCAAGCCAGCATCTGATACTATGTATTTAGCCGAAGACTTATATCACCTTATTATTCTTCAGACTTAGCCGGTGTACCAAGCCAGTATCTGATACCATGTATTTAGTCGCAGACTTATATCACCTTTTATTCTTTAGACTTAGCCGCTCTACCAAGCCGGCATCTGATACTATGTATTTAGCCGAAGACTTATATCACCTTATTATTCTTCAGACTTAGCCGGTGTACCAAGCTAGTATCTGATACCATGTATTTAGGCGCAGACTTATATCACCTTCTTATTCTTCAGACTTAGCCGCTCTACCAAGCCGGCGTCTGATACTATGTATTTAACCGAAGACTTATATCACCTTATTATTCTTCTGACTTAGACGGTGTAGGTTAGGGTTAGGGTTAGGGTTAGGATTAGGGTTGGGTTAGGGTTAGGGTTAGGGTTGGGTTAGGTATAGGTGATTTGCTTACTTGCGGTTGCGGAATGATGCGGATTGCTTGGATATTATTGGAAAGGTATTAGTTGTTTAGAGTTAGGGTTAGGGTTAAGGGTTAGGGTTAGGGTTAAGGTTAAGGGTTAGGGTTAGGGTTAGGGTTGGGGTTGGGGTTGGGTTAGGGTATAGGTGATTTGCTTACTTGCGGTTGCGGAATGATGCAGATTGCTTGAATATTATTGGTTAGGTATTAGGTGTTCAGGGTTAGGGTTAGGGTTAGGGTTGGTTTAGGGTTAGGGTTAGGGTTGGGTTAGGGTTAGGGTTAAGGTTAAGTGTTAGGGTTAGGGTTAGGGTAAGGGGTTGAAACGAGGTTTGTCCAAGAATTTTGTCCAAAACTAGGGTTAGAATTAGGGTTAGGGTCAGGGTTAGGGTTAGGGTTAGGGTTGGGTTAGGGTTAGGGTTGGGTTAGGGTTAGGGTTAAGGTTAAGTGTTAGGGTTAGGGTTAGGGTTAGGGTAAGGGGTTGAAACGAGGTTTGTCCAAGAATTTTGTCCAAAACTAGGGTTAGAATTAGGGTTAGGGTCAGGGTTAGGGTTAGAGGGTTAGAGGGTTAGGGTTAGGGTATAGGCGATTTGGCATTAACGTTAACGTTCTAACCCTAGCGGATGTATATTTTGCTTAGGGTTGGTGTGTACTTAGGTTAGGGTTGCCTTTTTACCAACCCTGGCGTAGGATATTGTTACTATTTTAGTAAATTTTACCGAACTTCTTTTTTCAAGGGAGAGTATTCAACAAGGGAAATAACAAAGTTTGGAATAAGTTTGAAATTTCCATGACATAGCCTACTTTGGAATTGTGTAGCTCGGCAACGCCTCGGCGTACAGACAAAAAATTTATATGTACGTGTAGATTGGAATGGGGACTACATGCTCATGTATACAGACTACGCCTGAGGTACCCCTTCTCCAGGTTGTAAGACTTCAAAGTTAGCATAATGGCTGTTTACGACTCGACATGAAAATTTGCTAAGTTATTTTTCCAATTTGCAATACTTTGGAACTATGTAGTTCGGCAACGCCTCGGCGTAGAGAAAAAAGGTTTACATGTACGTGTAGATCGGAATGGGGACTACGAGCTCATGTATACAGACTACGCCTGAGATACCCCTTCTCAAGGTTGTAGGAGTTCAAAGTAAGCAAAATGGCTGTTTCCAGGATTTTTTCAATTTATTGGCTTTGCTCAATATTCAATGATTCATAGATCGAGAATGCCTCGGCGGACGGAAGAAATGTTTACATGTATGTGTAGATCAGAATCAGGAGAACAAATTCATTTATGCAGACTACCACTCACGTGGTCCTTCTTCTGGTTGTAATAGTTCAAAGTCAGCATACCATGTATTTAGTTACAGACTTATATCACATATTATTATTCAGACTTAGCCGGTGTACCAAGCCGGTATCTGATACCATGTATTTAGTCGCAGACTTATATCGCCTTATTATTCTTCAGACTTAGCCGCTGTACCAAGCCGTTATCTGATACCATGTATTTAGCCGCAGACTTATATCACCTAATTGTTCTTCAGACTAAACCGCTGTACCAAGACAGTATCTAATGCCATGTATTTAGTCGCAGACTTATATCACCTTATTATTCTTCAGACTTAGTCGCTGTACCAAGAAGGTATCTGATACCATGTATTTAGTAGCAGACTGATATCACTGAATTATTATTCAGACTTAGCCGCTGTACCAAGCCGGTATCTGATACCATGTATTTAGTCGCAGACTTATATCACCTTCTTATTCTTCAGAAATAGCCGCTGTACCAAGCCGGTTTCTGATACCATGTATTTAGTCACAGACTTATATCACCTTATTATTCTTCAGACTTAGCCGGTGTACCAAGCCGATATCTGATACCATGTATTTAGTCGCAGACTTATATCACCTTCTTATTCTTCAGACTTAGCCGGTGTACCAAGCTGGTATCTGATACCATGTATTTAGTCGCATACTTATATCATCTTATTATTCTTCAGACTTAGCAGCTGTACCAAGCCGGTATCTGATACCATGTATTTAGTCGCAGACTTATATCACCTTATTGTTCTTCAGACTTAGCCGGTGTATCAAGCTGGTACCTGATACCATGTATTTAGTCACAGACTTATATCACCTTATTATTCTTCAGACTTAGCCAGTGTATCAAGCCTGGTAACTGATACCATGTATT
>OY757014.1:0-12500 GCA_963580285.1 Lucinisca nassula | reverse complement strand
TATCTGTTACCAAGTATTTAGTCACAGACTTATATCACCGTCTTATTCTTGAGAATTAGCTGCTGTACCAAGCCGGTATCTGATACCATGTATTCAGTCGCAGACTTATATCGCATTATTATTCTTCAGACTTAGCCGCTGTACCAAGCCGGTATCTGATACCATGTATTTAGCTGCAGACTTATATCACCTAATTATTCTTCAGACTTAGCCGCTGTACTAAGCCGCTATCTGATACCATGTATTTAGTCGCAGACTTATATCACCTTATTATTCTTCAGACTTAGCCGGTGTATCAAGCCGGTACCTGATACCATGTATTTAGTCACAGACTTATATCACCGTCTTATTCTTGAGAATTAGCTGCTGTACCAAGCCGGTATCTGATACCATGTATTCAGTCGCAGACTTATATCGCATTATTATTCTTCAGACATAGCCTCTGTACCAAGCCGGTATCTGATACCATGTATTTAGTCGTAGACTTATATCACCTTATTATTCTTCAGACTTAGCCGGTGTATCAAGCTGGTACCTGATACCATGTATTTAGTCACAGACTTATATCACCTTATTATTCTTCAGACTTAGCCAGTGTATCAAGCCTGGTAACTGATACCATGTATTTAGCCGAAGACTTATATCACCTTATTATTCTTCAGACTTAGCCGCTCTACCAAGCCAGCATCTGATACTATGTATTTAGCCGAAGACTTATATCACCTTATTATTCTTCAGACTTAGCCGCTGTACTAAGCCGGTATCTGATACCATGTATTTAGTCGCAGACTTATATCACCTTATTATTCTTCAGACTTAGCCGGTGTATCAAGCCGGTACCTGATACCATGTATTTAGTCACAGACTTATATCACCGTCTTATTCTTGAGAATTAGCTGCTGTACCAAGCCGGTATCTGATACCATGTATTCAGTCGCAGACTTATATCGCATTATTATTCTTCAGACATAGCCTCTGTACCAAGCCGGTATCTGATACCATGTATTTAGTCGTAGACTTATATCACCTTATTATTCTTCAGACTTAGCCGGTGTATCAAGCTGGTACCTGATACCATGTATTTAGTCACAGACTTATATCACCTTATTATTCTTCAGACTTAGCCAGTGTATCAAGCCTGGTAACTGATACCATGTATTTAGCCGAAGACTTATATCACCTTATTATTCTTCAGACTTAGCCGCTCTACCAAGCCAGCATCTGATACTATGTATTTAGCCGAAGACTTATATCACCTTATTATTCTTCAGACTTAGCCGGTGTACCAAGCCAGTATCTGATACCATGTATTTAGTCGCAGACTTATATCACCTTTTATTCTTTAGACTTAGCTGCTCTACCAAGCCGGCATCTGATACTATGTATTTAGCCGAAGACTTATATCACCTTATTATTCTTCAGACTTAGCCGGTGTACCAAGCTAGTATCTGATACCATGTATTTAGTCGCAGACTTATATCACCTTCTTATTCTTCAGACTTAGCCGCTCTACCAAGCCGGCATCTGATACTATGTATTTAACCGAAGACTTATATACCTTATTATTCTTCAGACTTAGCCGGTGTACCAAGCCAGTATCTGATACCATGTGTTAAGTCGCAGACTTATACCACCTTCTTATTCTTCACACTTAGCCGCTGTACCAAGCCAGTATCTGATACCATCTATTGAGTCCCAGACTAATATCACCTTATTATTCTTCAAACTTAGCCGGTGTATCAAGCTGATACTTGATACCATGTATTTAGTCGCAGACTTATATCACCTTATTATTCTTCTGACTTAGACGGTGTAGGTTAGGGTTAGGGTTAGGGTTAGGATTAGGGTTGGGGTTAGGGTTAGGGTTAGGGTTGGGTTAGGTATAGGTGATTTGCTTACTTGTGGTTGCGGAATGATGTGGATTGCTTGAATATTATTGGAAAGGTATTAGTTGTTTAGAGTTAGGGTTAGGGTTAAGGGTTAGGGTCAGGGTTAGGGTTAAGGGTTAGGGTTGGGGTTGGGGTTGGGGTTAGGGTTAGGGTTAGGGTTAGGGTTAGGGTTAGGGTTAGGGTTAGAGTGGGTTAGGGTTAGGGTTAGGGTTAGGGTTAGGGTTAGGGTTAGTGTTAGGGTTAGGGTTAGGGTTAGGGTATAAGCTGGAGTACGAAGATGGCCAAATTGAGATGGCCAAACTTGTTGGGTTAGGTATTAGGTGTTTAGAGGGTACCCCTATTGCTCTAACCCTGGCGGATGTATATTTTGCTAAGGGTTGGTATGTACTTTGGTTAGGGTTGCCTTTTTACCAACCCTAGCGTAGGATATTGTTACTATTTTTAGTACATTTTACCGAACTTCTTTTTTCAGGGGAGACTATTCAACAAGGGAAATAACAAAGTTTGGAAATAAGTTTGAATTTTCTATGACACAGCCTACTTTGGAATTGTGTAGCTCGGCAACGCCTCGGCGTACAGACAAAACTTTTACATGTACGTGTAGATTGGAATGGGGACTACATGCTCATGTATACAGACTACGCCTGAGGTACCCCTTCTCCAGGTTGTAAGACTTCAAAGTTAGCATAATGGCTGTTTCCGACGACACGAAAATTTGCTAAGTTATTTTTCCAATTTACAATACTTTGGAACTATGTAGTTCGGCAACGCCCAGGCGTACAGACAAAATGTTTACATGTACGTGTAGATCGGAATGGGGACTACGAGCTCATGTATACTGACTTCGCCTGAGATGCCCCTTCTCAAGGTTGCAAGAGTTCAAAGTAAGCAGAATGGCTGTTTCCGGGATTTTTTTCCAATTTATTGGCTTTGCTCAATATTCAATGATTCATAAATTGAGAATGCCTCGGCGTACGGAAGAAATGCTTACATGTATGTGTAGATCAGATTCCGGACAACAAGTTCATTTATACCGACTACGACTCATGTGGCCCTTCTTGTGGTTGTAATAGTTCAAAGTAAGCATACCATGTATTTAGTCGCAGACTTATATCACCTTCTTATTCTTCATACTTAGCCGCTGTACCAGGGCGGTATCTGATACGATGTATTTAGCCGCAGACTTATATCGCCTAATTATTCTTCAGACTTAGCCGCTGTACCAAGCTGGTATCTGATACCTTTTATTTAGCCACAGACTTATATCGCCTTATTATTCTTCAGACTTAGCCAGTGTACCAAGCCATTATCTGTTACCAAGTATTTAGTCACAGACTTATATCACCGTCTTATTCTTGAGAATTAGCTGCTGTACCAAGCCGGTATCTGATACCATGTATTCAGTCGCAGACTTATATCGCATTATTATTCTTCAGACTTAGCCGCTGTACCAAGCCGGTATCTGATACCATGTATTTAGCTGCAGACTTATATCACCTAATTATTCTTCAGACTTAGCCGCTGTACTAAGCCGCTATCTGATACCATGTATTTAGTCGCAGACTTATATCACCTTATTATTCTTCAGACTTAGCCGGTGTATCAAGCCGGTACCTGATACCATGTATTTAGTCACAGACTTATATCACCGTCTTATTCTTGAGAATTAGCTGCTGTACCAAGCCGGTATCTGATACCATGTATTCAGTCGCAGACTTATATCGCATTATTATTCTTCAGACATAGCCTCTGTACCAAGCCGGTATCTGATACCATGTATTTAGTCGTAGACTTATATCACCTTATTATTCTTCAGACTTAGCCGGTGTATCAAGCTGGTACCTGATACCATGTATTTAGTCACAGACTTATATCACCTTATTATTCTTCAGACTTAGCCAGTGTATCAAGCCTGGTAACTGATACCATGTATTTAGCCGAAGACTTATATCACCTTATTATTCTTCAGACTTAGCCGCTCTACCAAGCCAGCATCTGATACTATGTATTTAGCCGAAGACTTATATCACCTTATTATTCTTCAGACTTAGCCGCTGTACTAAGCCGGTATCTGATACCATGTATTTAGTCGCAGACTTATATCACCTTATTATTCTTCAGACTTAGCCGGTGTATCAAGCCGGTACCTGATACCATGTATTTAGTCACAGACTTATATCACCGTCTTATTCTTGAGAATTAGCTGCTGTACCAAGCCGGTATCTGATACCATGTATTCAGTCGCAGACTTATATCGCATTATTATTCTTCAGACATAGCCTCTGTACCAAGCCGGTATCTGATACCATGTATTTAGTCGTAGACTTATATCACCTTATTATTCTTCAGACTTAGCCGGTGTATCAAGCTGGTACCTGATACCATGTATTTAGTCACAGACTTATATCACCTTATTATTCTTCAGACTTAGCCAGTGTATCAAGCCTGGTAACTGATACCATGTATTTAGCCGAAGACTTATATCACCTTATTATTCTTCAGACTTAGCCGCTCTACCAAGCCAGCATCTGATACTATGTATTTAGCCGAAGACTTATATCACCTTATTATTCTTCAGACTTAGCCGGTGTACCAAGCCAGTATCTGATACCATGTATTTAGTCGCAGACTTATATCACCTTTTATTCTTTAGACTTAGCCGCTCTACCAAGCCGGCATCTGATACTATGTATTTAGCCGAAGACTTATATCACCTTATTATTCTTCAGACTTAGCCGGTGTACCAAGCTAGTATCTGATACCATGTATTTAGTCGCAGACTTATATCACCTTCTTATTCTTCAGACTTAGCCGCTCTACCAAGCCGGCATCTGATACTATGTATTTAACCGAAGACTTATATACCTTATTATTCTTCAGACTTAGCCGGTGTACCAAGCCAGTATCTGATACCATGTGTTAAGTCGCAGACTTATACCACCTTCTTATTCTTCACACTTAGCCGCTGTACCAAGCCAGTATCTGATACCATCTATTGAGTCCCAGACTAATATCACCTTATTATTCTTCAAACTTAGCCGGTGTATCAAGCTGATACTTGATACCATGTATTTAGTCGCAGACTTATATCACCTTATTATTCTTCTGACTTAGACGGTGTAGGTTAGGGTTAGGGTTAGGGTTAGGATTAGGGTTGGGGTTAGGGTTAGGGTTAGGGTTGGGTTAGGTATAGGTGATTTGCTTACTTGTGGTTGCGGAATGATGTGGATTGCTTGAATATTATTGGAAAGGTATTAGTTGTTTAGAGTTAGGGTTAGGGTTAAGGGTTAGGGTCAGGGTTAGGGTTAAGGGTTAGGGTTAGGGTTGGGGTTGGGGTTAGGGTTAGGGTTAGGGTTAGGGTTAGGGTTAGGGTTAGGGTTAGAGTGGGTTAGGGTTAGGGTTAGGGTTAGGGTTAGGGTTAGGGTTAGTGTTAGGGTTAGGGTTAGGGTCAGGGTTAGGGTTAGGGTTAGGGTTAGGGTTAGGGTATAAGCTGGAGTACGAAGATGGCCAAATTGAGATGGCCAAACTTGTTCATTTCCTTATTATTCAAGACATAGCCTTCTTTGGAAATGTGTAGCTCGGCAACGCCTCGGCGTACGGACAAAATGTTTACACGTACTTGTAGATCGGAATGGGGACTACATGCTCATGTATACAGACTACGCCTGAGGTACACCTTCTCTAGGTTGTAAGACTTCAAAGTTAGCATAATGGCCGTTTCCGACACGACATGAAAATTTGCTAAGTTATTTTTCCAATTTACAATACTTTGGAACTGTGTAGTTCGGCAACGCCTCGGCGTACGAACAAAATGTTTATATGTAGGTGTAGATCGGAATGGGGACTACGCGCTCATATATACAGACTATACCTGAGGTACCCCTTCTCCAGGTTGTAAGAGTTCAAAGTTAGCATAATAGCTTTTTCCGGGATTGTTTTTCAATTTATAAGCTTTGCTCAATATTCAATGTTTAATAGATCAAGAATGCCTTGTCGTACGGAAGAATTGTTAACATGTATGTGTAGATCAGAATCCGGACAACAAGTTCTTTTTATAAAGACTACGACTTACGTGTCCCTTCTTCTGGTTGTAATAGTTCAAAGTTAGCATAATGAGGGGTTCCAATTTATTGACTTTGTTCAATATTCAATGTTTCAAAGATCCAGAATGCCTTGGCGTACGGAAGAAATGTTTACATGTATGTGTAGACTAGAATCCGGACTACAAGTTCATTCATACAGACTGCGACTCACGTGCCCCTTCTTCTGGTTGTAATAGTTCAAAATTGGCATAATGCCTGTTTCATGCCGTATTATTCTTATTACTTGGCTGCTGTACAAAGCTGATATCTGATTTTTAAGTATTTGGACGCAGACTTAAACAGCCTTATTATTCTTCACATTTGGATGCTGAACCAAGCCAGTAGCTGATTCCAACTATTTAGCCACTTATACCACCTAATTATTCTTCAAACTTAAGTCCCATATGAATCCGCTATTTGATACAAAGTATTGAAATGCAAACATATTATATGTCAGACTTGACCGTTGTACCAAGCTGGTATCTGATTCCAAGTATTTATTCGCAGACTTAAATCACTTTCTAATTCTTCAGACTTAGCAGCTGTACCAAGCCGGTATCTGATACCACGCATTTAGTCGCAGACTTATATCACGCCATTATTCTTCAGACTTAGTCGCTTTACCAAGCTAGTATTTTATTCAAAGTATTTATTCACAGACTTTAATCACCATATTATTCTTCCGACTTAGGCGCTGTACCAAGCCAGTATCTGATACCATGTATTTAGTCGCAGACTTATATCACTTTATTATTCTACAGCTTGGCTGCTGTACCAAGCTGCTTCCTGATACTATGTATTTAGCCACAGACTTATATCACCTTATTATTCTTCAGACTTGGGGGATGTACCAAGTTGGTATCTGATACCATGTATTTAGCTGCATGTTTATACGACCAAATTATTCTTCAAACTTGGGTGCTGTATGAATCCAGTATCTGATACCAAGTATTGAAACGCAAACATATTATATGTCAGACTTGACCGCTGTGCCAACCCGGTAGCTGATACCAAGTATTTTTTTCGCAGACTTATATCACCATATCATTCTTCAGACTCAGCCGCTGTACCAAGCCGGTATCCGATACCATGTATTTAGTCGCAGACTTATATCACCTTATTATTCTTCAGACTTAGCGGCTGTACCAAACCGGTATCTGACACTATGTATTTAGTCGCAGACTTATACAACATTCTTATTCTTCAGACTTAGCCACTGTACCAAGCCAGAACTTTGAGACGTTTCTCTATGTTAGCATAAAAGAAAATTCCTGAAGCGAGGCTTCTAGGAAATAAACACCATCTTTGGTATGAAAAATGGTATCATAAACAGGGTAACGAAAATAACCATCAGGGTTGGGGAATTTTATTTTGGGTAAAGAATTGACAGAAGTTTCTCAATACAATTATATTTTAACATTCCCCAACCCTGACTTTCTTGACCTAAACCCCATATAATTTATACAAAATGGTGTCATATACAGGGTAACGTAGACTTTTATGAGGGTCGGGGTAATTTATTTGTGGTTGAGAACTTTTGAGACGTTTCTCTATGTTAGCATAAAAGAAAAATCCTGAACGGAGGCTTCTATGACATAAACACCATCTTGGGTATGAAAAATGCTACAGGGTAACGTAGATAACCATCAGGGATGGGTAATTTTATTTGGGATAAAGAATTGTCAGAAGTTTCTCAACACAATTAAAAAATAATATTCCCCAACCCTGACTTCCTTGACCTAAACCCCATATAAGAATTCACAAAATTGTATCATATACAGGGTAACGTAGAATTTTATAGGGGTCTGGGAATTTTATTTGTGGTTGAGAACTTTGAGACGCTTCTCTATGTAAGCATAAAGGAAAATTCCTGAACAGAGGCTTGTATGACATAAACACCATCTTTGGTATGAAAAATGGTATCATAAACGGGGTAACGTAGATAACCATCAGGGTTGGGGAATTTTATTTTGGGTAAAGAATTGACAGAAGTTTCTCAATACAATTATATTATAATATTCCCGAACTCTGGCTTCCTTGACCTAAACCCCATATAAGTTATACAAAATGGTATCATATACAGGGTAACGTAGACTTTTATGAGGGTCGGGGAATTTTATTTGTGGTTGAGAACTTTGAGACGTTTCTCTATGTTAGCATAAAAGAAAATTCCTGAACGGAGGCTTCTATGACATAAACACCATGTTGGGTATGAAAAATGGTATCTGAACGGGGTAACGTAGATAACCATCAGGGTTGGGAAATTTTATCTTGGGTAAAGAATTGTCAGAAGTTTCTCAATACAATTATAAAATAGTATTCCCCAACCCTGACTTCCTTGACCGAAACCCCATATAATTTATACAAAATGGTATCATATACAGGGTAACGTAGATAACCATCAGGGTTGGGGAATTTTATTGGGGGTAAAGAATTGTCAGAAGTTTCTCAATACAATTATAAAATAATATTCCCCAACCCTGACTTCCTTGACCGAAACCCCATATAATTTATACAAAATGGTATCATATACAGGGTAACGTAGATAACCATCAGGGTTGGGGAATTTTATTGGGGGTAAAGAATTGTCAGAAGTTTCTCAATACAATTATAAAATAATATTCCCCAACCCTGACTTCCTTGACCGAAACCCCATATAATTTATACAAAATGGTATCATATACAGGGTAACGTAGATAACCATCAGGGTTGGGGAATTTTATTGGGGATAAAGAATTGTCAGAAGTTTCTCAATACAATTATAAAATAATATTCCCCAACCCTGACTTCCTTGACCTAAACCCCATATAATTTATACAAAATGGTATCATATACAGGGTAACGTAGATAACCATCAGGGTTGGGTAATTTTATCTGGGGTAAAGAATTGTCAGAAGTTTCTCAATACAATTATAAAATAATGTTCCCCAACCCTGACTTCCTTGACCTAAACCCTATATAATTTATACAATATGGTATCGTACACAGGGTAACGTAGAAATTGAAAAGGGTTGGGGGATTTTATTTGGGGTTGTGAACTTTGAGACGTATCTCTATGTGAGCATAAAATAAAATTCCCAACCGAGGCTTCGATGACCTTAACACCTTCTTGGGTATGAAAAATGTTATCATATACAGGGTAACGTAGATAACTATCAGGGTTGGGGAATTTTATTTGGGGTTAAGAATTGTCAGACATTTCTCTATACAATTACAAAATAATATTCTCCAACCCTGACTTCCTTGACCTAAACCCCATTTAAGTTATACAAAATCATATTGTACACAGGGTAACGTAGAAATTGATGAGGGTTGGGGGATTTTATTTTGGGTTGAGAACTTAAACTGTCTTATTATTCTACACACTTGGCCGCTGCACCAAGCCGGTAGCTGATTCCAAGTATTTAGGCCCAGAATTATTCCACCTATTTATTCTTCAAACTTGCGTGTTGTATGAATCCGGTATCTGATACAAAGTATTGAAATGCAAACATATTATATTTCAGACTTTACCCTGTACCAAGCCGGTATCTGATTCCAAGTATTTATTTGCAGACATAAATCACATTATTATTCTTCAGACCTAGCGGCTGTACCAAGCTGGTATTTGATAGCATGTATTTTGTCACAGACTTATATTGCCTTATTATTCTATGGACTTGGCCGCTGTACCAAGCCAGTATCCGATACAATGTATTTAGCTGCAGACTTATATCACCGTATTATTCTTCAGACTTTGCCACTGTACCAAGCTGGTACCTAATACCATGTATTTAGCCGCTGACTTATACTACCTTATTATTCTTCAGACTTGGGCACCGTATGAATCCGATATCTGATACCAAGTATTGAAACGCATACATATTATATGTCAGACTTGACCGCTGTATATCTGATACCATGCATTTAGTCGCAGACTTATATCACCTTATTATTCTTCATACTTGGTTGCTGTTTCAATGCGGTATCTGATACGAAGTATTTAGTCGAAGACTTATACCATCTTATCTTTCTTCAGACTTGTTCGGGTTAGCAAAACCAGTGCTAAACTATGCTTAATCATTGGTTGAAGAAGCAAAACCAGTCCAAAGGGTTAGGGTAAGGGTTAGGTTAGGTTAGGGTTGGGGTTAGGGTTAGGGTTAGGGTTGGGGTTAGGGTTAGGGTTGGGTTAGGGTTGGGTTAGGATTAGGGTTAGGGTCAGGGTCAGGGTTAGGGTAAGGGTCAGGGTCAGGGTTAGGGTTAGGGTCAGGGTCAGGGTTAGGGTTAGGGTTAGGGTTAGGGTTAGGGTTAGGGGGTTAGGGTTAGGGTTAGGGTTAGGGTTAGGGTATAGGTGATTTGCTTACTTGCGGTTGCGGAATGATGCAGATTGCTTGAATATTATTGGTTAGTTTAAACATATTTATTTCATAAAGGTAGTGAATAATATGCATCCAAATGTAACACAAGCAATAATAGGATTAGAACGAAAGCACAAGTACTTATATAGTTCTTCTCCTGACATGTGTAAAATGTAAACAATTGGTGGAAACTTGTCAGAATATTAATTGACATGTTATATCGTAACGTTTCTGTCTATGACAATATATTCATTAAATAAATAAGCAACTGAATAAGTAACTGAATAAATAAATAAATAAATAGATAAATAAATAACCTTAGTTGTTGGAACAAGAAGATAATATATGTATATAGGTTAATTAACAATAATAAGAAATACAACAGGCAAATGGGAGAGGGAGAGCGCACCCGCAGAGCATACCTACACAGACTAATACCATTAATTGAACCGGTCGCATGACCATTAGCTAGTACATGTATATCAAAATCGTTTTGTTTCAGTAAGGAATCGATGCACTTGTTGAAATATAATTACGTTTGTTTCGTTTGTGAGTGAGTCGTCGCCGTATAGAAGCAGATTTAATGTTGGCGTACAATACATTGAAATACCATTCAGCAGTTCAGTCCGTTGGGGTTGGTAATTTAAACAATGAAAAAAATAGTGTTGAGCGTCCTCGATACTACCACACTGACACATAGGTGAATCCGTAATGTTTTTCATAAAAAGATCTAAGTTTAAAGAGCTACAATTTGTCCTTAGACGCGTGTGTAACACCTGTGTTTTTCTTTTGCCAGAGTAATAATATTTTGGTACTGGAGATTTGTCTTTATTTAGGGAGTATTTGAAAGAATTTACTGATTCAGATTGTTTAGCCTCGTAGGGTAAGCTATTCCATGCTCTGGTGGTAGATGGTAAGAAGGAGTTAAAATACAAATTTGTTCTAGCATTAATAGTCTGTAAGTCATTGGAGTTTCTAAGATTGTAACGACTGGCACTGCTGACCGTTTGTGGCACAAGGGAAGAAAGGTATGAAGGAGTGAGGTTGTGACTCATTTTATAAAATAATGTCAATTTGTGATTCCTTCGCCTGTCTTCCAGTGTGTCCCATCGGACCTCCTTATAAAGGGCGTTTAAAGACGTAAGTTTCGTGCAGCCGGTTGCAATTCTAGCTGCTTCATGTTGTAGCTTATCTAATTCAAACTTTTCATACTGTGTACAATTGTCCCATAAGACGTCGCCATATTCAAGTAGTGGTCGTATAAAAGTTAAGTAGATAGTTTCGAGCGACTTTCTGTCCAGTTTGAATTTTAACTTTCTCATAACGTTAATTCTTACCCATGCTTTTTCTGTAATATATGCTATATGCTCGTGCCAGGTACAATCGTTCGAGAGGTAAATTCCAAGGTGTTTATGTGTTTCAACTTCACTGATTGCCTGGTTTTGCATGTAAATAGGTGGGTGCTGATTTTTATTAAGTTTACGTGAAATTAGAAGAGCTTCGGTTTTTGAAGGATTGAAAGATACAAGCCACGTTGATGCCCATCTAGAGATTTTAGAAAGATCAGTATTTAGGCAGGCTGCTGCAGATGCAGGAGTGTCAACAATTATAAAGAGACTCGTGTCATCTGCAAACAAACGAATGTTCGACCCAATGTCTATAACAATGTCATTTATGTATACAAGGAACAACAGGGGGCCTAGTATGGAGCCTTGTGGCACTCCAGCATGTATGAAGGTCCAGTCTGACTCAATTCCTGGAGTAACTACACGTTGTCTTCTATTCGACAGATAGCTTCGAAACCAATTCAGGACTTCTCCCGTGACACCAGCTGCTTGAAGTTTTAGTAGGAGTCCAGCATGCCAAACGCGGTCAAATGCTTTGCTGATGTCACAGAATACGGCTCTTACTTCTTTACCTGAATCAAGTGCTTGACAAAACACGTTATAAATGTATGTTAACTGGTTAACAGTTGAATCACCAGGGATAAAGCCAGACTGGAGAGAGGAGAGCAGTTGATTGTCCCGTAGATGATTGAATAGATATTTGAATATTAATCTTTCAAACAGTTTATCTTCAGTGTTCAGCAAGGATATAGGCCGATAATTTGTAATCAGCGACGGATCACCTTTCTTTGGGACGGGGCAAACATTAGCGTCTTTGTAAAAATTTGGTACAGAGCCAGTACGAAG
>OY757013.1:193204877-193348187 GCA_963580285.1 Lucinisca nassula | reverse complement strand
CAATTGGGCCAAATTGTATAAATTGTATATATATGCTATAGATTGATCATCATGAAACACACCTATATATAATTTTCACCCCATTTAACTCAATGTTTATTTTTATGAACTTTTATTAAGCCTGGAAAGCTTACGAAAGCGCCCGCAGTTTTTCTGCGAATGTTGTGTTGATAAAGCCGTGACATTATATACTGCCAAGTACAACTTGTCTTAGTATTGCATTTTTCTAAGCATCTTAATACGAGTGGCGAAACGGGAGATGTTTGTTTGGTCATGCGCGCACAACGTAGACTCGGATCAGCCTCAATGCTCTGTCAAGCAGAGTCTTTTCTCTCTGCGCGAAGAAGCTTTACGCCTCTCGCACAGCGAAAACTCAGATCCATCAAGAAAACACGCCTATATAATTTTTACCCCCTTGAACCCCACTTTTATATAGTAAAACTGGGGTTTACAGGGGTAAACCTTATTTTTGTTATTTCTGGTCTCAAATATAGGTTATGGGTACACGTTAGAACCGCCTCGATGAGGTGGTTCTAACGAGTACCCACAATCTATATTTTGAGCAGAAATAAGAATAATGTCGCAATTTTTCTTCTGATTTTTTTTTCATATTTGCAATGTATTCAGATAGGCGTGTTTTTGTAATGCAGACTGATCTGAGTTTTCGCTGTGCGCACACGTCAAAAGACATATTTTCGCTTTGACACAGCTTGTATTAAATCACATAATAACGTTTGAATGCTTCATTATTTGTAAAGGTTCTCATAAATTGTGTTTATGATGTTATGTATATTCATGAGCCAAATATCTTCGTGTTTGAAAAAAAAATTGCGTCAAAACAACATTCCAAGATTTGAATGTGGATGTTGGAAACGCTCCGGTTGCTGCTCCATATCTGTATTCATACCCTGGTCTACAGTGTATAAACAGTCTTTACTGATGTATGCTACTAAACAGTCCAGTGAGTCTTTAAACAGTATACAATACAATACATACAATTATTTTATTAAAGTCTCACCTCTTTTACATACAACAGATATATATTTAAAAAAAAAAACGTTTATATCATGTAACATGGTTTAAGAGACGCTCTATACGGAGCTATGAGAGACTAAGAGGGACTTATTAAAAAATAAAAACGCGAAGATTTACATTAAGAGAAGTTATGTACATGTCTAAATATATACATATTCAGGCCTAACTATTCATATTGAGACAAAAACTTAAAAAAAAACTTTCAGTCAATGCATAGGGTTTTGGCATTAAGCAAATTATATAAAACATGCTGACTGGGTGATGAGGGTAGATGTTAAAACTCTATGTTACTTGTATAGTAAATTTCTTCGTGTACGTAAAACGTCCGCACAGAACTTAGCAGACTGTCTGACAATATAGTCATCTGGGTTACCAAGTATGAAACATAACTTTTCACTGTTGGATTTTTGCATAAAATCATGACTACGAGTTAGGATTCTATCGAATAAAGTTTGCCTTAAATCTTGATAAATTGGACAGAGTAAAATGACGTGCTCCTCATCTTCCACATGGTTTGTGCAGTTGAAACAAAGTCTATCCTCCAGTGCTAATCGCTCATATCTACCCGTCTCGACCCGAATAGGTGCTACACCGCACCGGAATTTTGAAAATGCAGCTCGATGCCCTCTTGGCATCCTGCATGTAACGTAATTCTCAGTCTTGTATTCATCTTTAAAGCATCTATATAAACGCAACTTATTTTTCCCGTACCCTTGACGTGCATTTTCTCTCCTTACATCATTAACCCATTTCATTACGTATTCGCTAACTATATAAGTATATAAATCTGATACAGTATTCCTGGAATTAAGCCCTACTTGCTGTACCTCAATACCTGCCTCACTTAGCTTATGTTTTAGCCGATAATGCCAATTTTTGCAGCTCCTACCGGCATTTCTGTCAGACCACGCAAAAATTTTATGGTTTATCCTTTGATCGCTCATTGATTTGATGCGTGACCATTGGTTCAAAACTGCCTTCCACTGTTTAGCTAACACAGGGTCCCAGCCCACATCCCCTAGCACTCCTGAGTTTGGGGTGTAACGCCCAACTTCGAGGAAAAACCGCGCCGCTTTTAACTGAATAGAATTGATGCACCTGAATTCCCTGGTTCCCCAGACGGCAGCGCCGTAGCTTATGATACCCATTACCGTATTTTCAAAAAGCTTACTGTATGTCCGGAAAGCTAGGCCACCGCAGGATTTAAACTTTGTTATAAGAATGCTTAAGGCACGACCTGCAGATTTAGCTACATGTTTTGCCATTTCTTCATAGTCCAAATGCTCGGTCAGTAAAAGCCCTAAGTATTTGTATCGGTCAACAGTTTTTAGTTGCTTGCCCCTACAGGTGAAAACGTTTTCTGACCTATTTACTGAAATGGGTCTGAAATGTATAACATTGGATTTCTCCTCATTAATTGTCATTTTGTTTTCATCACACCATGCATGAAGCTCATCTAGCATAGCTTGTAAATCACTGGCAGACGGTGCCAGAAGAATCAAATCGTCTGCATATAAAAGCACAGACACTTTCACCTCTCCAATGTCGATGCCTTTACTGGTAGCATTAATTTTCTCTATAACATCGTTTATATAGAAATTGAATAGAACTGTAGAAATATTACACCCCTGTTTTAAACCGCACGTGACTGTGAACCAGTCAGTTTTAAAACCGTTTAGTCTAACACAACAACTAACGTTCTCATATAATGATGCTAGAGCTTTGTACATGCGTCCACATATTCCAAGAGAACCTAATTTTTTAAACAATAGTTTCCTATTTATGGCATCATCCGCCTTCCGAAAGTCAATAAAAGCTACGAAAGTTGATTTTCGCTTACATTTACGGGTCTCTATGATGCTTGCTAAGGAAAGCACATGGTCAATGGTGTTGCGGCCTTTTCGAAATCCGTTTTGGGCATCATTTATTATTTCTTGCTCCTGCTCCCATTTTTGTAGACGTACATTTAGAATACTACAGTAGAGCTTGTATATAGCCGGTGTTATATTGATTCCACGATAGGACATCGGTTCACGCGCATCACTAGTTCGAGTTGTAGATTTCGGTACCGGAACTATAATTCCACTATTCCAGATTTTCGGCACTTTTCCTAGAATAAAACACCTGTTGAATAGTGAACATAATATATGCAACAAGGATGAACTTTTTAAAACCTCAGCGGGAATGCCGTCGATTCCTGTTGATTTATTTAATTTTAAACATCTTATTGCATGTACAACTTCAGACGTGTGTATAGGCTCAGTGAAGCACAGGGGAGCATCTGCTTGTGAGTCACCTGCAGCGTGATATTCAATTTTATTTTCTACTTTCCCGTTATTCCCGTTTACAGGGTTTAACAGTGTTTCGAAACTATTTTTCCATTTACTGAGCACCTCGTCCGTTTCAGAAGATATACTACCGTCATCCAGGGTCACTTCCATGGGAACGTATTTCCTTCTTTCCTGTCCAATTCCTATTTTACCATTTTCCTTCCAAAACAAATTCGGATTGGTAGCCTCTAAGTTTTCGATTTCCGTTTGCCTCTGGATTACATATGCGCGTTTGGAACGCTGCACCTCACGATTAAATATTTTTCGCTTTTCGATGAAACACTTTCGCAAACAGTGAAATATGGGGTTTACATGGTCAGGCATTATTATGTTACTTGAAGCGATTTTTTTTTTGTTACGAAAATACACAAAGTTATCAGGGAAATATATATAAAAAAAAAAAAACAGCTTTTCCACCTGTGCATGGCCCGCAACCAATAAAATCAAACGATTGAGAAGCCTCAAAGTAGGTGAATTACAAAGTATTTGATCCGGATCTACCATATTTGCCAGTGTCCAGTATTTGTGAAGAAACACTACTTATTATTACGGTTAACAAATAACATTTGAAATTATTATCTGATTTTCGTCTAAGATGTTTCTTTGACAAGACAGTTTCAGGAATGATTATGGACTGTTACATGTATTTCTGCTTCTAACATACATCTAACATACATAGTAGACGCGCTCTTTTACAGCTCAAACACTGAATTTTTTCATGTGACGTTTTTATGTCTGTTTCAAACATCGATTGTAGGTGCTCATTAGAACTGCGTCAATAAAGAGGTTCTAACGAGTATCCATGATCCTTGATTTAGAAGAAAAAATAAGAAAAATAATGCATGTCATGCATACCCTATTTTTCGCTGAAAACAGTGGGTATAACGAGTGTGTTTATTACATAGGCGTGTTGACCTTATGTGTCTTACAAATGTTTGCTCATTAATTTGGGACCTTGTAAACCACAAGAATGATACTGGATTACATGTTTAAAAAGCAATTATCATACGCCAGATTTAATCAGATTTTAGTGTCATTCATGCTGATAAAATATTTTTTCTTTCAGCAGATGCCTTTTTTTAAAAACAACGAAGCTGTGTTGATAGCAATATATACTATTTTGAATGGTTTATGACCTACAATCTTTAATTAGGCAGGCGGAGGATTACAGTAAAATCCAACTAATAAACTGCAGGCACTATATCTTAAGTAGTAATAAGGCGGAAGCAACTCCGATCATCGGACGATAGCTAGAGTCTGAGAATTCACTAAATTCAACAATTTGACATGTAAAATCCGAAAAAGGAGCATCTTATCGCCCAATATTGACGGACGTCATTTTGTATCTTTTAATTGTGAGGAAAAACTTTGCTCCTAAATTATAACCTTGTTGCCTCTTTGAGGTTATTCCTCTATTTGGAGGAACTCGGTAGGCAAAATATTGCGTAAAACACGTGACATCGTGCTATCTTTTATTGTTTAAATTTGTAAAAAAAAAAAAAAAAAAAAAAAAAAAAAATATATATATATATATATATATATACTAGGAAATATGTCAGTTATGGGGTATTTTCAGTTGTAAAACCTGTATTGTGGTTCATTGAAAAATTGTGGGGCATATATAATGCCCCACAATTTTTAAAGCCTGGGTAAACCCCAGAAGGGTATATATATTATTTTAGATGACATTGTGCACAATGTGGTTTTGCATCGATTTATATATACAGTCAATTTGAGGTTGCTTCCCTTAGACAATGATGAAAAATATGTCTATTTAACACATCTGGCATTAATCTAACTTCAATCCTGGTGCTACATGTATTTTACGTATTCGAAGAATGGCGTGTAGAAATTCAACGAGGACTAAAAAGATGCAAGTTTAAAAGCCTATGCAAACCCCAGAAAGGTATATATATATAATAATGCACAATGTGGTAAATTATTAATTTGTAGATATTAATTCTCTCTCCTTTTCCAAGGTAAGAAAACCAGAATGATCCGGAATCACTGATAGGACTGTGCATTTGCGCAGCCTGATTTTCGCTTGTATTACTTGTATAATAGGTTCAAACGGGGCTTACATGCAGCAAATAATAAAATATAATATCTCAGCAATGATAGGACTGCGCATTTGCGCAGCCTGATTTTCGCTTGTATTACTTGCATAATATTTTCAAACGGGGCTTACATGCAGCAAATAATAAAATATTATATCTCAGCGCTGATAGGACTGCGCATTTGCGCAGCCTGATTTTCGCTTGTATTACTTGTATAATATGTTCAAACGGGGCTTACATGCAGCAAATAATAAAATATTATATCTCAGCAATGATAGGACTGCGCATTTGCGCAGCCTGATTTTCGCTTTTATTACTTGCACAATATTTTCAAACGGGGCTTACATGCAGCAAATAATAAAATATTATATCTCAGCGCTGATAGGACTGCGCATTTGCGCAGCCTGATTTTCGCTTGTATTACTTGCATAATATGTTCAAACGGGGCTTACATGCAGCAAATAATAAAATATTATAGCTCAGCGCTGATAGGACTGCGCATTTGCGCAGCCTGATTTTCGCTTGTATTACTTGCATAATATGTTCAAACGGGGCTTGCGTGCAGCAAATAATAAAATATATCTCAGCGCTGATAGGACTGCGCATTTGCGCAGCCTGGTTTTCGCTTGTATTACTTGCATAATATGTTCAAACGGGGCTTACATGCAGCAAATAATAAAATATTATATCTCAGCGCTGATAGGACTGCGCATTTGCGCAGCCTTATCTTCGCGTCTTTTTTTCGAACGTGGCTTATATGCAACAAATAATATAATATAATACCTAAGCGATGATAGGACTGCGCAGTTGCGCAGCCTGATCTTCGCTTAAATGGCGCCTTATATATCTCTAGAAATGGCATTTTTCTTATGAAATTGTTTGACATTTTTATTATGATCAGCGCTTATTTTGTCCAATTATAGATTGTGGGTGTCGTACCCACAATATATGTATTTGAACACACGTAAGGAAAATAACGAATACCCCCATAAACACCACTTTTTCGATATAATTGGGGGTGTAGAGGATCCTTCATTTCACGGACGTGCAATATAATTTCTAAGCGCTGATAGGACTCCGCAGTTGTGCAGCCTGAGCATCGACTGTATTACTTGCATAAAACATCTGTATTGAGTGAGTGTTTGAGTTTTACATCCCACCAACAGCTAAGGTCATACGGAGACGGGACCTCGGTTTTAAGACTCATCCGAAAATCTGGAGAAACCCGGGATTGATCCTGCGATCCCTGGTTTACAAGGTGAGTAGCGTAACCACTACACCACGGAAGCTTCTCATCTGTATTGAGGCGTGACTGACAAACACTAATAGTAATCACATAAGCTCCTTGTATAAATATAATACAGGCACTGATAGGCCTGCGTAGTTGCGCAGCCTGATCACTGCATTTATTTCTTTCATAATATGTTTAAACGTGTCTCACATGCATGAAATAATAATAGCGCTGATAGGACTGTGCAATTGCGCAGACTGATCATCACCTGTATTTTTGCATAATATATTCAAACTTGGCTCACATGCAGCAAAGTGTAAAAGCGCTGCTGTTCTTGTATTGTCTGCATGCCTGGTGCTTTCTCAAGATTAAACAGAAATTCGATAATCCGATTGCACGTTGTGCAGTGTGATCTTCGTCTACCTTGTTTTATTTTTAAACGCGGTTCGTGATTTAAATTAAGGCTTCCCCAGGTTAAAAGTTAAGTGAGTGGGTGAGTGTTTGAGTTTTATGTCCCACCAACAGCTAAGGTCATACAGAGACGGGACCTCGGTTTAAAGACTCATTCGAAAGTCTGAGTTTAAAAGTTAAACTCCACCATTTAAAAACGCTAGATTTTATTTGCTTTCATGAAATGGGGAATTTGAAGTCGAAGTAAAATATGTCTAGAAGAAAGCTATGGACCTATATACGAGAAAAGAAAGGGATCATAACATTTTCCGACTTACATTTGTCAAATGCAGTGCGCAACCACTTAAAACCTATGATCCCTCGCATGAAACTACCTTAGCTTCTCTTTCACTAACATGAGTGCAGCAAAGCTCCGGTGAGACTGCGCGTCTGCGCAGGCTCGCGCAGGCTCGCCTCGCCTTTGATTTGCAGACACATTTCTCACGAGCTCATCAAAAAGCGCGTACATGTACAATGCATTTTGTGGCCAAATGAATACAGAACGCATTTAAAAAAAAAACATTTTGGTTTGCTTTGGAGAATAACGGCCGAGTCAACACTGTTTAGGCCATATAGACACTTTACCAGATTTCTAGCAGCCTGGCAAGAATCCCATTAAAATCCTTCAGCATGAAATATTATCTTCTTGGAACTAATTTATGGGATAATCAAAACCACATGTTGATAGTCTACGTACTGATCATGTAGTCTTTGATGTAAAAAATAAGAAATATTTTACAAAACGGTTTTGGTCCAGACATTTTAGTATCAAAGTCTTAGAGACCAAATAAATCAAAGCACTGAAAGCATCGGCTGGTCTGTTGTCCATGAGTGCATGCCGGGAAAATATAATAGTCCTGACCTCACACGGGGTATTCGACTACCTGGAACGCAGATGGACTTAAAAAACGCCGACTGAAAAAAAACATTCGCGGTGAGTTTAATAAAATCGCACTTTACGGGCATATATTAAATAGATGCGCATAGATGTTGATAGGTATCCGTTTCGCAGTGTCTCGGAATACTTTCCAGGAACTGCGGACGTAAATCCTTCTGTCAGTGACGAATTATAATCCTTTTTAGTCGGCAAAATATCTATGTTTGATGCCTCATTTAGGCGGTTCTAACGAGTACCCACAACCTATGTTTTGGAGCAAAAATAAGAAAAATAATGTATACCCCTTAAACCCCAGTTTTCACTATATAAATTGGGGTGTAGATGGGTGTTTTGACGGATAAACATGATTATACATTATTATAACGACGTTATTTCAGTGTGTGGTACGTGTTGGTAGGGTCGGGTCTTAAGCAGTTACGAATCGGTCTTATTAGATAAACAATGTGAAATATATAGGAGGTTTTAGGGATTCCGTTTATGACGTCATTCTTGCGCATGCACAAAGCACTGGCCGTCAATTGAAACGGCCATCGCTATTCAAATGTATTGGCGGAACTTAAATGCTAACAATATTCAGACATTTTGAGAGAAAATATACCCATTTACATTGAAATAATGCCTCGAGAAGGAAAAAATGATATTTTGCTTTTATTACTGAAATTCATTTATCCTGGATCCGTTTGTTATGGACGAAACTCTCTTCGTGAATGACCCATTTCAATGGCTTACGAACGGAAAGCTTACTTACAAAAATAGGTTTTTACGTAACTATTCGTTATTCGATATCCAAATCTATCTATCTATCTATCTATCTATCTATCTATCTATCTATCTATCTATCTATCTATCTATCTATCTATCTATCTATCTATCTATCTATCTATCTATCTATCTATCTATCTATCTATCTATCTATCTATCTATCTATCTATCTATCTATCTATCTATCTATCTATCTATCTATCTATCTATCTATCTATCTATCTATCTATCTATCTAAAAAATGTCCAACGATCTGTCTAGAAGTGCAGTTTTAATAAACTGAAGATTCCTGTGGACAGACAACATTTTTTTTGGTTGAAACGATATTTTATTTGTAGCAAACATCATGTACAGAGAGAGATTTGACCGAGAAACTGACAATAGACAGACAGACCGACTGACTAAATGACTGACTAACAGACGAACGGACGGACAGTCAGACAGAAAAATAAACTGATACTGACAGTAGAAAACAACTAATGAGTGGACTGACAGACGGGCGTCGAGTCAACGTTGGTTCGACGTCATGCCATCGACACCAACTCAAACTCACTTCAAAGTCACATGGCCGTTGAGAGAGAGAGAGAGGTTTTGACTGACAGACGACAGTCCGACCGAATGAATGAATGACTAACAGACGTACGGACGGACAGACAGAAAAATAAACATACTGACAGTCGAAAAAAACTAATGAGTGGACTGAAAGGTGGTCGTCGAAT
Organism: Lucinisca nassula; assembly: GCA_963580285.1. NCBI lineage: Eukaryota > Metazoa > Mollusca > Bivalvia > Lucinida > Lucinidae > Lucinisca > Lucinisca nassula. Next base: position 193,338,705 of record OY757013.1, on the reverse strand, counting down.
CAACGTTGGCTGGACGTCATGCCGTCGACACCCACTCCAACTCACTTCAATTTCACGTGACCGTTGAGATGAGAGAGGTTTGACTGATCCCTGTATCCAAGAATATATTGTGAAACTAAGCTAATAATCCACTAACCCTTTTTGTACCAAATAATGAAATATTCCTCGTATATATCAGGAGTCCATTTCAAAATGTAGGCGTGTCAGGTTGTGTTTCCTTCAAAATTTGTTTGGATATTGGCTTGACTTTTGCAAACAGTGTAGGCCGTGATTGGACGCTGCGTTCTGTGGCGTCTGATCTGGGCCTGCACTGTTTGCCAGGGTACCCGTTTTGGGGTTCCTGGTAAAGTAAGGGCTGGGCAGGTTGATCTACCTGATTTTACTGTAAAATCTTGCACTTGCGAAGGAGTGTTTCATTCTCATGCACTGAAAGGGTGTTCTACGTTTGTTTTGAATTTAATGTTCCAATCCCACTGAGTCTTGATGGGTCCGAGCACTGGGCAAATGACATCTTATAAAGCAACGCCGTATTATCGCCAACGCAACGTTCTGACGTTTCATCGACGTTGCAAAGTCAAATTCAGTGCATCGCATTGATGTTGGTTTGATGTAGACACGACGTTGTTGACACGTTACATGTCGGTTGACGTGGAAACTGTAATTTACATTTACCTACGCTCGCTAAATGTTGGTACGCTGAGAGAGAGAGAGAGAGAGAGAGAGAGAGAGAGAGAGAGAGTGAGAGAGAGAGAGAGAGAGAGAGAGAGAGAGAGAGAGAGAGAGAGAGAGAGAGAGAGAGAGAGAGAGAGAGAATCCCTGGTTTACAAGACGAGTAGCGTAACCACTGCACCATGGAGGCTTATAGGGTACTCGATAGAACCGCCTAAAAACATAGATTGTGGGTACTCGATAGAACCGCCTGTACTTAATGCACAAATAGAATTATGTTAAAAAAAAAACAAAAAAAAAACGGGCAAATAAATAAAAATCATTATCTCGTAGAGGCGGTTCTATCGAGTCCCCGCAATCTATGTTGTGAGCAGAAATAAAAAAAATATCACAATTTTTCATCTTAAAATTTCCAAATTTTTTCCCCCGAAAAATTTATAATATAGTTGTATAGGCATGTTTTCGTAATGCGAAATTACACACCTGGTACTATATCGGTGTTTGTCCCATTATCTTACATTAGAAATCTTCAAAACTTAAAAAGAATTCCATTGTTTTGTGCTGTAATAAACACTTTATCTGCCCCCCTGCTTTGAAGCATATACGACGTTGACGGCCAGGGCTTTTCCAGTTTTATTTTTAGAACCGGAAGTACGTCACGAAAAAAGCTCCTATAGAAAAATTCCGGGAAAGAATGACGCACATGAAAGAATGGCAATATAATTAACCCATATATGCCTAGCGGCCCTTTTTCTGGGAAATTAGCAAACAGTGCAAGCCCAGATCGACGCCACAGAACACGGCGTCTGATCTGGGTCTACATTGTTTGCTAAAAGAACATTCATTTTTTTCTGTGTGTGTAAAATTTGCCACCAAAACAAATAAACCTGACAGCCTTATAATTGGAAATGACCACTCCAAACTTGGTGGAAGATTTCTTTTTGTCATATATGGGTTAAAACATAGAAGAATAGTTTGTTTCCCTCACCGCACCCTCTTCAGCAGAAAATAATGAATGGCTAAACAGGTGTCCAAATTAAATATTTCCAGGATATTTGTTTGTTTGAATTGTGGTTTAACGTCCCTGTCAACACTATTTAGGTCATTTTAGAGACGCTGCTTCAAATTTTGTCGGACTCAGTTTACCCGACATTGAGATGAAATGCCATCTCAAGCCCTGTCGCCCAATGAAACCAAAAGGCTTATATTCATTGGACGGATTGACTAACACCATTTTGCCAGGGCAGACTAGTCCTTCTGAACGGTTTACCAGTATTCATGTGTGGTCAGTTCTATTTCTGCTTGGCAGCAGCCCATCTATTTCTTCAAGCCCCGATAGGCGGGTGCGTTTGAGTTTACGTTCCAACCAACAACACGGTCATATGGAGACGGGACCTCAGTTTAAAGACTCGCCCGAAAGTCTGGTGAAGCCAGGAATCGATCCCACGACCCCTGGTATGTGAGGCGAGTAGCTTATCCTCTACACCACGGGGTTCTAATTGGCATATATATGGGATACAAGTATTAGCTTTTACAAAAAGCTTGAGTCTACACTTAGCACACATTAATTTGTGTAGTTATATGATTGAAATGTCAAATGACAAAGCTGCTCGTGTGTATTCTGTATAAGTGTGCCAGTAAATACTGAAGCCAGAGATTCCAAAAGTTGACTCCAGTTTCCTATATAAACAAAACTACTAATCTTTTACTATGATAACCCCTCGTATTAAGGAAACGAAAAAAAAAAAAGTAGAACAGATGCATCTGCCTTCTTTTATTGAAAACAAACTAAAAAGATGTACTGTACCATCGGAGGGAAGTAAACAGCCTCAGAGGGTGTGATAAACTTACGGAAGTGTTCCGGTCAATTCCGTTTTTTAATCATTATAACAAATAACACTGCTGATCAGTCAATAGAGTATAGCATTCAGTCAGTAATGGCTTTTTTTTTTAATGCTTCTGGAGCAAATGTAACCCTTAGGTAGTCTACACCTTTAAGCGTAGACAATTACACGGATGGCACGCTAATAGAAAACAATGTTCACCTAGTTATGGCCTTTTCTTAAATGCTGCCGGAGCAAAAGTCATCCTTGAGATTTTCTACGCCCGTGGGCGTAAACAATAATAACGAACCGGAATGAATACAAAGTTTGTTTGTTTGTTTGATTTGAGGTTTGACGTCCCCGTCAACACTGTAAAGGTCATTTTGGAGACGTTGCTTCCAATTTTGTGGGACTTTTACCCGACATTGAGATGAAATGACTTCTCAAGCCCTGTCGCCCAATGAAGCCAATAGGGTTTATTAGCATGGACGGTCCGCCTCGCACCGCGGTTCCTGGACAGGCTTAGATCCCCTAAGCGGTTTACCAGTACTAGTGTGCGGGCCGGATTCAGCTCTGCGTGGAAGCATCGTGCATGAATACAAATACGTGGTGTTTTTACAGATGCCTATGCAGAGTATGCCAAGATGAGACCTCTCATTTGGAGCTGTCTCATCGTGATCTACTTTATCTCGCACTTTGATGATTTTCATTGAAGCATCTGACATAATAGCAACTATGCATGTTTTTCGCGAAATTCAAAGATGAAAGTGGCAGAAACTCATGACGTAAGTTAAAAGTTTTTGTCAGCTGTCCGAGCGATTAATCAAGGCATGTAGTTTGAGATCATTTGTCAAGAGCCCCAAATATGGCAATGCAGATCAAGATGAGACGGCGAAAAAATCGGTAATTGGTATAAACAGTTTTGTTAAACGCCAGCCTTTTTGTAAAACTTACAACAAATAAAACAAAGGAGAAAGCCGCCTGTCAAGTATTGTTATGTGGAAGATTCTGTTTGTCATATACGAGGAACATGCACCATGAAAGGCGCCTACGACCAGGTAAGAATCATATCAACATGTGTAGCTGTACAGTCTGATTGCTTTCGGATGCACATCGGTGCAGAAATGATTTAATACATTATAAATGTGATGGAATGGATTAAATTGCGCCGATGCGAAACATGTCCAAATATTTCGAACAAACAGTGTCATATGAGTGTCTACATTTTGCTAAGAATGACAGAAATGAAGAAATGTCACGCATTTTGTGCAATTGTGTAAGCCAACTGTTTTCAAACATGAACAGGTTGGAGCAACGTCTATCCGTCAGCAGTTAAAATTTGCCTTCTCACGAAGAATTTTGACGGATTGCATTCACATTTCCTATGCATGTTCATATCGTGTAAATTCTGCCACTTTTATCTGTGTGACGGTTCTTTTTCTTCTTCTTCTTCTTCTTCTTCTTCTTCTTCTTCTTCTTCTTCTTCTTCTTACTACTACTACTGTATGAGGTACAGCCCCTTTTAAGATAATTTCACTTATTTTCATCTCAGCATTAGTCAGAGATGGGTGAAACCCAGATAACCAGGAGAAGACGACCTGACAATCGGTTGCAGAATTTGGCGTCTCAAATGTGACCCGCACGAGGTTCTAACCCACAGCAATAAGAGACGACATGATTAAGAGACAGCGCTCTAACCCACTATGTCAAGAAGGCCCATTGTTGGCATTTGAAACAGTGGGCTTATGGGTTTTGATATAATATTATATAGACTAGCTGAACGAAACCGCCAATAAATGCGGACCTTTAGAAGTTGCAATGTACATATATCTGCACAAGAAACACCACTGTCGATCCGGTTTCTTCAGTTTCCTGTCCTTCAAACATCCGAAGAAAAAAAGGTTTGGGTCTAGAGATAGACTTCTAAATAGAATATCGGAATGAAGCGTCAAATACTAGAATACCTGCATGAAACCTCGAACATTTACAAAGTGACTAAAGTGCGGGCTGCGGGTTGCGGGTCGCGGGCTGCGGGTTGTGAGACATAAATAATAATAATAATAATAAATAAACTTAAAGGCTGCAACATGATATACTATCTTATAGCTCATGTGCAAAATTAATGCAGTTTTAAGGCCACTTGAAGCCAAAATATTCATCAATTTCTTTTATTTTCTTATTTTATTTTTTGTGCACTTTTAATCTGTCAACATGCTTGCAATTTAATATAATTAAACTGGGCATCTGGTAGTTCACAATTAATCAAAGTGCTGACAGCACTGGTGGGTGCATAGGCTGTTCACTGGATTCCTGAACTTTAAGTGGAATGAACACACAGCTTCAGGGGAGGCAACTCCCGCAAAAGTATTTTTGTCTCCCATGTCAATAGTGTTTTTTTTTTTTTTTTTTTTTTTTAAATAATGTGGAATATCACATTCCAGAAAAAATGGATTTTATGAGAACCGAAAATATTTTAAGTACAAAAAGGATCAATTTTAACCGTTTGACAAAAAGAGAATTTTTCTCGCCTAAAGTACCAAAACACGCAGTTCTAAATTAACAAGACGTATCTATCGTTCAATATCCCCCGGGGTCATTTTCACACACAGCCGGATTAAAACACAATATTGACTACACGACAGGTACACGATAGGTATCTATCGTAGGCCTCAGTCGCTCCACCTCTGTGGACTCTCATCTCCTATTCTTGTATTTTTTGGCGACGCGTTGGGGTCAAACCCGGACCCCTCAGGGCGCCTTCAAACTGCTCCACAACTCTCAGGGCCACACAGTTGAGGTCGCCATCTCTAAGTGGGGCGAGGTTGGCCGGATCTGGGTCTCTGATTGGGTAGAGGCCGTAGGCAACTGCAATGACGGGATATGCGTTCTATCTGGTAGAAGACTTTATCGATTCCAGTCAACACGCCAGGTTTTGTGTCCCGTGAGATGTCGACGACAGCTTGTCCCTTCCTTCTCTCCACACGGACTGGGTCGAATTTATCTTCAACGACCCAGTCGCCATCCTGTAGCTCACGGAGAAATTTGGGTTTCAGAAGAAACCCGCCCTCCGGAAGGCTACCAAGCAGCCTTGCCGCTCTCTCGTCTGACATACTGGCATCCACAGCCATCCGGCCCGCTCTGGCATGCATACCGTATCACCGACGTCAAATGGGTCTTCCTCTTCCACCCTCCATGTAGAGAAGACAGCAGCAGCACCATCAACTTCGAAATCTTCTTTGGCGACGTTAAGAATCTCGACCCACTTGTCGGCTGGAAGCCCCACCGAGTGAGGGACCTGACCATCAAGGTCGGTAACTTGTTGACCCTGTGGGACTGGGTCGGGTATTTCTGCAATAATCTCATTGATCAGTTGATCCATAGTTGCGGATAAATATACTAGTTATCAAATTATTCTCTAATTAAAAGTAATTATTCTCTAAGTGGGTATTGGGATAATCACTATTCTCTAAGTGGAAATGTCGATGGCGGCTAGACGCTTAAATTCCTTCTGCACCGCTATGGTTACCTGGGAATGGGTCGGGCTCTGCAAGGATTTGATTGATCAGTTCTTCCACAGTTGCGGATAGGTATACCAGTTATCAAATTATTCTCTAATAGGAAATATCGATATCAGACAAACGCTTAAATTCCTTCTTCACCGCTATGGTTGCACGGCTCCACACACTTGCATTCCCATGCGACCAACAAAGTCGGTGTTTGTTCGTAACCCCAACCCCACAAACCTCGCATGGCCGCGTGCATGAACCCTTGCGGAGACGCATGCGGTGGGTTTTACAGTACTCTTCCATACAACTCTTACCACGGGACTCAACCGAGCCCAAAGTCAACCACTTACAATTGTTGCGTCCCTTAGACATGATTAGGAATGAACGTTAAAACCGGTATGTCTTTTGTAACTACTTGTCTAAATATGTTACTTCCTTATCCCGGAGGTCGAAGCCGAACTCGGCCCCAAACTCCTCCGCCAGCCACAGGATCGCATCGAGCTCTGCGCGCTGGGTTCACCAGTACCGAAAGATATTTGCGGATAACCCCCGGGACTTCGAAATCTCAAGCCCCCAGGATATTGACCTTCCCACGGTAAAAGATGTTGACCCGGACCTTTTTCGTTTTGGCCTCCCCGGTGGGGCACACGAACTTGAACGAAAGGTTCTGACCGTCCTGGGGGCCTTGATTTCACGGATCAGGTACGGTCCACTCCCTTCTTCTTTAGCGCCCCAGGTGTTCGATGATGCGCGCCAGGTTGAGGACGACTCGCTCGCTCTTGCAGTTCAGATGGAACTTGAAGTTCACCATGATCGACCGCGACCCGACCACGGCGACTGGGCTGGCAGGACCTGTCCCCACCCCTGCCTCCGTCAAGGAGCGAGCCCACAGGGTCGCAACAAAAACGCCGTCTGAGAAGTCGGAGCAAACGACCCCTGGGACTTGTACGTGCCCAGTCGTTGGGAAAGATTTGACGGCGTAATACTTTCCGGGAATCTCTTCGAGGAGGGTTCTGACCAAGGCGGGGGCGCATCCTCGAGACCGGGGACGATCGTCGGCTCGAGGGCGGAGTTGAAGCAGGTCGCGTCGCCCTTGGCGACCATCGTCAGGGGTGAGAAGGGCTCGGTGGGCCGCCCGGGGGAGCGGGCGCCGCTGGGGCAGAGATGGGCCATCGTTTAGTGCACGACGCCGTTTAGCTTCGACGCCTTCAGTTTGCGCCTAATTAACCTGTATGTCTTTTGCAACTCCTTGTCTAAACAGGTTACCTCCTTATCCCGGACCCAATCCCCAAGGCCGGCGAGGGTGGGCGGCCGCCCCCTGGGGCTCTGGGGTTTTGCCTATACGAGGCACTCGCCGAGTACCCATGGTATGTCGCAACCAGTTGGGGTGGAATTTTTTAAGAGTTGGGAGGCTTAATTTGCCAAAGGGAAAATATTGATGTTTGGGTTGGGAGGCTTAATTTACCAAAAAGAGAATATATTTGGGTCAAAATGAAGTGGGAAGCTGAATGGGTTGAATGGGGCTTTCATGGCTGAAACAAAAAGTCCATTCACCCCACCCCCCCCCCCCACCCCCGCACCCGGGTTGTTAACATGCGCTACTAGTGCTGCGATGTGGCGACACGTGTCGCAAAAAATGTGATGGGGTTGGAAGGCTTAATTTGGTAAATTAAATTTTTTGATAAAGCTGCTGGGAGGCTTAATTTGCCAAAAAGAGCGTTTCTTTTTACCAAAATGGATTGGGAGGCTTGAAAGACTAAATGGACCTTTTATGGCTGAAACAAAAAGTCCATTCACGCCCCCCCCCCCCTCCCCCCCCCCCCCCAGCTCACACTATGAAAACAAATAAATATATATTCATAAATCACAATGCCATTGCGAGGCGTGTGGCTGTGCTTTTTTTCCACACATAATAACATATCAGTTAGCAGCGAATCAGAATCTGGAGAAACGATTATCTCGTAAAAAGATCATTTAAACAGAAACTACGTAGCCAGCCAGACAGACAGCAGGCATTAAAACTTTATCTTGAACAAAAGATTTGAAGACCAATGTTGTCTTCATAACTGCGAAGCACCTCAGTGATGATCAAAATGTGATTGCTTAATACAGGTGAACTGTAATACATTTGCCATTTTTGAGGGTAGCAAAAGCATGCTTGCTTAAGGCAGGTTCCTTGCTTAATAGAGGTAGCCGCTATGACAGGTTTGACTGTAGTAATATTTCATTAGGAATCTGACGAAATATGCACCGGTTTGCTTACCCACCCAAGCTGTCTGCCAATTGTTTGTTGTTTGATTTGAGGTTTAACGTCCTCGTCAACAGTGTTAAGGTCATTTTGGAGACGTTGCTTCCAATTTTGTGGGACTTTTACCTTACACTAAGATGAAATGACATCTCAAGCCCTGTCGCCCAATAGGCTTTATTGGCATGGACGGTCCGCCTCGCACCGCGGTTCCTGGACAGGCTTAGATCCTCTAAGCGGTTTACCAGTACTAGTGTGCGGGCCGGATTCAGCTCTGCGTTGAAGCATCATGCAGCCCATATATTTCTTCAAGCCCCTATAGGCGGGGGCGCAGCTGTATGCCAATAAGTAAAAATGTACCACTTTTATAATTTTGATTTCTATAAGGTAAAAATGACTTACTTTTTCAACTGATAAATACGGTATTGTAAAGTTGTCACCGAAGCATGAGTTTGTTCGTTTGACACAAATACTGCGTGTTTTTCATGCTGTGCAAGTGCACGTGCAAAATGCAAAAATTACAAACTTATCTTAATAATGATATTTTTGGCACTTTCGTTACTGTCATTTTAAGGTCCGGATTATTTACGTTAAAAAGCCAGCAAAACATTTAATAAGAACAAGCCAATGGGACGTTGAACCGCCAAATTGCAGAGCGTATGGGTTATTCTCACACTAAGATTGTTCAATTGGTTGAAAGACACAACGCTACGGGGTCTGTGGACGATAGACAACATCCTGGACGTGAATATGTTACTACACGGCAACAGGGCCGGTATACATCGTTTTGAGTCATTCACGCGACCGATTCAGGACGTCTGTGGAAACTGCCCAGGAACCAGTGTGAACCCATAACCTACGCGTAAGTGACTAAACTGTACGGCGGCGTCACCAGGAACTCGGTATTCTAACCATATGACGTATACTTGGAACGTTTTGACGGCGGAACGTCGAATCAGTCGCTTTAATGTGTGTCGACAGCGTATCCGATGGATACAACAGCGTTGGCATGGTGTATTGTTCAACATCATGATATATAGCTCGTTATTAACCTGGGCCCAGGATTACAATCGATACTTAAGTTAAGGTCGACTTAACGATTTAAGGAGGAATTAATATCTTAGTAAAGTATTTCCTTAAAAAGTGCATTCGAAAGCCACCTATTTCATTCACAGGCGCTTGGCCCTTTGATTTGTCCGAAAAACGTGGAATGTGTTTAAAGTCAAAATATGAGTAAAAAAAAAATTTTTTTTCATACTGGTATAGAAAGCTGGACAAGGTTCACAACAAACCAGCCCCATTTTCTCGGTACACATTAAATGACAATTGGCACAGGCACATTTTTTGACACAGGAAGGTATATTTTGTATGAAGTTCAACATATGGCATGCAGAATTTCAACAAAATAATGCAGAACACCTGGATCAAGCCCCATTGTGATCTACACGTCAAATTACCCGAGTAGACTTTAGTAGGACAACTAACTGTCACACCAACTTCATGGTTTTTCACAGTTACCCTTCGATTTCCTGTTGAAATCCTATAATATCAGCACAACAGCCAACACACCTTGGAATATCAATGAATATGCTCTCACCTAATGCAAAAGTTTTTGCCAGTTAACCATTATTACCAGCAATGTTCGCCTTTTTGTGTGCTAGGAGGCATTTCTTGTTGCAATATTGTTTTCATTCTATATCTTGAAGCTGATGTAATCCGAGCGCTGATTGGTCGAAATCGCTGGAGTTCCCAAATTTCGACCAATCAGCTCGCAGATTACATCATCTTCAAGATACAGAATGAAAACAAAATTGGAATGAGAAATGCCTGCTCGCACGAAAAAAGGTGAAATTTGCTGGTAATAACGGTTATCTGGATAAAACTTTTGCATAAGGTGAGAGCATATTCATTGATATTTATAAAAATGGTGGCTTTTGTGCTGACATTATCGGATTTCCGCAGGAAATCGCAGGGAAACAGTGAAAAACCATTGAGTGGGTGTGACAGTTAGTTGTCCTACTAAGGTCTATCCGGGGTAATTTGACGTTTAGACTAAGATGGGGCTTGAACCAGGAGCTCTGCATTATTTTGATGAAATTCTGCATGTCTTAGGTTAAAGTTCATACAAAATGTACCTTCCTATGTCAAGAAATGTGCCTGTGCCAATTGTCATTTTATATGTGCCGAGAAAATGGCACTGTTTTGTTGAGAACCTTGTCTAGCTTTCTATACCAGTATGAAAAAAATCTGGATTTTTTTTTTTTTTTTTTTTACTCATGACATTTTTTTCGGACAAATCAACGGGCCAAGTGCCTGTGATTTCATTTACTTAGCTAAGTATTTAACTTCGGATAAAGTCGTAGTTTTGACGGAAATTTTCACGACGATCAAGTTTAAGTTTCAATTACACATTGATGTAGGCGGCCCACAATTTTCCCGCGATCTGTCAAAAATCACTTCTTCTGTTTCATTGAAAGGAGACAATAGAAAATATGATGGTTTAGTTTCCATTTCACCACATAAACCATGAAAAATGTTTTATACACTATAAAACGTGTTTCATTGAAGGATCACACTCGATCACGATTTGTGCGGACAAACATTGGTCACAATGTAGCACCACGCCATATTCAAAACGCTGTTTCTACGGGGTCCCTTTAGGAACAAGAAATCATACAATATTTGAATATACAAACCAAAATGCTTATATGCAGTGGACGGTCTGACTCACATCACTTTGCCTGGGTAGGCTTAGTCCTTTTAAGCTGTTTACCAGTGCTCGTGCCAGTGTGGTCAGTTTCAGCTCTACATGGAAGCATCATGCAGCCAAATCTGTAGCCCCGAGGGGTGGGGGCGGAATCGGTTTTATAGAGTCTGTCCATGATTCAACCCTTCTCATGCCGTTAGGCGTATTGCATAATATTCAATACAATCTGGTACAGTAATAAATAAATTCTGCACTAAGGTGAAGAACAGGGAAGACTCCCGTAGAAACCACCCCAAACTTAACCCCGGCTACAATATTGTTTTCGGATGTCATTATTATACATGTATGTAGTTGATATAGTCATTAACGACTAGATCAAACATCGTGCAGACAAACACGGAGAAAAACCGTAGTTCCAGTCGGAGTAAAACAAAGGAAAAAAAATGTGATATAAAATCTCTGTCATTTCCATCTCGGATTGCCCCGTCTTTTTATGAATATGGTCCTTATCTGCGTATTACCTTACAGTTGATGAGGCAAAAGTGAGAGGTCATGCCGCACCAGTAGAATACCTGCATCAGGCCTAGGGGACCATGCTGCACCCGTAGATCAAGCCTGTGAGAGCATGCTGAACCCGTAGGATACCAGGATTTCGCATGGGAGAGCATGTTCCACCGGTAGGATACCAGTGTCAAGCCTGAGAGGTCGTGTTGCACCAGTAGGATACCTGGATCAGGCCTTCGTGACCATGCTGCAAAATAAGGATACATGCATCAGGCCTGAGAGAGCATGCTGCACCCATAGTACATCAGGATCAGGCCTGTGATATTAGGATACCAGGATCAGATCTTGGAGAGAATGCTACAACCGTAGTATACTAAGATCAAGCCTGGGAAAGCATGCTGCACCCGAAGGATATCAGGATTGGGAGAAGATGCTGCACCCGTAGGATACCAGGATCAGGCCCGGGTGAACATGCGGCAACATTAGGATACCGGCATCAGGCTTGGGAGAGCATGCTGCACCCGTAGCATATTACGATCAGGCCTGTGAGAGCATACTGCACGCGTAGGATACCAGGATTTCGCATGGGAGAGCATGTTCCACCGGTAGGATACCAGTGTCAAGCCTGAGAGGTCGTGTTGCACCAGTAGGATACCTGGATCAGGCCTTCGTGACCATGCTGCAAAATAAGGATACATGCATCAGGCCTGAGAGAGCATGCTGCACCCATAGTACATCAGGATCAGGCCTGTGATATTAGGATACCAGGATCAGATCTTGGAGAGAATGCTACAACCGTAGTATACTAAGATCAAGCCTGGGAAAGCATGCTGCACCCGAAGGATATCAGGATTGGGAGAAGATGCTGCACCCGTAGGATACCAGGATCAGGCCCGGGTGAACATGCGGCAACATTAGGATACCGGCATCAGGCTTGGGAGAGCATGCTGCACCCGTAGCATATTACGATCAGGCCTGTGAGAGCATACTGCACGCGTAGGATACCGGGATCAGGCCTTTGAGACAATGCTGCACCCGTAGGACACTTGTGTCAGGCCAGGGAGAGCATGCTGCACCCGTAGGATACCGAGATCTAGCCTGGGAGAAAATGTTGCCTCCGAAGGAGACCAGATTCAAGCATGAGACACCATGGTTAACCCGTAGGAATACAGGATCATGCTGTATCCGTAAGATACCTGGATCAGGCTTGAGAGACTTTGCACCCGTTTGGTACCAGGATAAGGCCTTTGAGAATATGCTGCACCCATAGGATACCAGCCTGAGAGACAATGCCGCATCAGTGGATTAGGCATGGGAGACCATGCTGCACACGATGGATACCAGGATCAGGCATCGAAGAACATGCTCCACTAGAAAGATAACAGGGTCATGCCTGGGATACCTTACTGCACCAGAAGGATAACTGGGTCATGCCTTTGGGACTGTGCTGAACCCGCAGGATACCAGGATCAGGCCTGGGAGAGCAGGCTGCACCAGTAGGATAAAAGGATATGGCATGGGAAGGCATGCCGCACCAGTAGTATACCTGTCTCAGGCCTGGGAGACCATGCTGCATCCGTAGGATAACTGCAACAAGCCTGGAGAGCATGCTGCACCCGCAGGATACCAGGACAAGGCCTGTGAGACCATGCTGCACCAGTACGATACAAGGATCAGGCGTAGGAGAGCATGCTGCACCCGCAGGATACCTGTATCAGGCCTGTGAGAGCATGATGCAGCAGAACAGGATTAGGCCTGGGTGACCATATTCCACCCGTAGGATACCAGGATCAGGCCAGGAGAACCCATGCCTGTGTACCTGGATCAGGCCTGAGAGACCATTCTGCACCGGTATGATACCTGGACCAGGCCTGGGAGAACATGCTGCAACAGTAGGATACCATGCTGAAGCCTGAGAGAATATGCTGCATCAGTAGGATACATTGATCAGGCCTCGGAGATAATCTGCACCCGAAGGATACCTGGATCAGGCTTGGGAGACCATGTTGCACCGATATGATACTTGGATCAGGCTTGGGAGACCATGTTGCACCGGTGGGATACCAGGCTCAAGCCTGAGAGACCATGCTGCACCAGTAGGATACCAGGATCAGGCCTCGGACACCATGCTACACCCGTAGGTTATCAGGTTTAAGCCTGAGAGACCATGCTGCACCAGAAAGATACCTGAACCAGGCCTGGGAGAGCATGCTACACCCGTGGATACTTGGCTCAGGCTTGGGAGACCATGCTGCGCCGGTAGGATATCTGGATCAGGCCTGGCTGAGCATGCAGCTACCCAATGATACCACGCTAAAGCCTGAGAGACCATTCTGCACTAGTAGGGCACCTTGATGAGGCCAGGTAGAGCATGCTGCACCGTAAGTTACCAGTATCAAGCCTGGGAGACTATGCTGCATCAGGAGGATAACAGGATCAGGCCTGGGACACCATTGTAAGCCTGAGAGAGAGACCATGTTGCATCCGTAGGATACCAAGATCAGGCATGGGAGAGTATGTTTCACTCGTAGGATACCAGGGTCAAGCCTGAGAGACCATGCCGCACTAGTAGGATACCATGGTAAGGCCTGGGAGAGGATGCTGCAGTCGTAGGATTGGGGCACCATGCTGCACCGGTATGATACCTGGATCAGGCCTGTGAGAGTATGCTGCACTCGAAGGATACGAGGTCCAAGCCTAAGAGACAATGCTGCACCAGTAGGATACCTGGATTAGGCCTGGGAGAGCATGCTGCACCCGAAGGATACCAACATTAGGCCTGGTATACCATGCTGCACCAGTAGGATAACAGGATCAGGCCCGAGATGTCATGCTACACCATGTGGATACCAGAATCAAGCCTGGGAGAGCATGCTGCACCCGTAGGATTCCAGGGTCAAGCCAGAGAGACCATGTTGCACACGTAGGATACCAGGATCAGGCATGGTAGACCATGCTGCACCAGTTGGACGCCTGGATCAAGCCTGAGAGAGCCTGCTGCACCCGTAGGATATCAGGATCTGGCTTGGGTAGCATGCTGCACCCGTAGGATACCAGGGTCAAAAGTGAGAGGTCATGCCGCACCAGTAGAATACCTGGATCAGGCCTAGGGGACCATGCTGCACCCGTAGGTCAAGCCTGTGAGAGCATGCTGAACCCGTAGGATACCAGGATTTCGCATGGGAGAGCATGTTGCACCAGCAGGATACCAGTGTCAAGCCTGTGAGGTCGTGTTGCACCAGTAGGATACCTGGATCAGGCCTTCGTGACCATGCTGCACAATAAGGATACATGCATCAGACCTGAGAGAGCATGCTGCACCCATAGTACATCAGGATCAGGCCTGTGATACCATGCTGCACTATTAGGATACCAGGATCAGATCTTGGAGAGAATGCTACAACCGTAGTATACTAAGATCAAGCCTGGGAGAGCATGCTGCACCCGATGGATATAAGGATTGGGAGAAGATGCTGCACCCGTAGGATACCAGGATCAGGCCCGGGTGAACATGCTGCAACATTAGGATACCGGCATCAGGCTTGGGAGAGCATGCTGCACCCGTAGCATATTACGATCAAGCCTGGAAGAGCATGCTGCATCAAGAGGATAACAGGATAAGGCTTGGGAGACCATGCTGCACCCGAAGGATACCAGGATCAGGCATGGGTGACCATGCTGCATCACTAGGATACCTGGATCAGGCCTTGGAGAGCATGCTGCACCCGTAGGATACCAGGATCAGGCCTGAGAGAGTATGCTGCAACAGTGGGATACTTAGGATCAGGCCTGGGAGAGCATGCGGTCCCCGTAGTATACTAGGATCAGGCCTGGGAGAGCATGCTGCACCAGTAGGATACCAGGATCAGGCCTGGGAGAGCATTCGCCACCTGTAGGATTCGAAGATCAGACCTAGGATACCATGCTGCTCTAGTAGGATTCCTGGATCAGGGCTGAGAGAGCATGCTGCACCTGTAGGACACCGGGACCAGACGATGGAGAGCATGCTGCACCCGTAGGATACCGGATAAGGCCTGGGAGGCCATGCTGCACCCGGAGGTTCCCTGGATCAGGCCAGGGAGAGCATGCTACATCCGTAGGATACCGGGATCAGGCCTGGGAGAACATCCTGCATCCGTAGGATGCCAGGGTCAAGCCAGAGAGAATGCTCAACCAAAGAATAACTGGCTCATGCCTAGGAGTCCTTGCTGCACCCGTAGGATCCTAGGGTCAAGCCAGAGAGACAATGCTGCACTAGTGGCATAACTGGATCAAGCCTACTAGACCATGCTGCACACGCAGGGTACCAGGATCAGGCCTGGAAGAGCATGCTTCACCAGAAGGATAACAGGGCCTGGGATAACTTGTTGCATCAGAAGGATAACTGAGTCATGCCTGGGGGCCATGCTGCACCCGTAGAACAACAGGGTCAAGCCTGGGAGAGCTTGCTGCATCCGTTGCATACCAGGATCAGGCCTTGGAGAGCATGCTGTACCAATAGGGTACCAGTATATGGCATTGGAGAGTACCTGGATCAAGCCTGGGAGACCCTGTTGCACCCGTAGGATAACTGCATCAGGCCTGGGAGAGCATGCTGCACCCACAGGACACCAGTCTAAAGCCAATGAAATCATGCTGACCAGTTGGATGCGAGGATCAGGTCTTGGAGAGCATGCTGCACCCGTAGAATACCAGTATCAGGCTTGGGAGAGCATACTGCAGCAGAATAATAACATGTTTAGGCCTGGGAGACCATTTAGCATCCGTAGGATACCAGGAACAAGCCTAGGAGAGCATGCTTCAACCGTATGATACCAGGGTCAAGCCTGATAGACCATGCTGCAATAGTAGGATACCTGGATTTGGCCTTGGAGAGCATGCTGCACCCGTAGGATACCAGGAAAAGGCCTGTGAGACCATGCTGCATCAGTAGGATGCCAGGACCAGACCAGGGAGAGCATGCTGCGCCCTTAGGATACCAGGATAAGGCCTGGAAGACCATGTTGCACCAGTAAGATACCTGGATCAGGCCTGGGAAAGCATGTTGCACCCGTAGGATACCAAGACCAGGCCTGGGAGAGCATGCTACACCAGGGTCAAGCCTGAGAGAACATGCCCGAGAGATCATGCTGCACCGGTAGGATATCAGATTCAGGCCTGGAAGAGCATGCTACACCCGAAGAATACCAGGGTCAAGCCTGACAGACCATGCTGCACCAAGAGGATACCTGGATCAGGCCTTGGAAAGCATACTGCCCCCGTAGGATACCTGAATCATGCCTGCGAGACCCTGCTGCACCGGTATGATACCTGGATCAGGCCTGGGAGTCCATGCTGCAACCGTAGGATACCAGGGTCAAGACTGAGAGACCATGCTGCACCAGTAGGATACCTCGATCAGGTCTTGGAGAGCATGCTGCACACTTAGGTTACCAGGATCGGGCCTGGGAGACCATGCTGCACCAGAAAGATAACAGTATCAGGCCTGTGAGACCATGCTGCTCCCACAGGACACCAGGGCAAGGCATGTGAGACCAATGTTGCACCAGTAGGATACCAGGATCAGGCCTAGGAGAGCATGCTTCACCCGCAGGATACCTGTATCAGGCCTGTGAGAGCATGATGCACAGGAACTGGATTAGGCTTTGGTGACCATGTTCCACCCGTAGGATACCAGGATCTGGCCAGGAGAACCCATGCCTGTGTACCTGGATCAGGCCTGGGAGACCATGCTGCAGCGGTATGATACCTGGCCCAGGCCTGGGGGAGCATGCTGCAACCATATGATACCAGGCTCAAGCCTAAGAGACCATGCTGCATCAGAAGGATACATTCATCAGGCCTCGGAGAGCATTCTGCACCGGAAAGACACCTCGATCAGGCTTGGGAGACCATGCTGCACCGGTATGGTACTTGGGTCAGGCTTGGAAGACCATGCTGCACCGGTAGGATACCAGACTCAAGCCTGAGAAACCATGCTGTACCAGTAGGACACCAGGATCAGGCATGGGAGACCATGCTACACCCGTATGTTACCAGGCTTAAGCCTGAGAATCCATGCTGCACCAGAAGGATACCGGAACCAGGCCTTGGAGAGCATGCTACACCCGTAGAATACCTGGCTCAGGTTTGGGAGACCATGCTGCACCGGTAGGATACCTGGATCAGGCCAGGCTGAGCATGCTGCTACCCTATGATACCAAGCAAAAGCCTGAGAGACCATTCTGCACCTGTAGGGTACCTTGATCTGGCCAGGTAGAGCATGCTGCACCGTAGGTTACCAGTATCAAGCCTGGGAGATTATGCAGCAAGAGGATGATAATAGGATCAGGTCTGGGATACCATCCTGCACACGTACGATGCCAGAATCAGGCCTGGGAGAGCATGCTACACCCGTAATATATCAGCGTCAAGCCTGAGAGACCATGCTACACGCATAGAATACCAGTATCATGCCTGGAAGATTATGCTGCACCAGTAAGATACCAGGATCAGGCCTGGGAGAGCATGTTGCACCCGTAGGATACCGGGGTCAAGCCTGAGAGACCATGATTGGGAGACCATGCTGCATCCGTAGGATACCAGGATTAGGCATGGGAGAGCATGTTTACTCGTAGGATACCAGGGTCAAACCTGAGAGACCATGCCGCACCAGTAGGATACCTTGGTTAGGCCTGGGAAAGGATGCTGCAGTCGTAGGATTGGGACACCATGCTGCACCGGTATGATACCTGGATCAGGCCTGTGAGAGTATGCTGCACTCGTTGGATACGAGGTCCAAGCCTGAGAGACAATACTGCACCAGTAGGATAGCTAGTTTAGGCCTGGGAGAGCATGCTGCACCCGAAGGATACCAACATTAGGCCTGGTATACCATGCTGCACCAGTAGCATAACACGATCATGCCCGAGATGCCAGGCTACACCATGTGGATACTAGGATAAGCCCTGGGAGAGCATGCCGTATCTTGGTGATATCGGATTAGGCCATGTAAAGCATGCTGCGCCGGTAAGATACCAGAATCAAGCCTGGGAGAGCATGCTTCATCCCTAGGGTTCCAGGGTCAAGCCAGGTAGACCATGTTGAGTACGTAGGATACCATGATGAGGCAAGGGAGACCATGCTGCACCAGTAGGACGCCTGGATCAAGCCTGAGAGAGCCTGCTGCACCCGTAGGATATCAGGATCTGGTTTGGTTAGCATGCTGCACCCGTTGGATACCAGGGTCAAGAGTGAGAAATCATGCCGCACCAGTAGGATACCTGGATCAAAGCTAGGGGACCATGCTTCACCCGTAGGTCAAGACTGTGAGAGCATGCTGAACCCGTAGGATACCAGGATTTCGCCAGTAGGGTACCAGTGTCAAGCCTAAGAGGTCGTGTTGCAGCAGTAGGATACCTGGATCAGGCCTTCGTGACCATGCTGCACCCTAAGGATACCTGCATCAGGTTGAGAGAGCATTCTGCACCCTAGTACATCAGGATCAGGCATGTGATACCATGCTGCACTATTAGGATATCAGGATCATACCTCGGAGAGCATGCCGCAACCGTAGTATACTAAGATCATGCCTGGGGGAGCATGCTGCACCAGAAGAATATCAGAATTTGGAGAAGATGCTGCTCCCGTAGGATACCAGGGTCACGCCGAGGTGATCATGCTGCAACATTAGGATACCGGGATCAGGCCTGGGAGAGCATGCTCCACCCGTAGTAAATTAGGATCAAGCCTGGAAGAGCATGCTGCATCAAGAGGATAACAGGATAAGGCTTGGGAGACCATGCTGCACCCGTAGGATACCAGGATTAGGCCTGGGTGACCATGTTGCATCACTAGGATACCTTTTCAGGCCTGGGAGAGCATGCTGCACCCGTAGGATACCAGGATCAGGCCTGGGAGAGTATGCTGCAACAGTGGGATACTTAGGATCAGGCCTGGGAGAGCATGCGGTCCCCGAAGTATACCAGGATCAGGCCTGGGAGAGCACCAGAAGTGTAACAGGATCATGACTGGGAGACCATGCTGCACCAGTATGATACCAGGATCAGGCCTGGGAGAGCATTCGCCACCTGTAGGATTCGAAGATCAGGCCTGGGATACCATGCTGCACCAGTAGGATTCCTTGATCAGGGCTGAGAGAGCATGCTGCACCTGTAGGACACCGGGACCAGGCCTGAAAGAGCATGTTGCACCCGTATGATACCGGGATAAGGCCTGGGAGAACATGCTGCACCCGGTTCCCTTGATCAGGCCAGGGAGAGCATGCTTCATCCGTAGGATACCGGGATCAGGCTTGGAGACCATGCTGCACCCGTAGGATACCAGGGTCAAGCCTGAGAGAATACTTAACCAAAATCTAACAGGCCCATGCCTAGGAGTCCATGCAGCACCCGTAGGATACCAGGATCAAACCAGAGAGACACTGCTGCACTAGTGGCATAACTGGATCAAACCTAGGCGACCATGCTGCACCCGCATGGTACCAGGATCAGGCCTGGAAGAGCATGCTTCACCAGAAGGATAACAGGGTCATGCCTGGGATAACTTGCTGCACCAGAAGGATAACTGAGTCATGCCTTGGGGACATGCTGCACCCGTAGAATAACAGGGTCAATCCTGGGAGAGCTTGCTGCATTCGTAGCATACCAGGATCAGGCCTTGGAGAGCATGCTGCACCAAAAGGGGACCAGGATAAGGCATTGGAGAGCATGTTAAACCAGTAGTATAAGCCCCCGCCCATAGGGGCTTGAAGAAATATATGGGCTGCATTATGCTTCCACGCAGAACTGAATCCGGCCCGCACACTAGTACTGGTAAACCGCTTAGAGGATCTAAGCCTGTCCAGGAACCGTGGTGCGAGGCGGACCGTCCATGCTAATAAACCCTATTGGTTACATTGGGCGACAGGGCTTGAGATGTAATTTCATCTCAATGTCGGGTAAAAGTCCCACAAAATTGGAAGCAACGTCTCCAAAATGACCTTTACATGTTGACCGGGACGTTAAACCTCAGATCAAACAAATCAAACAAAACCAGTAGTATACCTGGATAAAGCCTGGGAGACCAAGTTGCACCCGTAGGATAACTGCATCAGGCCTGGAAGAGCATGTTGCACCCACAGGACACCAGGATAAGGTTAATGGAATCATGCTACCAGTTGGATAAGAGGATCAGGTCTGGGAGAGCATGCTGCACCCGTAGGATACCAGTATTAGTTTTGGGAGAGCATGTTGCAGCAGAATAATAACAGGTTTAGGCCTGGGAGACCATTTAGCATCCGTAGGATACCGGGAGCAGGCCTAGGAGAGCATGCTACACCCGTATGATACCAGCGTCAAGCCTAAGAGACCATGCTGCACTAGTAGGATACCTGGATTAGGCCTTGGAGAGCATGCTGCACCCGTAGGATACCAGGAAAAGGCCTGTGAGACCATGCTGCACCCTTAGGATACCAGGATAAGGCCTGTGAGACAGGACACCTGGATCAGGCCTGGGAAAGCATGATACACCCGTAGGATACCAAGATCGGGCCTGGGAGACCATGCTGCACCAGAAAGATGACAGGATCAGGCATGTGAGACCATGCTGCACCCGTAGGATACCAGGACAAGGCCAGGGAGAGCATGCTGCACCCTTAGGATACCAGGATAAGGCCTGTGAGACAGGATACCTGGATCAGGCCTGGGAAACCATGATACACCCGTAGGATACCAAGATCAGGCCTGGAAGAGCATGCTACACCAGGGTCAAGCCTGAGAGAAGATGCCAGGTAGACCATGCTGCACCGGTAGGATACCAGGATCAGGCCTGGGAGAGCATGCTATACACGAAGGATACCAGGGTCAAGCCTGAGAGACCATGCTGTACCAGGAGGATACCTGGATCAGGCCTTGGAAAGCAAACTGCCCCCGTAAGATACCTGAATCATGCCACGGAGACCCTGCTGCACCGTTATGATACCTGGATCAGGCCTGGGAGTGCATGCTGCAACCGTATGATACCAGGCTCAAGCCTGAGAGACCATGCTGCACCAGAAGGATACCTTGGTCAGGTCTTGGAGAGCATGCTGCATCCTTAGGTTACCAGGATCGGGCCTGGGAGACCATGCTGCACCAGAAAGATGACAGGATCAGGCATGTGAGACCATGCTGCACCCGTAGGATACCAGGATTAGGCCTTGGAGAGCATGCTGCACCAGTAGGATTCAAGAATCAGGCCTGGGAGAGCATGCTTACCCTGTAGGATACCTGGATCAAGCCTAAGAGACCATGCTGCACAAGTAGTATACCTGGATCGGGTATATGCTTGTGCAGAATTGTCTCACTGGCAAGATCCTGGTATCCTAAGGGTGCAGCATGTTCTCCAGGACCTGATGAAGGTATCCTACTGGTGCAGCATGGTCTCCCAGGCTTGAGCCTGCTATCCTACGGTTGCAGCATGCACTCCCAGGCACCATATCGGTGCAGCAAGGGTCTCCCAGGCCGGATCCAGGTATCCTACGAAGGCAGTATGCTCTACAAGGCCTGATCCAGGTATCATTCTGGTGCAGCATGGTCCCCCATGCCTGATCCTGGTATCCTACCGGTGCAGCATGGTCTCCCGGGCATGTTCTTTCAGGCTTGGCCCTGGTGTAGCATGCTCTCCCAGGCCTTATCTTGGTATCCTACGGGTGCAGCATGCTCTCCCAGGCCTGATTCAGGTATCTTGCTGGTGCAACATGGTCTCACAGGCCTTATCCTGATATCCTAAGGGTGCAGTATGCGCTCCCTGGCCTGGTCCTGGTATCCTACTGGTGCAGCATGGTCTCACAGGCCACATCCTGGTATCCTTCGGGTGCAGCATGCTCTCCAAGGCCTGATCCAGGTATCCTATTGGTGCAGCATGGTCTCTCAGGCTTGACCCTTGTATCCTACGGGTGTAGCATGCTCTCCTAGGCCTGATCCTGGTCTCCTACGGATGCAAAATGGGTCTCCCAGGCGTAAACCTGTTATTATTCTGCTGCAGCATGCCCTCGCAGACCTGATCCTCGTATCCTACTGGTGCAGCATAATTTAATAGGCCTTATCCTGGTGTCCTGTGGGTGCAACATGGTCATCCATGCCTGATGCAGTTATCCTACGGGTGCAACACGGTCTACCAGGCTTGATCCAGGTATACTACTGGTTCAGCATGCTCTCCAATGCCATATCCTGGTATGCTACGGGTGCAGCAATCTCTCCCAGGCTTGACCCTTTTATTCTACGGGTGCAGCATGCCCCCCCCCCCCCAATCATGACTCAGTTATCCTTCTGGTGCAGTAAGTTATCCCAGGCATGACCCGGTTATCCTTCTAGTGAAGCATGCTCTTCCAGGCCTGATCCTGGTACCCTGCAGGTACAGCATGGTCTTCTAGGCTTGATCCAGTTATCCCACTGGTGCATCATTGTCTCTCTGGCTTGACCCTGGTGACCAACGGGTACAGCATGGACTCCCAGGCATGATCCTGTTATTCTTCGGTTGAGCATGGTCTCTCAGGCTTGACCATGGTATCCTACGGGTGCAGGATTGTCTCCAAGGCCAGATCCCGGTATCCTACGGATGGAGCATGCTCTCCTTGTCCTGATCCAGGGAACCTCCGGGAGCAGCATGGTCTCCAGGCCTGATCCCGGTATCCTACGGGTGCAGCATGCTCTCCTAGGCCTGGTCCCGGTGTCCTACAGGTGCAGCATGCTCTCTCAGGCCTGATTCAGGTATCCTGCAGGTGCAGCATGGTATCCCAGGCCTGACCTTCGAATCCTACGGGTGCAGCATACTCTCCCAGGCCTGATCCTGGTATACTTCGGGGTCAGCATTCTCTCCAAGGCCTGATCCTAAGTATCCCACTGTTGTAGCATACTCTCCCAGGCCTGATCCTGTTTTCCTACGGGTGCAGTGTGCTCTCCCAGGCCTGATGCAGGTATCCTAGTAAGGCAGCATGGTCACCCAAGCCTGATCCTTGTATCCTACGGGTGAAGCATGGTCTCCCAAGCCTTATCCTGTTATCCTCTTGGTGCAGCATGCTCTTCCAGGCTTGATCATAATATACTACGGGTGCAGCATGCTCTCCCAGGCCTGATCCTGCTGTACTATGGGTGCAACATGCTGTCACAGCCCTGGTGCAGGTATCCTTAGGGTGCAGCATGGTCTCGCAGGCCTGATCCAGGTATATTCCTGGTGCAACATGGCCTCTCAGGCTTGTCAGTGGTATCCTACCGGTGCAACATGTTGTCCCTTGCGAAATCCAGGTATCCTACGGGGTCAGCATGCTCTCACAGTTTTGACCTACGGGTGCAGCATGCTCCCCTAGGCATGATCCAGGTATTCTACTGGTGCGGCATCACCTCTCACTCTTGGCCCTGTTATCCTACGGGTGCAGCATGCTATCCAAGCCAGATCCTGATATCCTACGGGTGCAGCAGGCTCTCTCAGGCTTGATCCTGGCGTCCTTCTGGTGCCGCATGGTCTCCCACCGGATCCTGGTATCCTACGTGTGCAACATGGTCTCTCTGGCTTGACCCTGGAATCCTACGGGTGCATCATGCTCTCCCAGGCTTGATTCTGGTATCTTACCGGCGCAGCATGCTTTACATATCCTGATCCGATATCCCCAAGATGCAGCATGTTCTCCCAGACCTGATTGTATTATCCACAAGGTGTAGCATGGCATCTCGGGCCTGATCCTGTTATCCTTCTGGTGCAGCATGGTATACCAGGTCTAATGTTGGTATCCTTCCGGTGCAGCATGCTCTCTCAGCTAATCGAGGTATCCAACCAGGGGCAGCATTGTCTCTCAGGCTTGGGTCTCTTATCCTACGAGTGCAGCATACTCTAACAGCCTGATCCAGGCATCATACCATTGCAGCATGGTGTCCCAATCCTACGACTGCAGCGTCCTCTCTCAGGCCTGACCAAGGTATCCTACTGGCGCGACATGGTCTCTCAGGCTTGATCCTGGTATCCTACGGGTGAGACATGCTCTCATATGCCTGATCCTGGTACCCTACGGATGCAGCATGGTCTCCCAGTCATGGTCTCTCAGGCTTGACCCCGGTATCCTACTGGAGCAACGTGCTCTCTAAGGCCTGATCCTGGTATCTTACTGGTGCAGCATGCACTCCCAGGCCTGATCCTGGTATTCCATGGGTGCAGCATGGTCTCTCAGGCTTGACCCTGGTATCTTACGGGTGTAGCATGCTCTCCCAGGCCTGATACTGACATCGTACGGGTGCAGGATGGTGTTCCAGGCCTGATCCTGTTATCCTCATGGTGCAACATAGTCCCCCAGGTTTTACTGGTAACCTACGGTGCAGCATGCTCTACCAGGCCTGATCAAGGTATCCTACTGGTGCAGAATGGTCTCCCAGGCTTGAGCTTGGTATCCTAGGGTAGCAACCAGGCCTGATCCTGCTATCCCAAGGGTGAAGCATGGTCTCCCAAGCCTGATCCAGGTATCCTTCGGATGTAGCATGCTCTCCAAGGCCTGATTCAGGTATCCTTACGGTGCAGCATGGTCCCTCAGGCTTGAACCTGGTATCCTACTGGTGCAGCATGGTCTCTCAGGCTTGAGCCTGGTATCTTACCGGTGCAGCATGGTATCCCAAGCCTGATCCAAGTATCATACCGGTGCGGCATGCTCTCCCAAGCCTGATCCAGGTATCCTACGGGTGCAGCATGCTCTCCGAGACCTGATCAATGTATCCTACTGATGCAGCATGGTCTCGCAGGCTTGAGCCTCTTATCATACGGTTGCAGTATGCTCTCCCAGGCCAGGTCTAGGTATCATACCGGTGCAGCATGGTCTCCCAGGCCTGATCCAGGTAAACAGGCATGGGTTCTCCCTGGCCTGATCCTGGTATCCTACGGGTAGAACATGGTCTCCCAGGCCTAATCATGTTCTGCTGCATCATGCCTGGTCCTAGTATCCTACTGGTGCAGCATGGTCTCTAATGTTTTAGCCTGATATCCTTCTGGTGCAGCATGGTCTCCCAGGCCTAATCATCGAAACCTTTGGGTGCCTAATGCTCTCCCAGGCCTGATCCTGCTATTTTACTGGAGCAGTATGGTTTCTCATGCTTGATCCTAGTATTCTACGGGTGCAGCATGCTTTCCCGAGCCTAATCCCTGTATCCTACTAGTGCAGCATGATTTCACAGGCTTATCCCTGGAATCTTACTTGTGCAGAATGCTCACCCAGGCGTGATCCGGTCTTATACGGGTAGGGGAGGCTCTTCCAGGCTTGACCCTGTTATACTACGGGTGCATCGTTGTCCCTCAGGCATGACCAAGTTATCCTTCTGGTGCAGTAAGGTATCGCATGCATGACCCTGTTATCTTTCTGGTGCAGCATGCTCTCCAATGCCTGGTCCTGATATCCTACGGGTGCAGCATCGTCTACCAGACCTGATCTTGTAATCCTACTAGTGCAGCATGGTCTCTCAGGCTTGACCCTGGTATCTCACTGGTGCAGCATGCTCTCCCAGGCCTGATCCTGATATCCTACTGGTGCAGCATGGTCTAACATGCTTGACCCTAGTATCCAACGTGTGTAACAGGCTCTCCTAGCATGGTCCCTCAGGCTTGACCCTGGTATCCAACGGGTGCAGCGTGCTCTTCTACGGGTGCTGCAAGCTCTCACAGGCATAATCCAGGTTTTCAAGTGGTTAAGCATGGTCTCTCAGGCTTAACCTTGGTATCCTACTGGTGCAACATACTCCCCCAGACCTGAACCAGGTATCATCCTAGTGCAGCATGTTCTCCCAGACCTGATGCTGTTATACTACTGGAGGAGCACGATCTCCCAGGCCTGATCCTGGTATCCTATGGATGCAACATGCTCTTCCAGTAACAATCCTGGTAACCTACGGGTGCAGCATTCTCCCCCAGGCCTAATCGAGGTATCCTACTGGTTCAGCATGGTCCTAAGTCTGATGCAGATATCCTAAGGGGGCAGGTTTCTCTCCCAGGCCTGATCCTGGCAACCTACTGGTGCAGGATGCTCTCCCAGGCCTTATATGGGTATCCTTCTGGTGCAGGATGGTCTCCCATGCCTGATCCTGGTATCCCACTGGTGCAGCATTGTCTCCAGATGCCTGATCCGGGTACCCTGCGGGTGCAGCATGGTCTCCAAAGCCTAATCCTGGTATCCTACGGGTGCATAATGCTCTCCCAAGCCTAAGCCTGGTATCCGACTGATGCAGCATGTATTGCGGATGCAACATGCTCAACTAGGCTTGATACATGTAACCTATTGAGACAGAATGTTCTCCGAGGCCTGAGCCAGGTATACTTCTGGTGCAGCATGCTCTCCAATGCCATATCCTGGTATCCTACTGGCACAGCATGCTCTGCCAGGCCTGATACTGGTATCCTACGGGTGCACTAATCTCTCACAGGCTTCACCTTGTTATCCTACTGGTGCAGCATTGTCCCCGAGACATGACCCAGCTATACTTCTGGTGCAGCAAGGTACCTATAATCCTTCTGGTGGAGCATGCTCTTCCATGCCTAACCCTGGTATCCTACGGCTACAGCATTGCCTCCCAGGCCTGATCCAGGTATCTCACTGGTGCAGCATTGTCTCTTATGCCTGCGGGTGCAGCATGGTCTCCCAGGCCTGATGCTGGAATCCTAGGGGTGCAGCATGGTCTCCCAGGCCTGATCCCGGTATCCTACAAGTGCCGCATGCTCTCGCAGGCATGGCCTCCCAGGCCTAATCCAGGTATCCCTCTGGTGATGCGTTGTCTCTCATGCTTGGCCCTTGTTTTTCTACGGGTGCAGCATGGTCTCCCAGGCCTGATCCAGGTATGCAACTGATGCAGCATGGTCTCTAAGTCTTGATACTGGTATCCTACGGGTGCAGCATGGTCTCCCAATCCGGATCCTGTTATCCTTCTGGTGCAGCATGCTTTCCCAGGCCTGATCCTGGAATCCTTCAGGTGCAGCTCCGTCCCCAGACCGGATTTTTGGAAACTCATTGGCCTGATCCTTGTATCCTAATGGTGCAGCATGCTCTCCCAGGCCTGATCCTGGTATCCTACTGGTGCAGCATGTTCTCTGAGGCTTAACACTTGTATTCTTCGGCTGCAGCATGCTGACCTAGGCCTGATCCTGGTATCCTTGTTCTACCAGGCCTAATCCAGGTATTCTTATGCTTGACCCTGGTATCCTACGGGTGCAGCACGCTCTCTGATGCCTGGTCCTACGGCTGCAGCATGGTCACCCAATCCTGATCCTGTTATCCACCTGGTGCAGCATGCTCTCAAAGGCCTGATCATGGTATCCCACTGGTGCAGCATGCTCTCCCATGCCTGAACCTGATACCCTACGGGTGCAGCATGTTCTCCCAGGCCTGATCCAGGTATCCAACTCGTGCCTGATGGTCACCCCGGCCTGATCCTGGTATCCTAAGGGTGCAACATGATCTCCAAGGCTTGATCCTTGTATCCTTCTGGTGCACATGCTCTCCAAGGCCTGATCCTCGTATACTACGGGTGAAGGTTGATCTCCCAGGCCTGATCCTGGTATCCTACTAGTGTGCAGTGTGTATGGTGCAGGATGCTCTCATAGGACTGATGCAGGTATCCTACGGGTGCAACATGGTCTCCCAGGCCTGGCCCAGGTATCCTACTGGTGCAGCATGGCCTCTAAGGCTTGAAACTGGTATCCAACGGGTGCAGTATGCTCTCCCAGTTCAGATCCTGGTATCCTACGAGTGTGGCATGCTCTCCCAGGCTTGACCCTAGTATACTACGCGTGCAGCATGGTTTCCCATACCTGTTCCTGGTATCCTACGGGTGCAGCATGATCCCCCAGGCCTGACCCAGGTATCCCACTGGTGCAGCATGCTCTACTAGGCCTGATCATTGAATCCTACTGGTGCAGCATTTTGTCTCAGGCTTGACGCTGGTATCCTACGGGTTCAGCATGCCCTCCCAGGCTGATTCTGGTATCTTACGGGTGCAGCATGCTCTCCCGAGCCCGACCCAGGTATCCTACTAGTGCAGCATGGTCTCTCAGGCTTGACCCTGGTATCTAACTGGTGCAGCATGCACACCCAGGCCTTGTCCCGGTATAATACGGGTGTAGTATGCTCTCCCAAGCTTGACCCTGTCATCCTACGGGTGCTTCATTGTCCTCCAGGTATGTCCCAGTTATCCTTCTGGTGCATCAAGGTATCCAAGGCGTGACCCTATTATCCTTCTGGTGCCGCATGCTCTCCCAGGCCTTGATCTTGGTATCCTACAGGTGCAGCTATGTCCCCAGACTGGTTTTTCGAATCCCATTGGCCTGATCCTTGTATCCTAAGGGTGCAGCATGCTATCCCAGGCCTTATCTTGGTATCCTACTGGTGCAGCATGTTCTCTCAGGCTTTACATTTGTATACTACGGCTGCAGCATGATGTCCCAGGCCTGATCCTGGTATCCTTGTTCTCTCATGCCTAATCCAGGTATTCTATTCGTTAACCATGGTCTCCAAGGCCTGATCCAGGTATCCACCTGATGTAGCCTGGTCTCCCATGCCTGATCCTGGTATCCTACTGGTGCAGCACGGTCTCCCAGGCCTGATCCTGGTATCCTCTGGGTGCAACATGCTCTCCCAGGCCTGATTCTGGTGTCATACGGTTGCAGCATTATTTTCTATGCCTGGTCATCTTTTCCTGCTGGTACAGCATGGTCCCTGGCCTGATGCAGATATCCCACGGTTGCAGGATGCGGTCCCAGGCCTGATCCTGGCATCCTAATGGTGCAGCATGCTGTCCCAGGCCTGATCAAGGTATCCTACTTGTGCAGCATGGTATCTCAGGCCTGATCCTGGTATCCAAATGATGCAGCATTGTCTCCAGAGGCCTGGCCCTGGTATATTACTGGTGCAGCAGGGTCTCCCAGGCCTGATCCTTGTGTCCTACGGGTGCAGCATGCTCTCCCAGGCCTGATCCAGGTATCATACTGGTGCAGCATGGTCACTCAGGCCCGATCCTGTTATCCAAATGGTGCAGCATTGTGTGTGTGTGAATTCGGGTTTAACGTCGCTTTCAACAATTTTTCAGTCATATCACGACGGTGTCTGGTTGCGACAGGGAGCTCAATGCTCACTTTTATAGTGCTGGCCCACTGAAGTATCATGTCCCAGACACATTACATGATACCGCACCCAGTCACATTATCCTGACACTGGGTCAACCAGTCCTAGCTCTACCCCGTAAATCTGAGTGCCAAGCGAGGAGCAGCTAGTAGCATTTTAACGACTTTGGTATGTCGCGACCCGGGATCGAACCCGTGACCTCCCGTTCCCCGGAGCGGATACCCTACCAACTGAGCTATCGGGGCCGGTAGGTGCAGCATTTTCTCAGAGCCCTGGTCCTGGTATATTACTGGTGCAGCAGGGTCTCCCAGGCCTTATCCTTGTGTCCTACGGGTGCAGCATGCTCTCCCAGGCCTAAACCAGGTATCATCGGGTGCTCCATGGTCTCCCCGGCCTGATATTGGTATCCTACGGGTGTAGCATACTCTTCCAGGCCTAATCCAGGTATCCTACGGGTGCAGCATGGTCCCCCCAGGCCTGATCCTGGCATCCTACTAGTGCAGCATGGTCTCCCAGGTCTAATCCAGGTATACTATTGGTGCAGCATGGTCTCCCAGGCCTGATCCTGGTATTCTACTGGTGCAGCATGGACTCCCATAATAGCAGATTAAATATTTAATACAGAATCTGTTTGGGGCAGAAATATGCGAAGCACCACAGAGTATTTTTGAGTATGACTTTTATATCAACGAGTGAAATGGAAAATATTTAAAGTTCATGAGTGCACGAATCGGCTATAAACATTTTATTTTTTTATTTCACATGGTGTGTTAAGGATCATACCCAAGGACAAAGGACAAAAATAACTTGTTTTGATTATATGAAACCTCATACCCCCGTAACATAAGGGCGCGATACGTTCTATTTAACACCGCTAGTTTGATGTAACGTCGCCTATTTAAATGACGTCAAGAAGTGACGTTACCAGGATGTACAGCGTCAAAAAAATACTATAATTTTTGCAAGATTAGCATTTCAGCCGGCAAATATCTAGATTTATCATAGAACGTCGCGCGGTTATTTCGTTGATAACGTCATGCCATATAGTAAATACATGGTTAGTATCTTTAATAATAGAATATAATCGGTGAGCCTTAGACAATTTTATAGGGGTGAGCTGTAGCGAGCCCCTATAAAATTGTCGCGGCGAATCGATTTTATTTTACTATTAAAGACACTGATCATGTATTTAGTTTATATCGCAGTTCAAAACAATCAAGGGATTTTGCAATAAATTAGTAAATCTAGGCAGAAAATACGACAGAAAGTGTTGCATGTTGATGACATTCAGTGCCATGGCGCGCACACGTAGGATAACGTGACGTAAACGAGTGCAAAGTTTCGCACGTCACCACACCACAAAGACATTTTTTGTTGGTTTTGGTTTTACGGCCCTTTCAAGATTATTTCACTCATATCGAGCCGACCGTTAATCAGAGGAATCGAAGACCTGGGCCGTGCAGTTTGAGAGGACAAAATTTTTAAAGATTTCCCTACATAAGTCTAGGTAAAACCAAAGGTTCTCGGGACTGGGGCATTTTTGGCCATAGGGCTATGATTTGCACAATGTTGATAAAGGTCCACTAGATGAAATTTCACACCAAATTTCAAAGACCTAGGCCTTGTGGTTTCACATAAGAAGATTTTGAAAGATTTTCCCTATATAAGTCTATGTAAAACCAAAGGGTCTCGGGGCGGGGGCATTTTTAGCCCCATGATTATAATTTGCACAATCTTGATAAAGGTCCACTAGATGAAATTTCACACCAAATATCAAAGACCTAAGCCTTGTGGTTTCACAGATGAAGATTTTTAAAGATTTTCCCTATATAAGTCTATGTAAAACCAAAGGGCCCAGGAGTGGGGGCATTTTTGGTCTCAGGGCTATAATTTGAACAGTGTTAGCAGAGGTCCACTAGTTGAAGCTTCATACCAAATATCAAAGACCTAGGCCTTGTGGTTTCAGAGAAGAAGATTTTTTTTTGTAGATTTTCCTTATATAAGTCTATGTAAAACCAAAGGGCCCCGGAGCGGGGGCATTTTTTGGTCCCAGGGATATAATTTGAACAATCTTGGTAGAGGTCCACTAGATGAAGCTTCATACCAAATATCGAAGACATGGGCCTTGCGGTTTCAGAGAAGAAGATTTTAAAAGATTTTCCCTATATAAGCCTATGTAAAACCAAAGGGCCTCCAGAGCGGGGACATTTTCGGCACCAGCATTATAATTTGAACAATCTTGGTAGAGGTCCACTAGATAAAGCTTCATACCAAATATCAAAGACCTGGGCCTTGTGGTTTCAGAGGAGAAGATTTTTTAAAGATTTTTCCAATATAAGCCTATGTAAAACCAAAGGCCCCAGGGTTATAATTTGAACAATCTTGGTAGAGGTTCCTTAGATGAAGCTTCATACCAAATATCCAAGACATGGGCCATGCGGTTTCAGAGAAGAAGATCTTTTAAGTTTTCAGTGAAAAAAATCTATTTTTAGCTCCTGTGACCTAGATGTACAACAGACCGAAACCATTTGAACAATTTTGAAAGGGGACCACCTAAGGATCATTCCTGTGAAGTTTGGTCAAAATCTGATCAGTGGTTTAGGAGGAGATGTCGTTTGAAGAATTGTTTACGGACGCACGGACGCACGCACTGACGACGGACTAAAAGGCATCACAAAAGCTCACCTTGTCACTACCTGACAGGTGAGCTAAAAATTATGACCACCCGTGTCATAACACATGGTTACTCGTTATATGATAAACAGAATCCTGCACTCGTGATCATTTCATATGAAATGTTTGAAACTCACCAAAGGCTCGTATATTAAGTTTCATATGAAATGACTACTCGTGTAAGATCCTGTATTTCAGCGAAACATGTTTTGCGATTAAAAGTACGTTGACTTTTGCCATTTTGATACATTCACTCGTGGGAAAACTTTCAGAGTATCTCTTACACTTTCGGATGAGTCTTTAAACCAAGGTCCCGACTCCGTATGACCTTAAGCTGTTGGTGGGACGTAAAACTCACTCACTCAGAATATCTCTTTAATTTCTAATGTTAGCCGATACTTCTTCAAAGTACTTGTAATAAATGGCATCATGCCTAACGCCATGAAATGACACAATTTATCCAAATGTTTCCTCTGAATTTCTTGTTTTTCTGTACATACAACAGAAAAAACAACAACTTTACATTCCGGTAAATCGGCCCCCGCCCATAGGGGCTTGAAGAAATATATGGGCTGCAAAATTGGAAGCAACGTCACCAAAATGACCTTTACAGTGTTGACGGGGACGTTAAACCTCAAATCAAAACATTCCGGTAAAAGCTTGCATTTAAGGGAATAAAATAAAAAAGAAAAAATGAGAGTAAGATTGCTGAAATTAAGTATCCCAGAAAAGTTGTTAACGTCTCCAGAATGACCTTTACAGTGTTGGCGGGGACGATAAACCTCAAATCAAACAAACAAAAACAGCCACCAGTTTTTTTTTTTTTTTTTTTTTTTGCCTCACCAGAAATTGGGCAAACTCACCTAGTCTTTCTAACACTTTTAGGTGGCTTTCAATGCATTTATGTAATAGCTTAGATCTATACAAATTGTTTCTATATGATTTGGTGAAGATATACATAACGGTTTCTGAGCAAACCGGGGTGAAAGGGTAAAAATCTTTCAAAAATCCCGCGGGTTTAAAATAATCCCGTGGGATTTTTTCTCCACTCCCGCGGGATTAAAATCCCATAAAATATCAGGGATTTTTCTCCCACGGGAGAATTTCAAAATCAAAATGGACCTACTTAACTTTAAAAACATGCACAAAAAATATGGCTGCTCCAGCTCTAATTTCAGTTTCTCCCGCGGGATTTTTCTCCTATGGGATTTTTTACGGAGAAAAATCCCGCGGGATTTTTTTATTTTTTAAAATGCTCTGGAATGAAGGTGTAATATCTCTTTTCTATTAATAAGGTCAATTAGAGAAGCTTACAATGAGTATAGCATGAATATAACTATTTAAAAAAAACGTGGGATTTTAATCCCATGGGATTTTTATCCCATAATCGAAAATGGGATTTTTCTCCCGTGTGATTTCACTAATTTCCAATTTCCAATAAATCTGCTTTGTTTGGCCAAAGCTATAATAATTTTGTGAATTTATGTATAAAACATGCATAATTTATTGGTTTAAAGTAACTAATATTAGCCCCATTGAAATTAACTCCCGCGGGATTTTTCTCCCATTTCAGAGCACAGGATTTAAATCCTGTGGGATGGGATTATTTTATTTCTTTTGTTTTATTCTTTGGCTGTTCACCCATTTTGTACCAGGAACCCCAAAATTGGTACCCTGGCAAACAGTGCAGGCCCATATCAGACGCCGCAAAACGTTGCATCTGATCTGGGCCTACATGGTTTGTGAAAAGTTAAGATATTTTCAAAGTAAGTTTTTAAGAAAACACAGCCTGACACCCCTT
This sequence comes from Lucinisca nassula, assembly GCA_963580285.1. NCBI lineage: Eukaryota > Metazoa > Mollusca > Bivalvia > Lucinida > Lucinidae > Lucinisca > Lucinisca nassula. Next base: position 193,304,677 of record OY757013.1, on the reverse strand, counting down.
AATTTTGGAATAGACTCCTGGTATATATAAGGAGGAAGATTCCATTTGGTACAAAAAGGGTTAAAATTTAAGAACAATGTAAGAACATCAGACTTCAGTCCTTCAGTCAGCGAACCATGACATCTAGGCCAAGGTCGAACATAGATGCTTGCATAAAGTTGCCATTCTTAAATGCAAGCTTGTACTAAGTAGCATTAAGTAGCATTAAGTAGCATTAATTAAGCTGCAATAATTCTTGAGAAATAAACTTGACCATGAGGGTGAATGCTAGGGTTGTCGTAATATTTTACAAAGTCAGTGAACGATAAAATTTAGGTCAAACTCACATATGGATGCTTGCATCTAAGTTGCTATCCCCAGATTCAAGTTTGTACCAAATATCATTAATGAAGCTCTTATAGTTCTTGAGAAATTAACTTGACCATTAGGGTGAACGCTAGGGAGGTCGCAATATTTTACAAAGTCAGTGAACAATAAAATGTAGGTCAAGGTCAAAAAAGGATGCTTGCATTTAAGTTGCCATCCCAAGATACAAGTTTGTACCAAGTATCATTAATAAAGCTCTTATAGTTCTTGAGAAATAAACTTGTACCTTAGGGTAAACGCTAGGTCAAATATGGATGCTTGCATTTAAGTTGCTATCCCCAGATACAAGTTTGTGCCAAGTGTCATTAATGAAGCTCTTATAGTTATTAAGAAATAAACTTGAACCTTTGGGTGAACGCAAGGGTGGTCGCAAATGTTGACGCCTTGGCGAACGGACAGAAAACGTGACGCCTATATCGCGCCATCCTAATAGCAGGCGCGACAATAAATATTAATCAATTCGTTAACAAGATAAGAGTGCAGACAAGCCATTGGGGGCCTGTGACCTGAAGCCATTGGGGGGGCTGTGATCTGAAAAAAAAAGGTCAAGGTCATGCAATATCCAATCAAATCTGTATTATGTTGTAACGGTACATAGTACCAAGTAGAAGTAAAACAAAGATCAGGAATCGATACAATTAACTTACTCCACCCATCAAAGACACCAAAGGGAAAGAAACACAAACATTAAGCGACCAGACCATAATGGAAACCTAAACAAATGAAGGCCATAAAGACAGTCACTTTCCCACAAAATGGCCATATGGCCATCCAAAATAAAAAGACACAAAAGATACACACAGTAAGTAACAAACAACAACATAAATAAACCGCCACAGAAGAACCGCCTTGGAACGGACAGTGGAAAGATTTTCACGGGGGGGGGGGGGGGGGGGGGGGGCCTTAAATCGATTTTACGTGGCCACAATCCTCGCCCTTACTTCTGTCGCGATTTAGACAAATAATTTGTTCAGTCCGCAAAGTTTGAATAAAATTAATCCACTTAAGGGGTCCCGGGGTGTGGCCAATTTGGGCCAATTTCGGGGGGGGGGGGGGCTGTGACCTTGAAAAAAATGGTTAAGGTCACCAGAATCTAAACAAATCTGCGGTCTGTTGTAATGATATATTGTACAAAGTTTGACAAAAATTAATCAATTTGTTAATGGGATTGAGCCATTTTTGGCCTCAAACTGACTTTTTGAGGGTCTGTGACCTTGAAAGAGGTCAAAGTCAAATCTGCGGTATGTTGTAATGATATATATTGTACCAAGTTTGACTAAAATTAATCGATTTGTTATTGATAGAGTTCAGACAAGCCATTTTGGTCCCAAAATGACTGTTTTGGGGGCATGTGACCTTGAAAAATAGCTAGGTCAAGGTCATCATAACCTAGTGACTGTTTTTCCCCATCCTATTGATGTTACTACGTAAGTTTGGTCATAATCCACCCATAGGTGCAGGAGATATAGTGCTTCAAACAGGCTACGCCAACGCAAATGGGATTCGCACAAAAAACAATGTCCCCCTCCCCTCTAAATATTTTGCAAGAAGATTGTCACCTTGTTAAATCTATAACAAAACTAACACATTTTTATAAACCAATGTTCAGAAAAGTCTAACCACTAGTCATTACTGTAAAATATGACTGTCTGAAAACATACTTCCAAAAATATTGATACAGTCTCTTTTTCGGTCATTCGACCCAAAGTTACTAACTTCTCACCTGCTATTTTCCATGTAACTATTGTTGACTATGTAAAAACAAGAGGCCATGATGGCCCTGGATCGCTCATCTGATCCATATTGTAAAAATGGAATTGAAAATAATATATGGTAGAGTAGAGTGTTTGAGCAATTTTGGTTGACACAAGGAGGTTTTTATAATTTTAGCCATGATGTTCATCCAAGCACAACGGGTTGAGCAATTTTGAAACCTTTTTTTTCCATTATGAGTCTATGGGAGCAAAGGGGCCAAGGCGTGGCCCATTGAGAACCCAGGTGCATGATTGGCAGGAATTATCTAGGTGACCACTTGCTGTTACTACATGCTTAATATATAAGCTCTGGGCCCTGCGGTTTCAGAGAAGAAGATTTTTGAATCTTTTTCCACTATGAGTCTATAGGAGCTAAGGGGCCCCGGGGCGTGGCCAATTTGGACCCCAGGGGCATGATTGGCAAGAATTATGTAAGTAACCACTTGCCCTTGCTACATGCTCAATATCTAAGCTCTGGGCCCTGTGCTTTCAGAGAAGAAAATTTTTGAACTTTTTTTTTCCATTATGAGTTTATAGGAGCTAAGGGGTCCCGGGGTGTGGCCAATTTGGACCAAGGGAGCATGATTGGCAGGAATTATGTAGGTCACGACTTGCCATTGCTACATGCTCAATATCTAAGCTCTGGACCCTGTGGTTTCAGAGAAGAATAGTTTTGAAGCTTTTTTCCATTATGAGTCAATGGGAGCGAAGGGGCCCCGGGGCGTAGCCCATTTGGATCCCCAGGGGCATGATTGGCAGGATTTATGTAGGTGACCACTTGCCCTTGCTACATACTAAATATCTCAGCTCTGGACCCTGTGGTTTCAGAGAAGAATATTTTTGAAGCTTTTTTCCATAATGAGTCTAAAGGAGCTAAGGGGCCCCCGGGCGTGGCCCGTTTGGACCCCGGGGGCATGATTGGCACGAAGTATGTAGGTGACCACTTGCCGTTGCTACATGCTAAATATCTTAAGCTCTCGGCCCTGTGGTTTCAGAGAAGAAGATTTTTGAAGCTTTTTCCCATTATGAGTCTATTGGAGCGAAGGGCCGCCGGGGAACAGCCCAATTGGAACCCAGGGCTATGATTGGCAGGAATTATGTAGGTGACTACTTGCCTTTGCTACATGCTAAATATCTAAGCTCTGGGTCCTGTGGTTTCAGAGAAGAGGATTTTTGAAGCTTTTTCCATTATGAATCTATGGGAGCGAAGGGCCCCCGGGGCTTGGCCCATTTGGAACCCAGGGGCATGATTGGCAGGAATTATGTAGGTGACCACTTGCCATTGCTACATGCTAAATATCTAAGCTCTGGGCCCTGTGGTTTCAGAGAACCTGATCCATATTGTACAAATGGAATTGAAAATAATATATGGTAGAGTAGAGTGTTTGAGCAATTTTGGTTGACACAAGGAGGTTTTTATAATTTTAGCCATGATGTTCATCCAAGCACAACGGGTTGAGCATTTTTTAAAGCTTTTTTTTTCCATTATGAGTCTATGGGAGCAAAGGGGCCAAGGCGTGGCCCATTGAGAACCCAGGTGCATGATTGGCAGGAATAATGTAGGTGACCACTTGCCGTTGCTACATGCTAAATATCTAAGCTCTGGGCCCTGTGGTTTCAGAGAAGATTTTTGAAGCTTTTTTCCATTATGAGTCTATAGGAGCTAAGGGGCCCCGGGGCGTGGCCAATTTGGACCCCAGGGGCATGATTTGCAGGAATTATGTAGGTGACAACTTGCCAATATCTAAGCTCTGGGCCCTGTGGTTTCAGAGAAGAAGATTTTTGAAGCTTTTTTCCATTATGAGTCTATGGGAGCGAAGGGGCCCCGGGGCGTGGCCCATTTGGAACCCAGGGGCAAGATTGACAGGAATTATGTAAGTGACCACTTGCCCCTATTACATGCTAAATATCTAAACTCTGGGCTCTGTTTTTTTTTCAGAGAAGAAGATTTTTTAAGTTTTTTTTTTCCATTATGAGTCTATGGGAGCGAAGGGGCCCAGGGGCATGATTGGCACGAATTATGAAGGTAACCACTTGCCGTTGCTACATGCTAAATATCTAAGCTCTGGGCCCTTTTGTTTCAGAGAAGAAGATTTTTGAAGCTTTTATTCCATTATGAGTCTATGGGAGCTAAGGGGCCCCGGGGCATGGCCCATTTGGAACCCAGGGCATGATTGGCAGGAATTATGTAGGTGACCACTTGCCATTGCTACATGCTTAATATCTAACCTCTGGGTCTTGTGGTTTCAGAGAAGAAGATTTTTGAAGCTTTTTTCCATTATGAGTCTATGGGAGCTAAGGGGCCCCAGGGCGTGCCCCATTTGGACCCCAGGGGCATGATTGGCAGGATTTATGTAGGTGACCACTTGCCATTGCTACATGCTAAATATCTAAGCTCTGGGCCCTGTGGTTTCAGAGAAGAAGATGTTAGAAGCTTTTTCATTCAGGGGTCTATAGGAGCTAAGGGGCCCCGGGGTGTGGCCCGTTTGGACCCCAGGGGCATAATTGGCAGGAATTATGTAGGGGACCACTTGCCGTTGCTACATGCTAAATACCTCAGCTCTGGGCCCTGTGGTTTCAGTGATGAAGCTTTTTGAAGCTTTTTCCATTATGAGTCTATGGGAGCTAAGGGGTCCCGGGGCGGGGCCTATTTGGAACCCAGGGGCATGATTGGCAGGAATTATGTAGGTGACCACTTGCCGTTGCTACATGCTAAATATCTAGGTTCTGGGCCCTGTGGTTTCAGAGAAGAAGATTTTTCAACCTTTTTTTTTTCCATTATGCGTCTATAGGAGCTAAGGGGTCCTGGGGCTTGGCCAATTTGGACCCAAGGAGCATGATTGGCAGGAACTATGTAGGTCAATACTTGCAGTTGCTACATGCTAAGTATCTAAGCTCTGGGCCCTGTGGTTTCAGAGATGAAGATTTTTGAAGCTTTTTTCCAGTATCAGTCTATGGGAGCAAAGGGGCCCCGGGGCGTGGCCCTTTTGGATCCCAGGGGCATGATTGGAAGGATTTATGTAGGTGACCACTTGCCGTTGCTACATGCTAAATATGTAAGCTCTGGGTCCTGTGGTTTCAGAGAAGAATATTTTTGAAGCTTTTTTTCCATTATGAGTATATGGGAGCGAAGGGGGCCGAGGCATGGCCCATTTGGAACCCAGGGGCATGATTGGCAGGAATTATGTAGGCGACCACTTGCCCTTGCTACATGCTAAATATCTAAGCTCTGGGCCCTATGGTTTCGGAGAAGAAGATTACTGAAGCTTTTTTTCCATTATTAGTCTATGGGAGCGAAGGGGCCCCGGGGCATGGCCCATTTGGAACCCGGGGGGGGGGGGCATGATTGGCAGGAATTATATAGGTGACCACGTGCCCTTGCTACATGCTAAATATCTAAGCTCTGGGCCCTGTGGCTTTCAGAGAAGAAGATTTTTAAGCTTTTTCCATTATGAGTCTATAGGAGCTAAGGGGCCCCGGGGCGTGGTCAATTTGGACCCCAGTGGCATGATTGGAAGGAATTATGTAGGTGATCACTTGCCGTTGCTACATGCTAAATATCTAAGCTGTGTAGCTAAATTTACCTCTTTGGTTAGAGCTAGGGACTAACTTTCCACATCACAGGTCCTGGTGTATTCTGAATGTCATTTAACGTGTCACCAGTAACAATTCTGATTCTGATATTAATATAGCCATTGGAGCTAATGTGTTTTAAGCTAAGGATATAATCAAATTTTGTATATTTTTCGCAAAATATTTCATATACCCCGCCCCAACACTCCACGAATCATTCAGTTACCTAGATGCAGGTACTCCATAGGATCGTATAATTGAGGCGGTCATAAAGAGTACCCACAGTCTATGTATTTAAGCAGGAATAAAGAGTACGAAACTACAGTCTATGTATTTAAACAGCAATAAGAAAAGTAAAGTATACCCTTGTAAACCACCTCTTTTCAAACACACACAGATTGCGAATGCTGCTTATAATTCTCCGATTGGGGCTGTCTTAAGAGTACCCACAGTGTGAGTGAGTGAGTGTTTCAGTTTTACGTTCCACCAACAGCTAAGGTCATGCGGAGACGGGACCTCGGTTGAAAGACTCATCCAAAAGTCTGGAGAAGCCCGGGATCGATCCTGCGACCCCTGATTTACAAGGCGAGTAGCGTAACCACTGCACCACGGAGGCTTCCAATACCCACAGTGTAAGGGCAGATAAACAGAGGAGCTACCTGGCCTATTCCGATTATATTAACACAAGGCATACCTGTCTGAAATTTGTCAGACCGTGATTTATTGGTGATGAGATGTTTATTGTCCTTATTGTAGAATATAAGCATCATCTTTTATCCTCTTAACTTTTGTCTATATTTTCCTTCTTATTTCAGCACGACAGCGCACACCTGCCTAGAAAGCGCGCGAGGGCATCGAGATAGATAGATATTCTAATCTACTCTCTTGTTATCCCCCGACCGAATAGGTTCGGGGGATATAACGATCAGCCTGGCGTCCGTCCGTCTGTCCGTCCGTCCGTAGACGCAACCTTGTGATGGCCATAACTCCTATACCCTGTGAGATTCATTGATGGTTATTGGGACAATTGTTCACAAGGCCGAGACGGCGTGTCATGCGCAAGAACCAGAACTCTGGATGCAATACTTTTTTAGTTATCTCCCCTTTTAATTAAATAGAATGACTACTTTGTGATGGCCATAACTCCAATACCCTTTGAGATATATTGATGGTACCTGGCACAGTTGTTCACAAGGCTGAGAGGGCGTGTTATGCAAAAGAACCACAACTCTTGTTGCCATGTTTTTGGAGTTATCTCCCCTTCCAATAAAATAGAGCGACAACCTTGTGATGGCCATAACTCCTATACCCTTTGAGATTCTTTGATGGTTCTTGGCACAATTGTTCACAAGGCTGAGACGGTGTGTCATGCACAAGAACCACAACTCTGGTTGCCATGGTTTTGGAGTTATTTCCCTTCCAATAAAATAGAGTGACAACCTTGTGATGGCCATAATTCTAATACCCTTTAAGATATATTGATGATACCTGGCACAGTTGTTCACAAGGCCCAGACGGTGTTTCATGCACAAGAACCACAGCTCTGGGTGCTATGGTTTTTTAGTTATCTCCCCTTCCAATAATATAGAATCACTACCTTGAAATGGCCACATCTCCAACACTCTTTGAGATATATTGATGATACTTGGTACAGTTGTACATGAGGTTAAGCAGGTGTGTCACGTGCAAGAACCACAACTCTGGGTGCCCTGGTTTTTTAATTATCTCCCCTGACAGTATAACCTTGTGATAGCCATAACTCCAATACCCTTTGAGATATATTGATGGTACTTGGCACAATTGTATACAACGTTGAGACGGCGCTTCATGCCTAAGAACCATAACTCTGGGTGCTATGATATTTGAGTTATCTCCCCTTCCAATATAACAGTATGACAACCTTGTGATCATCGTACCTCCAATACCCTTTGAGACATATTGGTGGTACTTGATGCAGATGTACATGAGGTTAAGCAGGTGTGTCATGCTCAAGAATTACAACTCTGGGTGCTCTGGTTTTTAGTTATCTCCCCTGGCAATATAACCTTGTGATGGCCATAACTCCAACACCCTTTGAGATATATTGAAGGAACTTGGCACAACTGTATACAAGGTACAGAAGGGATGCCATGTGCAAGAACCACAACTGTTGGTGCTGTGGTATTTGAGTTATCTACCCTTCCAATATAACAGTATGACCAGCTTGTGAACACCATATCTCCAATACCTTTTGAGACATATTGAATGATGGTACTTTGTACAGAAGTACATGAGCTTAAGCAGGCATGTCATGCACAAGAACCACATTTCTGAGTGCCCTGGTTTTTTAGTTATCTCCCCTGACAGTATAATCTTGTGATGGCCATAACTGCAATACTTTTGTGATATATTGCTGGTTTAATTCTGATGCACTTTCTATTGGTGAACAATATTCTGAAGGTCATATTGGCTTTTGGTCGGGGGATTTGCCATCTCTTCCGATGGCTATTTTAGAGCTCGGCGTACACTAAAATTCATATAGAGATATATAGATCTAGGTATTCTATTCTACTCTCTTGTAGAACTCGGCGTACACTAAAATTTATAATCGAGAACCCGGCGAACACTAATGTCCGGGAATTGTCCGGGAAATCGCCGGGAAATGTCCGGGAAATGGGGGGTAGTGATGCGTTATCCCTAATATCTCCATTTCGGGTGGTCAGAAATTAATAAAATTAGTATCAAATAAAATTTTAAGCTCCATTCTAAAAGATTATTAAAAAATAATTTACTTTTTAAACGTTTTAGGGGTCCATTTATTTAGTTAATTTGTCCGGGAAATTCTCGGATTTTGTCCTGGATTTTGGACTAGTGGTGCGTTAACCCTAATATCTCGATTTTAGGTGGTCAGAAATTAATAAAATTAGTATCAAATAAATTTTTTTAGCTCCATTCTAAAAGATGATCAAAAGATATTTTTCATTTTGAATAGTTTAGGGGTCCATTTCTGAAGTTAATTTGTCCGGGAAATTCCCGTATGTGTCCTGGATGTTGGGGTATTTGTGCATTTTCATAGTATCTCTGTTTGTGGTGATCACTAATTGATAACGATTGATATATATTAAAATTTTAAGTTCAGTTCTAAAAGGATATTAAAAAAAAATTCTTTTCATACACCTCATTGAGGCAGTTCTAATGAGTGCACACAACATGACTAATTTATAGAAGATCTCAAAGAATCTTTAATTACGGCAAACAGTGTAGAACTTGGTCAACGGTTTAACACATATATGCCTAGCACCCCATCGTTGGGCCATTGGCAAACAGTGTAGATCTTGATCAAAGGTTTAACCCATATATGCCTTGAGTCCCACTTGTGGGACATTGGCAGACAGTGTAGATCCACTGGCAGACCAGATATTTAACACAGATATTTAATCCATATATGCCTAGCGTCCCATTTGTGGGACATAGTCAAACAGTGTAGACTCAAATCATCAGACGCTGCAAAACGTGTCGTCTGATCTGGGCCGCAAAATGCTACATCTGATCTGGGTCTACACTATTTGCTTAAACAACGAGGAAATTTAACCATTTCTTGCTAGCAATGAATTAGGTGTACGGACTTTGACGGACCATTATGATCAGTAGCTGCGCAAACCTTCGCGTCTGATCTGGGCCGCTAAGTGCGACGTCTGATTTCGGTCTACACTGTTTGCTTAATCAACGACGAAATTTAACCGCATCCATTTCTTGCTGGCAATGAATTAGATGTACGGACTTTGACTGATTTGACGGACCATGATGCTCAGACGCTGCAAAACTTGGCGTCTGATCTCGGCCGCAAAATGCGACATCTGATCTGGTTCTATACTGTTTGCTTAAACATCGAAATTTAAGCGCATCCATTTCTTCCCGACGATGAATTAGGTGTACGGACTTTGAGCGATTTTACGGGCCATTAATTTTCTAACGATATTAAAAATGTGTTAAGTTAATTGCTTTAACTCATAATAAGTTGGCGTGTGCTGCTTACCTGGATTGAAATAGTAGAAAGACTTCATTCATTCACTTGTAAAATCGTAAAAATTCCAGTCTGGTGATTCTGCAAAATGCCTGAGTATATTGATAACATGATTTGCTGTGAAAATCGTAAGTGCAAAATATGGTTTTATAGAATATGTTTAGGTCTGAATTCATCATCAAATCAATGGCAGTGTCCGTCTTGTGAGCAGCAACATGTGTGACATCATAGAAAGCTGTGTAATGGAAACCCATGTAAATCCAACTTTATACAGAGAAAATTAGGATTTACAAGGGGTGTGCAGTCTTTTTTCGTTCTCACAAGTCGATATATTAAGGAAAACGAACCAATACCCCGGCATCCTGGATACAATCCGGGTTGTGGGTACTCATTAGAACTGCCTCATTGAGGTGTATAAAGAGTTTTTTTTTTATATATTTTTTTCAGAATTGAACTTAAAATTTTAACATATATCAATTGTTATCAATAAGTGATCACCACAAACGGAGATATTATGAAAACGCACAACTACCGCAAGATCCAGGACACATTCGGGAATTTCCCGGACAAATTAACTTCAGAAAGGGACCCCTAAAATATTCAAAATGAAAAATATTTTTTAACTAGCTTTTAAAATTGAGCTAAAATTTTTATTTGATACTAATTTTATTAATTTCTGACCACCTAAAGTCGAGATATTAGGGTTAACGCACCACTAGTCCAAAATCCAGGACAAAATCCGAGAATTTCCCGGACAAATTAACTAAATAAATGGACCCCTAAAACGTTTAAAAAGTAATTTTTTTTTTAATGATCTTTTAGAATGGAGCTTAAAATTTTATTTGATACTAATTTTATTAATTTCTGACAACCCGAAGTGGAGATATTAGCGACAACACACCACTACCTCCAATTTCCCGGACATTTCCCGGCGAATTTCCGGACATTTCCCGGACAATTCCCGGACATTAGTGTGCACCCGAGAACCCCAAAATGCGAACATTGTATATACTCCCTTCCTACTCTATCGCGGACCCTACTCTATCGCGGTATTCACGTTCTCGTCTCGTTCTCGCGAGCAGCGCCCTCTGCCGTTTGTTTACGTTAACTACCTTTCGAGGCAAACGTCAAACTCTTCATCACGAGCGAAACTGGACAAAATGTCAAGACTATTGGTGAGTAAAATTAATTTATTTATAAAATCAATTAAAACTCACTTCTCTCTATCTATTCTATACCCCCTCCCACATAAAACCCACTCCAGTTTGTTTAAAAATGAAAGTTTAGTTTTGTATCGGCGATGACAGTTGTCGTCTGAAGATGACAGATGGCGCGTGCACAAAAAGTCACGTTATTTCCTTATATGGAATGAATTCCTGGAACCGAAAGTCACGTGGCCAATTAACGATTTATTGATCAATTGTATAGAGAAGTTCATATTAATGGAAAACTTTACTTTGCACTATCGCAAATAAAATCCACAATACTATTGTACAGCATTATATTTTAGCATTATATGAGACGAATAGTATATGTAGTGAATATTTATATTATCTTTGTACACTTTTATGAATATATATGAAGATATATATTCATATATACATCTTCATATATATTTTTATCAAACATTGTTTTCCATTGAAAGGAAAATGCAGGCATCTTACGGTTCTGTTCATTCTTCTACTTCAGAATGCACAACCTAAAAAGAGGCGACTTCAATACGACAGAAGTAACCTGGCAAGAGCGTATGAGGCCACTATGAACGGGATGTCTGTTTATACAGCCGCCAGACAGTACAGTGTTCCTGAATCTACGCTGAGGGACCGAACTCGTGGGAACATTGATGTTGACGCCAAGCTTGGTCATGGGACACTTCTTTCGTCAGAAGAAGAGCAGAAGCTTGTAGCCCATATTACTTACATGGCTAACATTGGGTATGGATACAACAAGTCCAGCATTCAGTATATGGCCAAGGACTACGCTTCATCAATAGGGAAAGAACCTATAGGGAGAAAAATGCAGGACACGGAGTATCTCAGCAACTGTTGGTTTTATGGATTCTTGAAAAGGTGGCCAGAACTCAAAGTCGTGAAACCCCAGAAGCTGGCTATTTCTCGAGCTAAGTCGGCGTCAAGTGAAGTGCTTAGCAGCTATTATAAAGAGCTTGGAACCATTCTTTCTACCAACAATTTGAAGGATAAGCCAGAAAGAATTTGGAACATTGATGAAAGTGGTGTTTCTACAGAGCACGCCCCGCCTAAGATAGTTTGTAACACAGATACAAACCCACAAGCTGTGACGTCTCCAAGGGGTTCAACCGTTACGGTTATTGCGGGTGGTAGTGCACTGGGTAATACCATACCACCATATTATGTATTTCCTGGACAAAGGTGGAACGAAAGTTTTCTAGAGGGTGCATCGACAGGAGCTAGTGGGGAAATGTCAAAAAGCGGTTGGTCTTGTTCATCTGTGTTCCAAAATTACTTAACCAAGCACTTTGCCAAATATTCAAATGTGTCATCTGGAACTCCATCAGAACCAACTTTAGTGTTATATGATGGGCATCGCTCACATATTTCTCTAACACTGACACACTGGGCAAAAAGGAACAATGTCATCCTATTCGTATTGCCACCACATACCAGTCATCTTACTCAACCACTAGATGTTGCCATATTTGGTCCCTTCAAGACTATGTATAATAAAGAGTGTCAGAACTATATGAAAAACCACCCCGGAATGAGCATTACAAAATATCAGGTTGCTGCACTTACTGCCAAGCCATACATCAAGTCATTAACAGCTGAAAATTTGGCTTCAGCGTTCAGAAAGACAGGGATATACCCGTTCAATAACAGTGTTATAACAGATTCACAGGTTGCACCCGCATCAATATACACCAATGAAAAAGATTCAGAATCGACTGAAAGCCAGGAACCTAATGATAATGACGAAACTAGTGCAGATATTCCGAAAAATACACAAGGAGAAGATAGAGTGTCATCGACCCCACCCGCTACTTCATACAGTGCTAGATCAGAAGCATTTTTCCAGGAAAGAACAATTACGTCAGTCATTAAATCCAAGCCCAAAAGGAAGTTCATTCCGCCGTTTCTTGCCGGAAATTTGCTGAAAAAGTCTAATATTAACACTCTTCAACTGCAAGAAGCAAAGAAAGTGAAAGTAAATCTGAATGAGAAACAAAAATCACAAGTATCGAGCAAGCCATCAAACTCAAAAATTCCAAAATTCGGAAATTCCAAACAAACAACATCCAAAGAATCAACTAGGAAAATTCCTGCAACCACTCCAAAAAAGATAGTAATTACATATACACCTCTCCCAAGCACGTCTGGCTTGAATAGACAAGGAGGAGCGATCAATCTAGAATCTATTGAAGATACACCCGGCCTAAGAGACTTTGACATTTTCAATTTAAGTGAATGCCGCGATAGACTAGGAAGCAACACTGACGTAACTCAAAACAACATGGCTGCCAACAAGCGGAAAATTTGAAGTTGACTGATGTTAAAAGATCTTTCCATCCATATTACAATATTGTAGAAGGATAGCATAAAACATACAAACAGAGAAATATATGGTAAGTTGATGTGTTTATTTAATTATTTACAAACAACCGTTAGTGCCGCGATAGAGTAGGCAACCGGGATATATACACCATACAACTGTTCAAGTGCCAGTGGTTGTTTAGTCATTGTTAGTCGACATGAAGAAAATCCAGGTAAGGATCACAGTTTCCCATGCCACGGCATTTGTTACGGCATTTGTTATGCCGTTATTTATAGAAACAAAAAACACATATTCAAATAAAAAAAAAAAAAGGCCCCGCCCATCGGGGCTTGCAGAAATAGATGGGCTGCACGATGCTTCCACTGTTCCATGCAGAGCTAAGTCCGACCCGCACACAAGTACTGGTAAACTGAGGAACTAAGCACTTAGGCAAAGCCGTTCGAGTCGGACTGTCCATGCTTATATACCCTATTGATTTCATTGGGCGACAGGGCTTGAGCTGTTGAGATGTCATTTTATCTCAACATCTGGTAAATGTCCCACAAAATTGGAAGCAACATCTCCAAAATGACCTTTACTGTGTTGAGGGGGATGTTAAACCTCAAATCAAACAAACAATAAAAAAAATAACAACAAAAAATGAAAATTTTCATATGAAAAATCCTGATTCATTTTTCGGTTGAAAACACTCCTTGCAGGCAAAGGTCATTAAGGCAACGTCAAATCAACGTCGGTGCAACGTAACTGTCACGTTGCATAAAAGTCACTACGTTGTACCAAAGTTGATCCGTCACAATTTCGTCATGTGCATGCTGGGCTGATTGTGGGTACTCATTAGGAAAGCCGAGACAAGGTTGTTCTAACAAGTATCCATGATCTACCTATATATGTTTTTGAGCAGAAATAAGAAAAGTAACAAAAAGATAAAGAAGCTATAATTAACATTGCATATTCGAAACAAATAACATTAAGCCCTATAGAGCTTTTATTGAGACAAAGTATGCTTTAAAAAAAAATACTTAACTACCGTCCATTTATCTTCATAGGACTACTTCTGATAATGCAACTGTAAGCCAAAGGAGAACCTAGTACCATTTTTTTACGTCTTTGGTATGGCGTGGCTGTGGATCAAACCCGTCGGCCCCCACCCATGGGGGCTTGAAGAAATATATGGGCTGCATAGCTGAATCCGGCCTGCACACTGGTACTGGTAAACCGTTAGAGAATCTAAACCTGCCCAGGAACCGCGGTGCGAGGCAGACTGTCCATGCTCATAAACCCTATTGGTTTCATTGGGCGACAGGGCTTGAGATGTCATTTTATCTCAGTGTCGGGTAAAAGTCCCATAAAATTGGAACCAATGTCTCCAAAATGACCTTTACAGTGTTGATGGGGCATTAAACATCAAATCAAATGAAAACAAAATGGATGGAACCCATTCTTGAAGGGGACCCTTTACTTCTGACCTAAGGGGGTCGGTAAATAATATTGTTAACCAGGCCCCGCCCATAGGGGCTTGAAGAAATAAATGGGCTGTATGATTCTTCCACGCAGAGCTGAATCTGGCCCGTACAATAGTACTGGTAAACCGCTTAGAGGATATAAGCCTGTCCAGGAACCGCGTTGCGAGGCTGACTGTCCATGCTAATAAACCCTATTGGTTTCATTGGGTGACAGGGCTTGAGATATCATTTCATCTCAATGTTGGGTTAAAGTCCTACAAAATTGGAAGCAATGTCTCCAAATTGACCATTACAGTGTTGACGGGAACATTAAACCTTAAACAAACAAATTACCCTTGTAAACCCCAGTTTATTATACCCCGGGCATAGGAAGTATGTCAGGGGGTATATAGTTTTCGTCTTTCCGTTGGTTTGTTCGTACTTCATCTGTCCCGCCGTTCGTCAACCTTTACGTCAAAGTTTTGTGTTAAACCTGTTTGATAGCTCATATCTCTGTAATTACATGTTAAATTCTCTTCATATTTGGTAAAGGATATCTCTATAGCATTACCTTTCATATGGAATAGCAAAGCCCCTGGGTCAAGCCCCTGGGTGGGCTGTCTGTCCGTCTGTCTGTTTAGCTACTTTTACGTCAGAGTTGTGTTAAACCTTTTTCATTGCTGGTATCTCTGTAACCACACGTTAGATTATCTTCATGTTCGGTAAAGGATATCTCTATAGCATTACCTTTCATATGAAATAGCTAAGCCCCTGGGTCAAGCCCCTGGGTGGGCTGTCTGTCCGTCTTGTCTGTTCATCTACTTTTACGTCAAATTTTTATGTTAAACCTTTTTCATTGCTGTCATCTCTGTAACCACATTTTAGATTCTCTTCGTATTTTGTAAAGGATATCTCTTTAGCATTACCTTTCATATAGAATATCTAAGCCCCTGGGTGGGCTGTCCGCCCGTTTGTCAACTTTGATATAAAAGTTTTGTGTTAAACCTTTTTGATTGCTCATATATCTGTAACCACATCTTAGTTAGATTCTCTTCATATTTGGTAAAGGATATCTCTTTACCATTACCTTTCATATGGAATATCTAAGCCCCTGAGTCAAGCCCCTGGGTGGGCTGTCCGTCCATTTGTCAACTTTTATGTCAAAGTTTTGTGTTAAGCATTTTTGATTGCTCGTATCTCTGTAACCTCATGTTAGATTCTCTTCATATTTGGTACAGAAAATAGCTAAAGTATTAACTTTCATATGGAATATCTAAGCTCCTGGGTCAAGCCCCTGGGTGGGGCTAGGTGTCAATAATTAAGACTTTGGCATTTTGATTACCTCCAAGTTTTGTGTTAACTGTTTTCATTATACTCCTTGTTGTTGAAATGCAATATTTATTCTCAGTGGACTAAATGGAAAGTTTATATGGAAAGGTTCAATGCTACAGACCATTGTCATTTCCACTAAAAGGGGATGGCTCTGGCCGGCGGTATATGTGACCCACTGGGCACTTTCTCTAGTATAAAAATGGGGTGGCGTATGGGGGTTCAATGTCTTGAAGGCTTGCTTTCGTGATGATATACCACAACTTCATTATAACATGGTTCATTATAATATGGTTAAGGATATTACGCGGTTTCAAGATGGATCCAAAAATGATGGGCATTTTTATGTATAATCTTTACATTTTTGTTTGGATATAACACGGTTGTTTAAGTCATACAATTTCTGCTTTGGACCCCAACAATAGAGTTATAAAGAGGTTGTGGTGCACTATTCTTTCGTTCTGTAATAATACACTGTAACACCACCTCACGAGGGTGTCATGCAGGTGTACATTACATAAACTCAGGGTTACACTCCATTACATACAATTAGAATCAGAATTGTTACTGGTGACACGTCAAATGACATTCATACACCAGGACCTGTGATGTGGGAAGTTAGTCCCTAGCTCTAACCAAAGAGGTAAATTTAGCTACACAATCATCAGCACCTTCAGCTGTCGAAATAATCGAATCGGGAAGGGCATTCCAATCTCTTATGCTTCTGGGGAAAAACGACTCTTTATAAATACATGTCAGTTATTGCGCTTAGGGTCTGAAACGCCAACGAATGGTGATTTCTACAGTGTCTAGCTGGGGGATTAAGGTCATCTGTTGGAATGCTGGCAGCACCCTTTAGACCTTTGTGTAAAAGGATTAGCCTATTGTCTTTTCTCCTTTTCTTGAAAGACTCCCATTTTAATTTTCCAAGTATTCCAGTCATGCTCCCAGTTTCAAAGCAATAATTGCTTGTTACAAATCTAGCAGCTCTATTCTGAACTTTCTCAATTTCATCGTTAAGGACCACTCTGCTGGGGTCCCAGATACAACTACCATATTCCAAGATTGGGTGAACAAGACCTTTGTATGCTGCCTCTTTTACATCCTGAGTTGAAGTTGTGGTATATCATCAAGAAAGCAAGCCTTCAAGACATTGAACCCCCATACGCCACCCCATTTTTATACTAAAGTATTATATTTTTCTTATTTCTGCACATAAACATAATTATGTTGTTGGTAGTCATTAGAAGTGCCTCACTGAGGCGCTTCTAATGAATATCCACAACTTATGTTTTCATGCAGAAATAAGAAAAATAAGATGTAGATACCCCCTCTTGATTTCTCCTCCATTTGTTTGGATTGGAAACCAACAGAGTGATTTCACTTGGCGATCTGTTATTCTAATCACGATTGGCCTAACGAAAACGAAAGTACCAATCAGACAAGGTATTATACAGTGGCTTTTGGTAGAACCGGATATGAAGTTGGGTTGCTCGATTTACCTAAACGAAGTCGGTTTACTCCAACTTTTACTTTGTACCCGTCGGGACCATGACGTAACCCGTTTTTACAGTGGGTATCGGTACGCGAAAAATCGATTTTCAATGCGTTTTTAATGAAAATTAATGCGTATTTACGCGGATACGCGCCTTATCTGTAGCTCTGAACCCTATTGGTTTCATTGGGCGACAGGGCTTGAGATGTCATTTCATCTCAATGTCGGGTAAAATCCCTAAAATTGGAAGCAACATCTCCAAAATGACCTTTACAGCGTTGACGGGGACATTAAACCTCAAATCAAACAAACAAACAAAGGATGTTAATGATTACAATCAAAGATACTAAATACCAGTAATATGTGGCAATTACATATTTCAATGAATTTCTAAGTTTTAAATGGATGCTAATCATGCTATGCAAGTTTTAAGTACACAACTTTTCAACTCATTTGAGTACAAGTGACTGAACAAGTCCACAACAACGTGGGGCTTAAAAGGAGACAGCCCCATTACTTAAGAGCCAAAGTGACCATCTCTTTGTGATTGATTCATATGAAATACTGGGACTGATTTTATCTGTAAATTGAAGCCGATCTCTGTAGCTCAGTCAGATGTGCGTCTGACTGGTGATCAGCAGGAGGATGCATGTTCGATACCTGCCGAGGTCGGCAACATTCTTTCGTGGAGATTGATTAGGAAATCTTTTCTACGGTAATTCTGTCCCTTCCGCTTTTTCAAGAAGGGCAGTTGTCAGTTTCTGGTGAAAGAATGTGCATTCTACTGGTTAACGGCTTTCTTATATACCGGTAAGCCTGCCCAGGAAAAGTGTGGTTAGGTAAATTGGTCGACTAAAAATGACCTAAATAGTGTTGGCTGGGTCTTTAAAATCCAATACAAACAAACAATTTCTTTGTAAATTGACGAGATTCAGAATGCTATCTGCTTAAAATTTGCATTGACACTCTGTCATCAGTCTGCTTTTTCCAGTGAATAAGACTTAAAGTACTGTGTAAGGATTAAGCTGATTTCAATACATGTGGATTAATCTGGATTAAGCCTTGTCACAAGTTTTGCACTTTGAACATAACATGCAATTTCAAAATTTTTGTATCTACCCAGGCCTTAGAAGGAATCATTATAAGTTGCCTTGAACAAATGTTTCAGCAGCAGTATGCTCACTAGCAGATTGTGGATACATTGTGTTTACAAAGAAATACCCCGGTATAATATAAATGTATGACAGTCCATGACACATTTCTGATCGAAACAGAAAAATCCTTCATTGTGAAAAGTTGGAGTTCCCGAGTTTAAAAACATGGAGCCTATGCAGTATCCGACAAAACATATAGAAAGACATCCAGGCTTGAAGAAATAGATAAGCTGCACAATGCTTCCACGCAGAGCTGAAACTGACCGCACACGAGTACTGGAAAACCATTTAGGGTATCTAAGCCTGTCCAGGCAAAGCGGTGGAGTCAGACCGTCCATGCTTATAAACCCTATTGGTTTCATTAGGCAACAGGGCTTGAGATGTCATTGCATCTCAGTGTCTGTAAACAGTCCCACAAAATGTGAAGCAACATCTCCAAAATGACTTACTGTGTTGACAGGGATGTTAAACCACAAATCACACAAAGAATAAAACTAACAGGAAATTTAAGAGCCTAGATGAATTACTGCATACTTTCGTGGCTTCCAATCTGTCTCTTTTTCCAGATGAAAATGTGTCTTATACAGTGAAATTCCGATATTGAGACTACTTTCTAGACTCCCATAAAGTAACCTAATTAGCGCTCAGGACTAATAATTGAACTTGTGAATGAAATTCTGTTTGCAAGAATGATTTAAATTCTTTTGATACATGTAATTATGCCCATTATATCGCTTCAAATGCCATTGTTTCACTAGAATCGCGCAGTCTATGGCACATCATCGCATATCCCCACGCTTTTTTAAAGATACACCACTATATAAGTTCTCAATTGCAACTCCAACCCAATCTTAAGATCAAAATTCCGAAAGTGTCATGCACTCCTCAGACCAAAGACCTATCAGTTTCCAAAGTTTCATGTTTCTATCTGAAACGGCGTAGGAGGAGTTATCCGGTAATCGTTAAAAAGGGGGTTATGGGGGTGAAAATCCAAGTTTTTGACCTCTGGTGACCTCAAACCTGACCCTAGGGGTCAAACTTTGATTGTTTACCCCCGGGGCACCCCACCCCCTGGCTTGGCCCCTAGGGGTAGGATCAAAATTCCGAAATAGTCATGCACTCCTCAGACCAATGACCTATCAGTTCCCAAAGTTTCATGTTTTTATCTGAAACGGCGTAGGAGGAGTTATCCGGTAATCGTTAAAAAGGGGGTTATGGGGGTGAAAATCCAAGTTTTTGACCACTGGTGACCTCAAACCTGACCCTAGGGGTCAAATTTTGATTGTTATGTATTCTACTCATTATGCCGTTCGATTTGATATGTCACACGACCCGGTTTTGAAAACTTTGATTATTTACCCCCGGGGCACCCCACCCCCTGGCCTGGCCCCTAGGGGTAGGATCAAAATTCCGAAAGTGTCATGCACTCCTCAGACCAAAGACCTATCTGTTCCCAAAGTTTCATGTTTGTATCTGAAACGGCGTAGGAGGAGTTATCCGGCAATCGTTAAAAAGGGGGTTATGGGGGTGAAAATCCAAGTTTTTGACCTCTGGTGACCTCAGATCCCGGGCTTCTCCAGACTTTCGGATGAGTCTTTAAACCGAGGTCTCGTCTCCGTATGACCTTAGCTGTTGGTGGGACGTAAAACTGAAACACTCACTCACTCACTCTGGTGACCTCAAACCTGACCCTAGGTCAAATTTTGATTGTTAGGTATTCTACTCATTATGCCGTTCGATTTGATATGTCACTCTACCAGGTTCTGAAAACTTTGATTTTTTACCACCGGGGCACCCCACCCCCTGGGTAGGATCAAAATTCTGAAAGTGTCATGCACTCTTAGACCAAAGACCTATCAGTTGCCAAAGTTTTAAGTTTCTAGCTGTAAAAGTTTGGGAGGAGTTGTCCGGTAAGACGTACGTACGAAGGACGACGGAGACAATTACAATATCCCCACTTTTTCTTCGAAAAGCGTGGGGATTATAATGGATGGTCTGTTTTACACCAAACTCGGCATGATTGTTCATTGGGAGGTAGCCTTTCAAATGCAACCTTTCATGATCTGATCATTGGTGTCGTGGTAATGAGGGGGGCATCTCAAAGTTGGCAAAAAGTGTGCTTTCAAATGAATTTTTGACCAAATCTTACTCTTCACACAGCTGTAAAGGCAACAATTAAGGGGTTTGGCACTGGCTATTTTCACTGTTTGCAGCATATTTTATCAGCATCAATTTTGAGGCATTTTTGACCCCAGACACCCTCAGATATATATAAATTTTAAAGGCCGGTTGGGCCATACACCCAAAATTTTTCGCATGTGACCCCCTTCAATCCCCCAGAATAATCTTACTGAGGAGACATGCAAAAAACAGGTCACTTATTTGGCCACTAAATCGTAAAGCAAACATAACTATTCAGGGGTAGGAAATGCACATTTTAGGTGCTTCGGGGGCTTAAAATGGGGGAGGGGGGTGCAGACACGTAAAAACATGTATCTGAGTGGGAAAGGGTTAAAGTGGTGTTCATTCTTTTCATATTTTTGTAAAATCTGTATGTAAGTCTTGAAGATAAGACAAGTCTTTAAGGCTACTTAAAGCATTGAAAAACACATTAATAATAATAAATTATACTTTAAGTATTTATACATTATATACTTTAAGTATTTATACATTATGTTGCTTTATAACATTATATCATATTCGATTGTTCCAACATAATCTTCTTAAATATCTGAGGAAATTCAGATGGTAAATTGCAAAATTATGAAAACTGTATTTTAATCCTCCTAAGATAAAGCCAGTGGTACCCACTGAAACACAGATTCATAATAAGTACTTGTATGCAAACTGATGTTTTTCACACCTTTTTAAAAAAAAATTTGGAAAATTGACTTGACCAAAAAATTTTAAATGACCTTATAAAATTTAAAAAAATTGACCAAATGCAGACCCAGATCAGTTTGTTTGATTTGAGGTTTAACGTCCCCGTCAACACTGTAAAGGTCATTTTGGAGACGTTGCTTCCAATTTTGTGGGACTTTTACCCGACATTGAGATGAAACGACATCTCAAGCCCTGTCGCCCAATGAAACCAATAGGGTTTATTAGCATGGACGGTCCGACTCCCACCGCGGTTCCTGGACAGGCTCAGATCCTCTAAGCTTTTTACCAGTACTAGTGTGCGGGCCGGATTCAGCTCTGCGTGGAAGCATCATGCAGTCCATATATTTCTTCAAGCCCCTATGGGCGGGGGCCGAAGACCCAGATCAGACTGTACCTGTTAAATGCATAATCATGCGTATATAATTAGTGGGCTATTGGAATTTCAGTTTTACAAGAGCAAACAGTTATGACAGATTTCGTATTTTAAAAGTGGTCTTAACCCATTTTGTACCAGGAACCCCCAAACAGGTATCCTGGCAAATAGCACATGCCTTGTTTAGACGCCGCAGAACGCGGTGTCTGATCAGGGCTCCACTGTTTGCTAAAAGCTCAGTCATTTCTAAATAAATTTTGAAGAAAACAAAACCTGACTCCCCTAAATTTTAAAATGGACTCCTGCTATATATAAGGAGGAAGATTCTTTTTGGTACAAAAAGGGTCAATACTGAATAGCTGGGTGGTTTTAATCTTAATAAATGACAATTTGTTATATATTTAGGAAATGGTTTGAGTCTAGCAAAAAGTATTCTAAAGAGCATAATGGTTCAAATATAGGGGTGGTTCTGTAAGCAGAATTAGTATAAACATAATTTATTGCATCATAAATCAAGCAACAGGGTCGGGCTAGTCTAGCTCCTAGACCTTGATGTCATATTGGCCAATGGCCAACCTTCCTGTGTGTTTTATCAAATATGATACCTTGTAAGACTTTAATCTTGTCTCAGACATCAAGGTCTAGTACAATGCGAATTTTACCTCGAATTTTACCTCGCAAGGTTCTTCTTGGTAAATAGAAGCCTCCGTGGTCGAGTGGTTACGCTACTCGCCTTGTAAACCAGGGGTCGCAGGTTCGATCCCGGGCTTCTCCAGACTTTCGGATGAGTCTTTAAACCGAGGTCCCGTCTCCGTATGACCTTAGCTGTTGGTGGGACGTAAAACTGAAACACTCACTCACTCTTCTTGGTAAATGATTGATTACAGCTGCAGTCATGAAATGTTTATTGCTTTTCTGTACCCTTTACCTACTGATAAGACAAACTGGCATTTTAGTCCAAGGTCACTGTGCCACACACACCAAAATTCAATCAGCTATAGTTTTGAACAAAATATCACAATGCAGAAAAAAGTGATTTTTGTACAGAATAAAGTATGTATACATTACGTTGACACACCCATGCAACATAGTGCATTTTTTCACATCTCTTGATTTTCTGAAGAAAAAAAATAGTGATCTTTTTCTCTTTTTTTTTCACTGAAAACATAGGTTGTGGGTGCTCGTTAGAACCGCCTCGCCGAGGTGGTTCTAACGAGCACTCACAACCTATGTCTTTGAGCAGAAATAAGAGAAATAATATATACCCCCTGTAAACCCCAGTTTTACTATATAAAAGTGGGGTTTAAGGGTAAAAAATTTATTGGCATGTTTTCGTGATGATAAGATTGAAAATTTTTATGAAATTGGAAATTGACTGAATAATATAGTACAAACTCAGATCAGCGTCTTACCAAGGTCTGCACTGTTTGCATGAAGACAGGCACTTCCATATTTATAGGAGACATTCTTCTTATGTTTAGATGACGATTTAGGAGTTTCGTTGCCTATTTACTGCTTCAAACATACCATGTGTACAACCTGAACAGAACCAAAGATCAATGTTTTCAGTCCTTGAAATATCTGCCACTGCCTACATCCATATCATTAAATTTCAGAGCTGTCAGTGATCTGTTTATCTTGCCATTAAATCTCTCTAGAAAGGGATCAGATGTTGTCTGGCTAACAGTTCTTCCAAACATAAACATAATGATTAATCCTATTTGGTTAGAAAAAGATGTACACAGACATGTTCCCTTTGTAATTTTAAGCATTTTACTTGTGTAGTTAGATGTCAGGCTGTGCTTTTCAGAACTACATGTACAAGTTTATTTATTTTTTTTTTTTTTGGTTTTGGTTTTACGGCCCTTTCAAGATTATTTCACTCATATCGAGCCGATCGTTAATCAGAGGTGGGCGAAAACGGGAGTACCCAGAGAAAAACCACCTGACCTTCCGTTGCAGAACTTGGCGTCTCACATGTGACCCGAGCGAGGCTCGAACCATAGCGGTGAGAGACCTAATGATCAAGAGTCAGCACTCTTAACCACTAGGCCACGGAGGCCCGTTATGTACAAGTTTAATGTGTCAATTTAGTTCAAAGGACTATTTTCAGAAAAGTAATATTTTGACATAAGAAAATATCAAACACAAATATTAACTGCAAAAATCTCAAGATATTAAAAGAATAGGAACTATCTGATGCAGAACATTCTGGAAACATCATTTAAAATAGAGGAATTTACGTCAAACATGCGGCGTTAACTTAATGCTTGGCACCTCAACTTTACGGATGCAGGAGATTGTATAAAATTAAAATATTTCCATGAACATGACTTACATTTCATTTCGTGAAATGAAAAAAAAATCACTGAATGAAATAGTCTTACGACAAGGCTTATTTATTGGGGGAACCGTTTCAGGTCCAGGTCACATGACCAAAATGGCCGCCAATACATATATGGTAACACTCATAAAGCTAAAAGCATCCGGCGGGTCGTGTACTTCAGCTGAAGCACTGGTTTTTAGCAGCAGAGTGGCCTCGGTTTTTAGCTCACCGTCACGTAGTGACGAGGTGAGCTTTTGGGATCACTTTTTGTCCGTCGTCCGTCGTGCGTGCGTGCGTCCGTGCATGCGTAAACAATTTCTTTAAACGACATCTCCTCCTAAACCACTGATCGGATTTTGACCAAACTTCACAGGAATGATCCTTAGGTGGTCCCCTTTCAAAGTTGTTCAAATGGTTCCGGTCCGTTGCACATCTAGGTCACAGGAGCCAAAAACAGATTTTTTTCACCAAAAACTTAAAAAATCTTCTTCTCTGAAACCACAAGGCCCAGGTCTTTGATATTTGGTATGAAGCTTCATCTAGTGGACCCCTACCAAGATTGTTCAAATTATAGTGCTGGGGCCAAAAATGCCCCCGCCCTGGGGCCCTTTGGTTTTACATAGGCTTATATAGGGAAAATCTTTAAAAATCTTCTTCTCTGAAACCACAAGGCCCAGGTCTTTGATATTTGGTATAAAGCTTCATCTAGTGGACCCCTACCAAGATTGTTCAAATTATAGTGCTGGGGCCAAAAATGCCCCCGCCCCGGGGCCCTTTGGTTTTACATAGGCTTATACAGGGAAAATCTTTAAAAATCTTCTTCTCTGAAACCACAAGGCCCAGGACTTTGATATTTGGTATGAAGCTTCATCTAGTGGACCCCTACCAAGATTGTTCAAATTATAGTGCTGGGGCCAAAAATGCCCCCACCCGGGGGCCCTTTGGTTTTACATAGACTTATATAGGGAAAATCTTTAAAAATCTTCTTCTCTGAAACCACAAGGCCCAGGACTTTGATATTTGGTATGAAGCTTCATCTAGTGGACCCCTACCAAGATTCTTCAAAATTTAGTGCTGGGACAAAAAATGCCCCCGCCACGGGGCCCTTTGGTTTTACTTTGGCTTATATAGGGAAAATCTATAAAAATCTTGTTCTCTGAAACCACAAAGCCCATGTCTTTGATATTTGGTATGAAGCTTCATCTAGTGGACCCCTACCAAGATTGTTTAAATTATAGTGCTGGGGCCAAAAATGCCCCTTCCCCGGGGCCCTTTGGTTTTACATAGGCTTATATAGGGAAAATCTTTAAAAATCTTCTCCTCTGAAACCACAAGGCCCAGGACTTTGATATTTGGTATGAAGCTTCATCTAGTGGACCCCTACCAAGATTGTTCAAATTATAGTGCTGGGGCCAAAAATGCCCCCGCCCCGGGGCCCTTTGGTTTTACATAGGCTTATATAGGGAAAATCTTTAAAAATCTTCTTCTCTGAAACCACAAGGCCCAGGACTTTGATATTTGGTATGAAGCTTCATCTAGTGGACCCCTACCAAGATTGTTCAAATTTTAGTGCTGGGACAAAAAATGCCCCCGCCACGGGGCCCTTTGGTTTTACATGGGCTTATATGGGGAAAATCTTTAAAAATCTTCTTCTCTGAAACCACAAGGCTCAGGTCTTTGATCTTTGGTATGAAGCTTCATCTAGTGGACCCTTACCAAGATTGTTCAAATGATAAAGCTAGGGCCAAAAATGCCCCCGTCCCGGTGCCCATTTGGTTTTACATAGGCTTATATAGGGAGAACTTTAAAAATATTCTTCACTGAAACCACAAGGCCCAGGTCTTTGATATTTGGTATGAAGCTTCATCTAGTGGACCCCTACCAAGATTGTTCAAATTATAGTGCTGGGACAAAAAATGCCCCCGCCCCGGGGCCCTTTGGTTTTACATAGGCTTATATAGGGAAAATCTTTAAAAATCTTCTTCTCTGAAACCACAAGGCCCAGGACTTTGATATTTGGTATGAAGCTTCATCTAGTGGACCCCTACCAAGATTGTTCAAATTATAGTGCTGGGGCCAAAAATGCCCCCGCCCCGGGGCCCTTTGGTTTTACATAGACTTATATAGGGAAAGTCTTTAAAAATCTTCTTCTCTGAAACCACAAGGCCCAGGACTTTGATATTTGGTATGAAGCTTCATCTAGTGGACCCCTACCAAGATTGTTTAAATTATAGTGCTGGGGCCAAAAATGCCCCTTCCCCGGGGCCCTTTGGTTTGACATAGGCTTATATAGGGAAAATCTTTAAAAATCTTCTTCTCTGAAACCACAAGGCCCAGGACTTTGATATTTGGTATGAAGCTTCATCTAGTGGACCCCTACCAAGATTGTTCAAATTATAGTGCTGGGGCCAAAAATGCCCCCGCCCCGGGGCCCTTTGGTTTTACATAGGCTTATATAGGGAAAATCTTTAAAAATCTTCTTCTCTGAAACCACAAGGCCCAGGACTTTGATATTTGGTATGAAGCTTCATCTAGTGGACCCCTACCAAGATTGTTCAAATTTTAGTGCTGGGACAAAAAATGCCCCCGCCACGGGGCCCTTTGGTTTTACATGGGCTTATATGGGGAAAATCTTTAAAAATCTTCTTCTCTGAAACCACAAGGCTCAGGTCTTTGATATTTGGTATGAAGCTTCATCTAGTCGACCCTTACCAAGATTGTTCAAATGATAGTGCTGGGGCCAAAAATGCCCCCGCCCCGGGGCCCTTTGGTTTTACATTGGCTTATATAGGGAAAATCTTTAAAAATCTTCTTCTCTGAAACCACAAGACCCAGGACTTTGATATTTGGTATGAAGCTTCATCTAGTAGACCCATACCAAGATTGTTCAAATTATAGTGCTGGGACAAAAAATGCCCCCGCCACGGGGCCCTTTGGTTTTACATTGGCTTATATAGGGAAATTCTTTTCAAATCTTCTTCTCTGAAACCACAAGGCCCAGGTCTTTGATATTTGGTATAAAGATTCATCTAGTGGACCCCTACCAAGATTGTTCAAATTAAAGTGCTGGGGCCAAAAATGCCCCTGCCCTGGGGCCCTTTGATTTTACATAGGCTTATATAGGGAAAATCTTTAAAAATCTTCTTCTCTGGAACCACAAGGCCCAGGACTTTGATATTTGGTATGAAGCTTCATCTAGTGGACCCCTACCAAGATTGTTCAAATTATAGTGCTGGGGCAAAAAATGCCTCCATCCCGGGGCCCTTTGGTTTTACATAGGCTTATATAAGCAAAATCTTTCAAAAATCTTCTTCTCTGAAACCGCTAGGCCCAGGTCTTTGATATTTGATGTGTAGCTTCATCTTGTGGACCTTTGCCAAGATTGTTCAAATTATAGCCTTTATTGATGTTTGGTATGAAGCTTCACCTTTAAGACCTCCCTCAACATTATGCACATTAAAGCCCTGGGGCCAATAATGGCCCTCTCTGGGGCCCACTTGTTACACTATGGATCAGGTGAGCGATCCAGGGCCATCATGGCCCTCTTGTTTCTATTTGTGTCTGAATTTTTAGGGTACATTTAAAACAAAACAACATAAACATTGGGAATCAGTATAAGCAAGCAAAAACAGATCTTCTTTGATGTTAATGTTTTTGATATGAACGGACTTGTAATGTGGTGCTTTTAACAAGCACCCACATTCTATGTTTGGAACTGAAATAACAAAAATGTGATAAATTATCATCTGTTACTTCACGATAACACACCCGTGTGACACTGTGCATTTCTTTCACATCTCCAAATGGCTACTTTTCTGATGAAAATCCGTGATATTTTTGTTATTTATATGCTAAAATAGGTTGTGGGTGCTCGTTAGAACCGCCTCAATGAGGCGGTTCTTACACGTACCCACAACCTTTGTCTCGGAGCAGAAATAAGATTATTAATGTAAAGCCCCGTAAACCCCATTTTCTCTATATAAACTGGGATTTAAGGGGTGTTCATTTCACCGATTTGTTCATGTGATGTTAGGTCGATTTCATGCTGCATTATTTTACATAGGCATGTTATTGTAATATGAAACACTGAAAATAATAATATTTAAAACTAAAGTCAAAAACATAAAAAAAAAACACAGGTACAAAAAGAGGAGTTTGGTTGAGTTAACATCTGGTGAACTTCAGAGCACTGGGTTAAATGCTTCCTGCTGTGGCAATTGAAATAAATATGTCATGGTCTTTGAAAACCTCTGATAGCTTAACCAGAGCTAGAGCCAAGATGTAGGCAGTGGCAGATATTTAAAGGACTGTTTTAGCACCATGTCATGAATCTTAGAACCCACAACCTGTTTCAGAGCACTGGGTCACTCTATCAAGTACCCAAAATCTACGTTTGTCTGTTAAACTTTGTTTGATTTGGGGTTTAACATCCCCGTCAACACTATTTAGGTCATTTTGAGACTTTGCTTCCAATTTTGTGGGACTTTTACCCGATATTGAGATGAAATGACATCTCAGTCCCAGCCGCCCAATGAAACCAAAAGGGTTTATAAGCATGCACAGGTCGACTTGCAGCAATTTTCCTGGGCCAGCTTAGATGTTCTAAGGGGATTACCAGTACTCATATGCGGTCGGTATCAGCTCTGCGTGGAAGCATCGCGCAGCCCAATCTATTTCTCCAAGCCCTGATGGGTGGGAGCGGGAAAATCTTTGTTTACATTAGAAATAAGGAAAGCTGGTATTTCAGTTCCAATCATAAATTGCATATACTTGCTAGAATTTTAAAACCGTGAGGGGATCGCAGGATCGATCCCGGGCTTCTGCAGACTTTCAAATGAGTCTTTAAAACGAGGTCCCGTCTCCGCATGACCTTAGCTGTTGGTGGGATGTAAAACTCAAACACTCACTCATTTTAGAACCGCCTCATTGAGATTGTACTAAGAAGTATCCACAATCCACGCTTCAGGCAGAAATAAAGGAACTACCGGTAATGTTATTTCTGTTCCAAACATAGATTTTGTGTACTTAATTGTTAGAATCGACTCAATGAGACAGTTCTTTCAAATACCAAAATAAATGTTAGAACCAATAATGTTATTTATGTTCCAAACCTTATTAGAACTGACTTAATGAGGTGGTTCTCACAAATTCAACAATAAATGTTAGGAGCAGAAATAAGGAAAAATAGTTTTATTTCTGTTCCAAACATACCGTAGAATGTATAATTGGTAAAACCGCCACATTGAGCTGATTCTAACAAGTACCCACAATCTATGTTTGAAGCAGAAAAAAGAAAATGTTATTTCTGTTCGAAACAGAGTTGTCCATTACGAATACACGCCTATTTAAATAAATTGAAAATTTTACCACTAGAAAAAAAAAAAAAAAAATCAGAATTTTTTTTCATATTTTTCATATTCTTGCTAACTTGAAAAAATGTCAATAGGACACGGATGCCCCCGCCAAAAATGCCATTCAGAAAAAGAGTATATATGTAATCATGAAGTTATTATCTAGGTAGATATCATTTTCAAGAGCACAAAAGTTAGCTGTCTTCCTTGTTCATGGCACATCATCTCAATGCCATGCATGCACCTGTAAAGTTTCATAAATATATTCCATACAGTTTAGGAGTTATGGCCCGGACACAGTTTACTATAAGGAACTAAGTCAAGGGCAGTTAATTCAAAAACCAAAAAAGCAAGAGTTGTCGTCCTTGTTCATAACACATTGACTCAATGCCATGCATGCACCTGTAAAGTTTCATAAATATATTCCGTACAATTTAGAAGTTATGGCCCGGACACAGTTTACTACAAGGAACTAAGTCAAGGGCAGATAATTCAAAAACCAAAAAAGCAAGAGTTGTCTTCCTTGTTTATGACACATCATCTGAATGCCAAGCATGTAAAGTTTCACAAATATATTCCATAAGGATTAGGAGTTATGGCCCGGACACGAAGTGGGACGGACGTATGCACGTACGGATGTATGTACTCGAATAGGCGGGGCATAAAAATTTAGAATCTGGAAAACTTATAAGAATCGCCTTGCCAAGGCAGTTGTAATCTATGGTGTTGAACAAAAATAATGTATACCAAAGGTAAACTAGTTTTAACATATAGAAGTGTGGTTTAAGGGAGAAAAATTATATAGGCTTGTTTTCGTTATGTGTAATTGTTGTTAGAAGCACCTGAAACTGTTGAGGTGGTTCTAACAAGTACCCACTATCTTAAGATATAATGTTTGGAGCAGGAATGAGAATAAATTATGTTACTTTTGTTCCAAATACAGTTTTGTACAATAATTAGAACGGGCCTGCGTGACCAAGTGGATAAGAGCGCTGACTCTTACTCATTAGGTCTTTCATCGCTGTGGGTTCGAGCCTTGCTCAACGGAAGGTCAGATGTTTTCTTTTTTCTCGGGGGTACTCTGCTGTTCGCCCCCCCCCCCCCCCCCCCCCCCCCTTCCCCCTTGATTAACGATCGGCTGGTTATGAGTGAAATAATCTTGCAAGGGCCGTAACCCCTCCCCTTCACCAAATGATAATAATAATTGAGGTGTTTGGAGCAGAAAAAATAAGGAAAATGGTTCACACTACACAGACTTGTTTATGTGATGCAATTATCTCAGTACATTAAATATTAATATAAATCTGAAAACACAATTTTTTCACAAGCTAAAAACTATATTGCTATCAAAATATATACAGAGACTGATGTCTCTTTACAACTCAAGATTACTTCTAAAATGCTTGATGTGTAAATATGCCTGAAACTCAGAACCCCATCTTTCAGAATACAGCTATGTAAACAAACACTGCATAAACCAAAATTTTAACAACCTGTGGAATCAGATAAGGGTCATTAAGAAAGCAGTAAATGCCTATCACTTGTAGGGGTATACTAGCAAGATAAAACGAGTTGCTATCGGAGAGGGAAAAAGAAGTAAAAAAAAAATATATATATATAGAAGAATATTACTTATTAATTATTAACTTTAAAATATGATATCCGACTAGTAGCTAGTCTAGGGTTGGGCCACAAGTTCTGCCAACATTAGTTCCTCCCCTAATTCTACTGTACATGTACTCATACACCAATGTGTTCATATACTGTATTGATCCTGTGTATTGGGACAGATAGGCCTAATCAGTCAATGTAGACCCAGATCAGACTGTATCTGTAGCAAGATAATTTAAGAGTTAAATGCACAATTATCCATATTTATAAGTGGGCTATTGGAATTTCAGTTATAATTCTTTTCCCTATTTTTAGCTATGGAATTTTCAAGCTTTTTTTTTTTTATATAAGTGGTAACATCCAGGAAAAGGCACTGTCATGTAGTGGTTAAGCTTCTTGCCTCAGGTTTGATTTTGAGCCTAATTCTTCTGATCCAGACATTCGGATGCGGCTTTCAACCAGGGTCATGTTTTGATGCGTGAAAAAATGTCACAGGAAAAAAGTCACAAATAAAAAAATTGGAAAAAAATCTGCTTAAAAAAGATTGTTATTCATAAATTAATTTTCTGATACCACTAAAAGATGCTGGGGTAATTGTGCTGATGAGGTTATTGCTTGTGGAATTTATTTTCAAAAAAACAATGAAAGCGCATACACCTAGTCTTTTGGCAAAGTGGTAGTATTCATCCGGTTAACGAGTTTTTGTTGTGAATACCCATGTAAACCCCACATTATATATAGAAAAATGGTGTTTAAGGATTATTAATTACATACCTTATTTTTGCTCAAAAATAAAGATTGTGGGTACCTGAAAGAAGCATTCAAGTGAGCTGGTTCTATTGAGCTCCCACAATCTCTATTTGGGCTAAAAATTAGAAAAAAAAAAATGAAATCTGAAAATTGCTACTTCTAGCCTAGTTGCAATTTGTCATGGTAATGTGAAGACTCTTATGGATCTTAACCCTTCTCTTGCTGAATATTCAATTTAGCCACTGACTTTGAACCAATCAAATTACTTGATGTAATTTATTCCTACAAATTCTTAAACTGACTGTCAAACAGTGTAGATCCTGATCAGATGGCTTCTTCAGAAACCATCTGATCTGGATCTACACTGTTTGCAAAGACAGGGGTTGTCATGAATAGCAGGATAAGGGTTAAAATATGGAATTAACTCCCCTTGTCATCATCAATACTTTGGAGTTGAACTAATCAATCAGTAACTCACAAAACACATAACAGCCATTATTTTCCTTATTTTAGGCTCAACAACATAGATTGCGAGTAATATTTAAAACAAGCTCAAAGAGGCTGTCCTAACAATGACCCACAGTCTATAAGTTTCCATCTGATTTATGCTAGGCCTCGACACTGTGGGAAAGATGCCACTTTATCACACGGGCATGTTACATTAACTTGAAAATTACATTAACTTGAAAATTCCAAGGGATGAACAAGCTTTAGGATGGAAACTGCCGTTGTGTATCGTCATTCGTAATTGTCAACATTTGAATCAGTTACTCACATAATATATACTGAAAACAGTGATTTAAGTTCAATTATGTCGCTTTTTCACATGACTTTTTTTCTACCCAAAAACTGTGACTTATTTTCCTACCGTGCATTCACATATTCGTATGACCTTAGTTATTGGTGGGACATAAAAGTTATAAAACTAAAATATACATACAAAGTAATGTCTGGTAAACATCAGCATGGGCTTTTGTCCCAGTGGGCTACTGTCCAAGTTGGGTTTTGTCCTAGTAAGCTTTTGTCCAGTGGGCATTTGTCCTACACTCAAAAGCAGAGTTATTTAAAATACATAACAAAAACACGCCTATTCTAATATGTTGGAAGAAAAAAAAACGCCCAAAAAGAAATATTTTAGATAAAAATCCTGATATTTATTGCTCAATGCATATACATGTATTGTGGGTATGCGTTAGAACTGCCTTAGGTAAGGCGCTTCTCACAAGTACCCACAATCTATGTTTTGAAGTAGAAATAAGAAAAATAATGTATACCTCTGTAAACCCCAGTTTTACTGAATAAAAGTGGGGTTTAATGGGGTCAAAATTATATTATTTGCTTGATGGCGGGGATGTATTTCATAATTCCACTGGAGCCATTGTATGGGAAAATTATATTAGTTATAGATCTATGGACTGAATCTGATTTATTTTTTGTTTCGTTGGGCCCCATAATATTATATAAACCATTCAAATTTGATGTTAATTTTGCTCAGTGCTGTAATGTGTAGGCCCATAAATATTTCCAAAAGCCTGAAAAGGCCCACGAAAATTTAAAAAGGCCCATCAAAATCTTGATTTCTTTTTTTCATTTAAATGAATAGGAGATGGGTCAGTGGTCCATTTTTGGAGCCCATCAATATATTGAGCCAAAAATATCCCAACAAAGATATGTGTAATGGTGTGGATTGTGGGTACTCATTTAGGTTGCATTATGAAAACACCCCTATACCAATATATTGTAAGTTTTACTGCCGGAAGTACAAAAGTTTTAGATGCAAAATTGTGATATTTTTCTTTTTTCTACTTAAAATATAGATTGTGGGTACACTTTAGGCCTCCATGAGGTGGTTCTAATGAGTATCCACAATCTATCTTTTGGAGCAGAAATAAAAAAATAAGGTTTACACCTGTAAACCCCAGTTTTACTATATATAAAAGTAGGGTTCAAGGGGGTCGGAATTCGTTTTCTTGATGGAATATTTTTTATGCTCAGGCTCTTAGCATTTTAACCCCATTAGGAAACAGTTCCAAATTTTTGTATTATCTCTAAATAAACTATATAAAAATAAGTCTTGAATTACCATTAACTTGCAAGGATATTCATTATACAGACTTGTATATAGCTACATAATTTACATGATAACGTTTTGGTTATGGTTTTACAGTCCATTCAAGATCATTTCAATTACTTCAACAATTAACCACCAGTGTATCCAGTGTAAAAACCACTTGAGTTTCCATTGCAGAAATAGGCGTCTGACACTGGACCCTCAGTGAGGCACAAACTCAATATATGGTTCTGTATCTGACTTGCTTAACCCTTATCCTGCTGAATAAATGAAGCATCTCCAATTGTTGACTATTAACCATCACATTCTTGGTATGTTTTTGTTAACTTAACAAACTGCATGACAAACAGTATAGATCCCCATCAGATGACATCTGATCTGGAACTATACTGCTTTCTAAGGTAGGGGTTGTCCTCAACAGCAGGTTATTATGGGATTACTATTTATATAGATGGAGTAATTTGTTGCCTAACATTTTGTTTTGATCTGCATCTATACTGCATGTAAAGGCAGGGGTTGCCGTTTACAGCAGATAGTTATTTATACAGATGGAGTAATTTATTGCTTAACATTTTGTATTTCTGATGATAATAAACCAATAAATACACTTTTTCCTCCTTTGTATTAGCCGTGGTCTATCTGGAGGGCAAATGTCCCTTTTTGAAATAAGTAGTGGGGGGCAAATGTCCACCTGTAAAATAAGTGCTGGGGGGCAGATGTCCATACCAAAAATAAGCTCTGGGGGGCAAATGTCCGGGTCGCAGTTTCAACTGGGGGGCATATGTCCATTTTTATCCCCCGACCGAACAGTTTCGGGGGATATAGCGATCAGCCTGGCGTCCGTCCGTCCTTCCGTCCGTCCGTCCGTCCGTAGACGCAACCTTGTGATGGCCATAACTCCTATACCCTTTGAGATTCATTGATGGTTCTTGGCACAATCATTCACAAGGCCGAGACGGCGTGTCATGCGCAAGAACCAGAACTCTGGATGCCATACTTTTTTAGTTATCTCTCCTTTTAATAAAATAGAATGACTGCTTTGTGATGGCCATAACTCCAATACCCTTTGAGATATATTGATGGTACCTGGCACAGTTGTTCACAAGGCTGAGACGGCGTGTCATGCACAAGAACCACAACTCTGGTTGCCACAGTTTTGGAGTTATCTCCCCTTCCAATAAAATAGAGTGACAACCTTGTGATGGCAATAACTCCTATACCATTTTAGATTCATTGATGGTTCTTGGCACAATTGTTCACAAGGCTGAGGCGGCGTGTCATGCGCAAGAACCAGAACTCTGGATGCCATACTTTTTTAGTTATTTCCCCTTTTAATAAAATAGAATGACTACTTTGTGATGGCCATAACTCCAATACCCTTTGAGATATATTGATGGTACCTGGCACAGTTGTTCACAAGGCTGAGACAGTGTGTCATGCACAAGAACCACAACTCAGGTTGCCATGGTTTTGGAGTTATCTCCCCTTCCAATAAAATAGAGTGACAACCTTGTGATGGCCATAATTCCAATACCCTTTGAGATATATTGATGATACCTGGCACAGTTGTTCACAAGGCGGAGACAGTGTGTCATGCACAAGAACCACAACTCTGGGTGCCGTGTTTTTTTAGTTATCTCCCCTTCCAATAATATAGAATCACTACCTTGTGATGGCCACATCTCCAACACTCTTTGAGATATATTGATGATACTTGGCACAGTTGTACATGAGGTTAAGCAGGTGTGTCACGTGCAAGAACAACAACTCTGGGTGCCCTGGTTTTTTAATTATCTCCCCTGACAATATAACCTTGTGATGGCCATAACTCCAATACCCTTTGAGATATATTGATGGTACTCGGCACAATTGTATACGTTGAGACGGCGCTTCATGCCTAAGAACCACAACTCTAGGTGCTATGATATTTGAGTTATCTCTCCTTCCAATATAACAGTATGACAACCTTGTGACCACCGTACCTCCAATACCCTTTGAGACATATTGGTGGTACTTGATGCAGATGTACATGAGGTTAAGCAGGTGTGTCACACTCAAGAATTACAACTCTGGGTGCTCTGGTTTTTTAGTTATCTCCCCTGGCAATTTAACCTTGTGATGGCCATAACTCCAACTCCCTTTGAGATATATTGAAGGAACTTGGCACAATTGTATACAAGGTACAGAAGGGATGTCATGTGCAAGAGCCAAAACTGTTGTTGCTGTGGTATTTGAGTTATCTACCCTTCCAATATAACAGTATGATCAGCTTGTGATCACCATATCTCCAATACCTTTTGAGACATATTGATGGTACTTTGTGCAGAAATACATGAGCTTAAGCATGCATGTCATGCACAAGAACCACATTTCTGAGTGCCCTGGTTTTTTAGTTATCTCCCCTGACAGTATAATCTTGTGATGGCCATAACTGCAATACTTTTGTGATATGTGGTTTAATTCTGGTGCACTTTCTATTGGTGAACAATCTTCTGAAGGCCATATTGACTTTTGGTCGGAGGATTTGCCATCTCTTCCGATGGCTATTTTTAGATTAATTTATTGAGGGGGGGGGTGCAAATAGCCTTCTAGGTAGTCGCACGTTACTTAAAAAGGGACCTCGTGACACTAACTTAGATAAATAGGACTGGCTGATCAGAGCTTAACCCATTATCCTGCTGAATAAATTAATTAGCCATACCCTTTACTGACTATCCCCCAGTCAAACCATTATGTGAACAAGTCCGTGAAAGGAAGACCCCCCAAAACCCCATTTTATACAGAGAAATCTGGGGTTTATGGGGGTATACATCATTTTTCTTATTTCTGCTCCAAAACATAGGTTGTGGGTACTCGTTAGAACCGCCTCATTGAGGCGGTTCTAACAAGCACCCTCAACCTATGTTTTGAACATTTATAACAAAAGCATCAAGGATTTACATCAGAAAAGTAGCCGCTTTGGAGATGTGAAAAATGCATTATGTCGCATGGGTGTGTTATCGTAATGTTAATTGATATTATGTATGCATTTCACAAACAGCATGACAAATAGTGTAGATCCTGATCAGATGACTTTTTGGTTCTACACTGTTTGTAAGTTGATCAGAAGGAAAGTCACAGTAAAAAGAGTCATAGAAATAAACATGTTTGTGTGTCAAAGATACTGATAGAAATAAAGTTACAGATAAAAGTCACAAATAAGATAGTATAGAAATTTTCAACTAAAAGGATGTTGACCATAAATGAAAATATTGACAATACCTGCTCATCTGACTTTTGCCAATATATAACTTTTAGTAGATTAAAAGGATGTTGATTCCACAGATCATTGCCTTCATTTTTAATTTGTCGATGTGATGCATACATGTATATAGAGCTTAGACATTCATTCACAGACAAACTATAAATGCTTTTACTAGAAAAACATCAGGTCAACTAGAATCACGCAGTCGATGGCACGCCATCGCATATCCCCAAACTTTTTTGCTCACCTGTCACAAAGTGACGAGGTGAGCTTTTGGGATCACTTTTTGTCCGTTGTGCATGCGTGCGTCCGTAAACTTTTTCTTCAAACGACATCTCCTCCTAAACCACTGATTGGATTTTGACCAAACTTCACTGGAATGATCCTTAGGTGGTCCCCTTTCAAAGTTGTTCAAATGGTTCCAGTCCTTTGCACATCTAGGTCACAGGAGCCAAAAATAGATTTTTTTCACTGAAAACTTCAAAAATCTTCTTCTCGGAAACCGCAAGGCCCAGGTCTTTGCTATTTCGATGAAGCTTCATCTTGTGGACCCCTGCCAAGATTGTTCAAATTATAGTGCTGGGGCCAAAAATGCCCCCGCCCCGGGGCCCTTTGGTTTTACATGGGCTTATATAGGGAAAATCTATAAAAATCTTCTTCTCTGAAACAGCAAGGCCCAGGTCTTTGCTATTTGGTATGAAGCTTCATCTAGTGGACCCCTACCAAGATTGTTCAAATTATAGTGCTGGGGCCAAAAATGCCCCCGCCCCGGGGCCCTTTGGTTTTATATGGGCTGATATATGGAAATCTTCTGAAACAGCAAGGCCCAGGTCTTTGCTATTTGGTATGAAGCTTCATCTAGTGGACCCCTACCAAGATTGTTCAAATTATAGTGCTGGGGCCAAACATGCCCCCGCCCCAGGGCCTTTGGTTTTACATAGGCTTCTATAAGGAAAATCTTTAAAAAAATCTTCTTCTCTGAAACCGCAAGGCCCAGGTCTTTGATATTTGGTGTGAAGCTTCATCTTGTGGACCTCTACCAAGATTGTTCAAATTATAGCCCTTGGGCCAAAAATGCCCCCGCTCCGGGGCCCTTTGGTTTTACATAGACTTATATAGGGAAAATCTTTAAAAATCTTCTTCTGTGAAACCACTAGGCCTAGGTCTTTGATATTTGGTGTGAAGCTTCATCTAGTGGACCTCTATCAAGATTGTTTAAATTATAGCCCTGAGGCCAAATATGTCATCGGGCCGGTACCCACTAGTTTTACATAGGCTTATACTGAAAAAAAAACTTAAAAAATCTTCTGGTCTGAAACCAGAAGACCCAGTCCTTGATATTTGGCGTGAAGCTTTATCTAGTGGACCTCTACTGAGATTGTTCAAATAATAGCCCTGGCACCAAAAGTTTCCCCGCGCCAGGGCCTGCTAGTTTTACATAGGCTTTGATATAGGGAAAACCTTTAAAAAATTTCTTTTCTGAAACCAGTAGGCCCAGGTCTTTGATATTTGGTATGAAGCTTCATATAGTGGACCACTACCAAGTTTTTTCAAACTATAGCCCTTGGGCCAAGAGTGTACTAGAGACAAGTTGATAATCAGGTGAGCGATTCAGGGCCCTCTGGGTCCTCTTGTTTAAAGATACGCCACTATATAAGTTCTCAATTGAAACTCCCACCCAATCTTAAGATCGAAATTCCGAAAGTGTCATGCACTCCTCAGACCAAAGACCTATCAGTTCCCAAAGTTTCATGTTTCTATCTGAAACGGCACAGGAGGAGTTATCCGTTAATTGTTAAAAAGGGGGTTATGGGGGGTGAAAATCCAAGTTTTTGACCTCTGGTGACCTCAAAAATTTTGATTGTTATGTATTCTACTCATTATGCCGTTCGATTTGATATGTCACACGACCAGGTTCTGAAAACTTTAATTTTTTACCCTTGGGGCACCCCACCCCCTGGCCTGGCTCCTAGCGGTAGGATCAAAATTCTGAAAGTGTCATGTATCCTCAGACCAAAGACCTATCAGTTCCCAAAGTTTCATGTTTCTATCTGAAACGGCGTAGGAGGAGTTATCCGGTAATCGTTAAAAAGGGGGTTATTGGGGTGAAAATCCAAGTTTTTTTACCTCTGGTGACCTCAAACCTGACCCTAGAGGTCAAATTTTGATTGTTATGTATTCTACTCATTATGCCATTCGATTTGATATGTCACACGACCAGGTTCTGAAAACTTTGATTTTTTACCCTTGGGGCACCCCACCCCCTGGCCTGGCCCCTAGGAGTAGGATCAAAATTCCAAAAGTGTCATGCACTCAGCAGACCAAAGACCTATCAGTTTCCAAAGTTTTAAGTTTCTAGCTGTAAAAGTGTGGGAGGAGTTGTCCGGTAAGACGGACAGACAGATGTATGTAAGTCCGACGGAGACAATTACAATATGCCCACTTTTTCTTCGAAAAGCGTGGGGATAACAAGTCTGTGCAATGAATATCCCTCTTAACCTCACCTTATACAGAGAAAAGTGGGGTTGTGTGGGGGTATTGATTATTATCCCCACGTTTTTAAAAAAAAGTGGGGATATTGTTATCGCCTCCGTCCGTCTCTCTGTCTGTCCGTCCGTCCGTCTGTCTGTCCGGCTATCTCCTCCTAAACCGTTAGCCGGCATTCAACCAAATTTGGTATGCTAGTTGCTTACATGAATGGCTTGCGCAAGAGCACATTTTTTTTGTCCCTGCCCCCAGGGGCCCTGGGGAGGGGTCAAAAGGTCAAATTTGACCCAATTTCTTCAAAATGCAATAACAGTGGAGAAAACGTGGGGATTTGCGATGGCTTGCCATGGACTGCGCGCTCTAGTTTTCTTATTGTTGTTCAAGATGGTGGATACTTGTTAGACCCTTCTCATTAAATTAATATATTTGACTTCAATATCTCTTGATCTGGTATTTTTCTACAGCAAATTTTTCATATTTCTAGGCCACATATAGACCATGGGCAACTGCCTCGTTGAGATGGTCCTAATGAGTACCCACAACCTGCCTCAGAGCAGAAATAAGGTAAACAGTGTATATCCCTGAAGACCTTAATTTTCTGTACAAAGTGGGGTTAGAGGGATGTTCTTTTAACCTGATTTAACATTCAGCACCAACAATCTGTTTTGACTCGAACTAAGAAAATATTGAGCATGATTGAAACCAATTCTGTGACTCTGTTTTTAACAAGTAGCCTCTTCTATTGCTACGAGGTATGTTGGACAAGTCAATTTGTCATATAATGGGTGTCAGGCCTATTTTTTGTTTTTATTGGAGCGTAGCTGTTGCAGCGTAGCTCCAGTGAGATGAGAAGTGATTTCTGCACTACTTTCGGTGTTACTGCATATGACCCAATCACCAGTGAAAACATAGTACCCCGTGTTAACATAGTAGATTATTACGCCATGCGGTATCTTCTTATAGACCACCTATTTCAAACGGAATAGATGAATATTTTTAATAGATGAACTGTGTGGCAGTCTAATCTTTTTATAGTTCAGTTAATATAACCCAGTTTACAGTCCATTTGTACCCTAAAAGCCCAAACCTGGCAATTTGCAAACAGGACAAACCCAGATCAGATACGACAGAACGCGGAGTCTCTTTGTGACCAGCACTGCATACTTACAAAAAGGTTCAGCCATTTTTGCCAAATATTTCGTGGAAGCCACAACCTGACATCCCTGATTTTAAAATGAACTCATTCCATACTGATATAAGGTGTTGAGGATTCCATTCGTTTAAAATGGGTTAAAAGTACGCAGTGTTGGTCGATAATGTATTACCAAAATAAGACAGTTGGAATGAGTTTGGACAGGTGTACGTCAATGTTTATATTGTAAGCAGTAAATTATTGTAGAGTCTGATCTGGGTCTGCTATGTTTGTCCCTAAAAAGGCTGCTAAAATAAACTCATTCCATACTGATATAAGGTGTTGAGGATTCCATTCGTTTAAAATGGGTTAAAAGTACGCAGTGTGGGTCGATAATATATTACCAAAATAAGACAGTTGGAATGAGTTTGGACAGGTGTACGTCAATGTTTATATTGTAAGCAGTAAATTATTGTAGCGTCTGATCTGGGTCTGCTATGTTTGTCCCTAAAAAGGCTGCTAAAATGAACTCATTCCATACTGATATAAGGTGTTGAGGATTCCATTCTTTTAAAATGGGTTAAAAGTACGCAGTGTGGGTCGATAATGTATTACCAAAATAAGACAGTTGGAATGAGTTTGGACAGGTGTACGTCAAGGTCTATATTGTAAGCAGTAAATTATTGTAGCGTCTGATCTGGGTCTGCTATGTTTGTCCCTAAAAATGCTGCTAAAATAAACTCATTCCATACTGATATAAGGTGTTGAGGATTCCATTCGTTTAAAATGGGTTAAAAGTACGCAGTGTGGGTCGATAATGTATTACCAAAATAAGACAGTTGGAATGAGTTTGGACAGGTGTACGTCAATGTTTATATTGTAAGCAGTAAATTATTGTAGCGTCTGATCTGGGTCTGCTATGTTTGTCCCTAAAAAGGCTGCTAAAATGAACTCATTCCATACTGATATAAGGTGTTGAGGATTCCATTCTTTTAAAATGGGTTAAAAGTACGCAGTGTGGGTCGATAATGTATTACCAAAATAAGACAGTTGGAATGAGTTTGGACAGGTGTACGTCAAGGTCTATATTGTAAGCAGTAAATTATTGTAGCGTCTGATCTGGGTCTGCTATGTTTGTCCCTAAAAATGCTGCTAAAATAAACTCATTCCATACTGATATAAGGTGTTGAGGATTCCATTCGTTTAAAATGGGTTAAAAGTACGCAGTGTGGGTCGATAATGTATTACCAAAATAAGACAGTTGGAATGAGTTTGGACAGGTGTATGTCAATGTTTATATTTTAAGCAGTAAATTATTGTAGCGTCTGATCTGGGTCTGCTATGTTTGTCCCTAAAAAGGCTGCTAAAATGAACTCATTCCATACTGATATAAGGTGTTGAGGATTCCATTCTTGTAAAATGGGTTAAAAGTACGCAGTGTGGGTCGATAATGTATTACCAAAATAAGACAGTTGGAATGAGTTTGGACAGGTGTACGTCAATGTTTATATTGTAAGCAGTAAATTATTGTAGCGTCTGATCTGGGTCTGCTATGTTTGTCCCTAAAATGGCTGCTAAAATGAACTCATTCCATACTGATATAAGGTGTTGAGGATTCCATTCTTTTAAAATGGGTTAAAAGTACGCAGTGTGGGTCGATAATGTATTACCAAAATAAGACAGTTGGAATGAGTTTGGACAGGTGTACGTCAAGGTCTATATTGTAAGCAGTAAATTATTGTAGCGTCTGATCTGGGTCTGCTATGTTTGTCCCTTAAAAGGCTGCTAGACATATACATGTACTCAGAGTATGGGTTAATGTGTGTGTGTGTGTGTGGCGGTGGGGGGGGGGGGAACAATGTTACTTTTTTAAAGCGACCTGTCTGCGTCCTAGGCATGTGACCATAAATAAAGCAAATTATCAGCTCAGATGCAAGTTCGATACCTGCCGGGTTCGGCAACATTCTTTCCAGGAGATTGCTCGTGAAACCTGTTCAACGGTGATTCTATCCCTTTCGCTGATTCAAGAAGGGCAGTTGTTAGTTCCCATAAAAGACTGTGCACTGTGCTGTATTGACAATATCTAACCAAAGAAATTGCCTTAATGCCAGATCATTTCATAAATGGCCTCGTTAAGGCAATTTATTTTTATATAATAATAATGGAGTATAATGTCTAAACCTCTTCATATATTCCTATGGATTGATATTGACAATAACTAACCCAAGAAACTGTCGTATGCAAGATCACTTCATAAATGGCCTCACCGATGCAATATATATTTAGAAAAATGTTAACAGAGTATAATGTTCAAACCTCTCTGAATATTCCGATCGTTTTTGGCATTCGGATCGATATTGACAATACCTAACCCATGAGGCTGTTTTATGCAAGATTACTTTATGAATGGCCTCCCTGAGGCAAAATAATATAAAAATGAATACGGAGTATAACTTCTAAACCCGGCTTTGATCATTTTCGGCATACAGGTTGATATTGACAATACATAACCCGCAAAATTGCCTTATGCCAAATTACTTTACAAACGGCCTCGCCTAGGCAAACTGAAAAATTATTTCGAAGTGTAACTTCTAATCTACTTGGAATATTTTTGACAACTGTTAGCATACAAATATATAATGTACAGATCTAACCAACGAGATTCCTGAATGCCAAATTTCTTTATTTAAGCCTTGGCAAGGTAAAAAATTCACCTACTGACACAGTCGTATAACTTTCAAACCAACGGGTATATTTTTATAATGTTTTGCATGCAAGATCATGAAGATAGACATCATCAAGACGTAACCAAGGAGAATGTGTAATACAAGATAAATAACCTCCCCAAGGGAATTTTTCAAAAACTGATTACATCAAATAACTTTAAAGTCGCCAAACAATTTCGCAAGCCGCAGTTATTGCACGATGTATAGCTCAGCAGAAATCTTCAAGTAAACTGTAGAATTGCATGGTTGCTGTATTGCTCAAAAACATTGATTGTGGGTACTTGATAAAACTGCCTCATCAAGGCGGTTCAATCAAGTCCCCGCAATCAATGTTTTGAGCAGAGATAGGAAAATATCACAATTTTGTATCTTAAAATTTCCATTTTTTTAGCTCACCTGTCACGTAGTGACAAGGTGAGCTTTTGTGATCACTTTTTGTCCGTCGTGCGTGTGTCCGTGCGTGCGTGCATGCATGCGTCCGTCCGTTCGTAAACAATTTCAAATAAGTATATCTCTAATACCCCATGGTCAATCTTGATTAAATTTCATGGGAAGCATCATCAGGTAGGGGGAAAGGCCGCATAAGGTTTTTGGGCTGATCAGCTTGGAATTCTGGTTGCCATGGCAACATATAGCTCCCATAGACTATCAATGGGGAAAAAATTAAAATATCTTCTTCTCTGAAACCACAGGGCCCAGAGCTTAGAAATTAAGCATGTATTAACAGCCAGTGGTCACCTACATAATTCCTGCCAATCATGCCCCTGGGGTCCAAATTGGCCACACCCCGGGGCCCCTTCGATCCCATAGACTCATAATGGAACAAAAGCTTCAAAAATCTTCTTCTTGGAAACCACAGGGCCCAGAGCTTAGATAATTAGCATATCGCAACAGCAAGTGGTAACCTACATAATTCCTGCCAATCATGTCCCTGGGGTCAAAACGGTCCACGCCCCGGGGCCCTTAAGCTCCTATAGACTCATAATCGAAAAAAGCTTCAAAAATCTTCTTCTCTGAAACCACAGGGCCCAGAACTGAGATATTTGGCAACTAGCAACGGCAAGTGGTCACCTACATAATTCTTGCCAATCATGCCCCTGGGGTCCAAATTGGCCACACCCTGGGGGCCCTTAGCTCCCATAGACTCATAATGGAAAAAAGCTTCAAAACTCTTCTTCTCTGAAACCACAGGGCCCAGAGCTTAGATATTTAAAATGTAGCAACGGCCAGTGGTAA
This sequence comes from Lucinisca nassula, assembly GCA_963580285.1. Classification (NCBI taxonomy): domain Eukaryota; kingdom Metazoa; phylum Mollusca; class Bivalvia; order Lucinida; family Lucinidae; genus Lucinisca; species Lucinisca nassula. The sequence goes on along the minus strand of OY757013.1, from coordinate 193,259,840 downwards.
CCTACATAATTCCTGCCAATTGTGCCCCTTGGTTCCAAATGGGCGACGCCCCGGGGCCCCTTCGCTCCCATAGACTCATAATGGAACAAAAAGCTTCAAAAATCTTCTTCTCGAAAACCACAGGGCCCAGAGCTTAGATATTTAGCATGTAGCAACGGCAAGTGGTCACCTACATAATTCCTGCCAATCATGCCCCTGGGGTCCAAACGGGCAATGCCCGTGGCCCTTTAGCTCCTATAGACTCATAATGGAAAAAAGCTTCAAAAATCTTCTTCTCTGAAACCACAGGGCCCAGAGCTGAGGTATTTGGCATGTAGCAACGGCAAGTGGTCACCTACATAATTCCTGCCAATCATGCCCCTAAGGTCCAAATGGGCCATGCGCCATGGCCCCTTAGCTCCCATAGGATCATAATGAAAAAAAAGCTTCAAAAATCTTCTTCTCTGAAACCACAGGGCCCAGAGTTTAGATATTTAGCATGTAGCACCGGCAAGTGGTCACCTACATAATTCCTGCAAATCATGCCCCTGGGGTTCAAATGGGCCACACGCTGGGGCCCCTTAACTCCTGTAGACTCATAATGGAAAAAAGCTTCAAAAATCTTCTTCTCTGATACACAGGGCCCAGAGTTTAGATATTACGCATGAAGCAAAGGCAATTGGTCACCTACATAATTCCTGCCAATCATGCCCCTGGGTTTTGAATGGGCCACGTGCCGGGGCCCCTTTGCTCCCAAAGACTCATAATGGAAAAAAGCTTAAAAAATCTTCTTCTCTGAAACCACAGGGTCCAGAGCTTTGATATTTAGTAGGTAGCAACGGCAAGTGTTCACCTATATAATTCCTGCCTATCATGCCCCTGGGGTCCAAAAGGGCCACGCCCGGGGCCCCTTCGCTCCTTTAGACTCATAATGGAAAAAAAGCTTTAAAAATCTTCTTCTCTGAAACCACAGGGCCCAGAGCTTAGATATTTAGCATGTAGCAATGGCAAGTGGTCACGTACATAAATCCTGCCAATCATGCCCTTGGGGTCCAAATGGGCCACGCCCTGGGGCCCCTTAGCTCCCATAGACTCATAATGGAAAAATGATTAAAAATCTTCTTATCTGAAACCACAGGGCCCAGAGCTTAGATATTTAGCATGGAGCAAGGGCAAATGGTCACCTACATAATTCCTGTCAATCATGCCCCTGGGTTCCAAACGGGCCACGCCCCAGGGCCCTTTAGCTCCTATAGACTCATAATGGAAAAAAGCTTAAAAAATCTTCTTCTCTGAAATCACAGCGCCCAGAGCTTAGATATTTAGTGCGTAGCAACGGCAAGTGGTCACCTATATAATTCCTGCCAATCATGCCCCTTGGGTCCAAAAGGGCCACCCCTTGTGGCCCCTTAGCTCGTATAGACTCATAGAAAAAAAGCTTCAAAAATCTTCTTCTCTGAAACCACAGGGCCCAGAGCTTAGATATTTAGCATGTAGCAATGGCAATTGGTCACGTACATAAATCCTGCCAATCATGCCTGTGGTGTCCAAATGGGCCACGCCCCGGGGGCCCTTAGCTCCCATAGACTCATAATGGAAAAAAGATAAAAAAATCTTCTTCTCTGAAACCACAGGGCCCAGAGCTTAGATATTTAGCATGTAGCGACGGCAAGTGGTCACCTACATATTTCCTGCCAATCATGCCCCTGGGGTCCAAACAGGTGAGCAATATAGGGCCATTGGGCCCTCTTGTTTTTTTTTTGCTCACCTGTCAGGTAGTGACAAGGTGAGCTTTTGTGATCACTTTTTGTCCGTCGTCCGTGCGTCCGTCCGTTCTTACAAAATGGGTTTATGTGGCTTCTTTTAGGTACAGAAGGGTTTTGTGTGGCTAAATGGGTTTGTGTGGCTAGCCTCACAAACCCATTTTTCTGTTAGTACAGAGGGGTTCAGGGGGACTAGAAAAATCAAATAAAAAAAAGACACAAATTAATGTCCATCACCTTGGACATCCTTGGACATGGATGTCCAGGATTATGAGGCTAAACTTTGAGATTATGGGGCTGAGCCACATAAATTTAACTGGCTGTCCTGGGGCTGAATGCTGCAGTAGGAAAAAGTCCCTCTATGTGAGGAGCTAGACCCATAAGATGTATCAGTGCACTATAAAGAAAGTTCTGTTCTACCTTTAGAGGGCTAGATATCACAACCTCTGGTAGCCACATAAGTTTAGACAAAGACGGTTTCGTACAGACAGCCTTTATGTGGCTGATGTCCAAAGTTTGTGTGGCTAGCCACATTAGATGTACAGATTTGTGTGTCTTATAGCCACATAAACCGTTAGCCACATAAAAATTTTAGCCCCATGAAATATGGACAGGTGCAGCCACACAAACCCAAAATGTGGGTCCGTCCGTGCGTGTGTCTGTGCGTCAGTGCGTCCGTAAACAATTTCAAATAAGTATATCTCTAATACCCCATGGTCAATCTTGATCAAATTTCATGAGAAGCATCATCAGGTAGGGGGAAAGGCTGCATAAGGTTTTTGGGCTGATCAGATTGGAATTCTGATTGCCATGGCAACATATAGATCCCATAGACTTACAATGGAAAAAATTAAAATATCTTCTTCTCTGAAACCACAGGGCCTAGAGGTTAGATATTTAGCATGTATTAACGACCAGTGGTCACCTACATAATTCCTGCCAATCATGCCCCTGGGATCCAAATTGGCCACGCCCCAGGGCCCCTTTTACTATAGACTCATAATGGAACAAAAAGCTTAAAAAATCTTCTCGGAAACCACAGGGCCCAGAGCTTAGATATTTAGCTTGTAGCAACAGCAGGTGGTCATCTACATAATTCCTGCCAATCATGCCCCTGGGGTCAAAACGGGCCATGCCCCGGGGCCCTTTAGCTCCTATAGACTCATAATGGAAAAAAGCTTCAAAAATCTTTTTCTCTGAAACCACAGGGCCATCAAGCTTAGATATTTAGCATGTAGCAATGGCAAGTGGTCACCTACATAATTCCTGCCAATCATGCCCCTGGGGTCCAAATTGGCCACCCCTTGAGGCCCCTTAGCTCCCATAGACTCATAATGGAAAAAAAAGCTTCAAAAATCTTCTTCTCTGAAAAAACAGGGCCCAGAGCTTAGATATTTAGCATGTAGCAACGGCAAGTGGTCACCTATATAATTCCTGCCAATCATGCCCCTGGGGTCCAAAAGGGCCACGCCCCGGGGCCCCTTCGCTCCCATAGACTCATATTGGAACAAAAAGCTTCAAAAATCTATTTCTTGGAAACCACAGGGCCCAGAGCTTAGATATTTAGCATGTAGCAGCGGCAAGTGGTCACCTACATAATTCCTGCCAATCATGCCCCTGGGGTCCAAAAGAGCCACGACCCGGGGCCCTTTAGCTCCTATAGACTCGTAAGGGAAAAAAGCTTCAAAAATCTTCTTCTCTGAAACCACTGGGCTCAGAGCTGAGGTATTTGGCATGTAGCAATGGCAAGTGGTCACCTACATGAATCCTGCCAATCATGCCCCTAGGGTCCATATGGGCCACGCCCCGGGGCCCCTTAGCTCCCATAGACTCATAATGGAAAAAAAAAGCTTCAAAAATCTTCTCTGAAACTGCACAGGGCCCAGAAGTTAGATATTTAGCATGTAGCAACAGCAAGTGGTCACCTACATAATTCTTGCCAATCATGCCCCTAGGGTCCAAATGGGTCACGTGCCGGGGCCCCTTTGCTCCCAAAGACTCATAATGGAAAAAAGCTTAAAAAATCTTCTTCTCTGAAACCACAGCGCCCAGAGCTTAGATATTTAGTATGTAGCAACGGCAAAGACTCATAATGGAGAAAAAAAGCTTCAAAAATCTTCTCTGAAACCACAGGGCCCAGAAGTTAGATATTTAGCATGTAGCAACAGCAAGTGGTCACCTACATAATTCCTGCCAGTCATGCCCCTGGGGTCCAAAAGGGCCATGCCCTGGGGCCCCTTAGCTCCTATAGACTCATAATGGAAGAAAAAGCTTCAAAAATCTTCTTCTCTGAAACCACAGGGCCCATCAAGCTTAGATATTTAGCATGTAGCAATGGCAAGTGGTCACCTACATAAATCCTGCCAATCATGCCCGTGGGGTCCAAATGGGCCACGCCCCGGGGCCCCTTAGCTCCCATAGACTCATAATGGAAAAAAAAAGATTCAAAAATCTTCTTCTCTGAAACCACAGGGCCCAGAGCTTAGATGATTAAGTATGTAGCAACGGCAAGTGGTCACCTACATAATTCCTGCCATTCATGCCCCTGGGGTCCAAACAGGCCACGCCCCTGGGCCCTTTAGCTCCTGCAGACTCATAATGGAAAAAAGCTTCAAAAATCTTCTTCTCTGAAACCACAGGGCCCAGAGCTGAGGTATTTGGCATGTAGCAATGGCAAGTGGTCACCTACATAAATCCTGCCAATCATGCCCCTAGTGTCCAAATAGGCCACGCCCCGGGCCCCTTAGCTTACATAGACTCATAATGAAAAAAAAAAGCTTCAAAAATCTTCTTCTCTGAAAAAACAGGGCCCAGAGTTAAGATATTTTGCATGTAGCAACGGCAATTGGTCACCTACATAATTTCTGCCAATCATGCCCCTGGGTTCCAAATGGGCCACGCGCCGGGGCCCCTTTGCTCCCATAGACTCATAATGGAAAAGGCTTAAAAAATCTTCTTCTCTGAAACCACAGGGCCCAGAGCTTAGATATTTAGCATGTAGCAATGGCAAGTGGTCACCTACATATATCCTGCCAATCATGCCAGTCGGGTCCAAATGGGCCACGCCCCGGGCCCCTTAGCTCCCATAGACTCATAATGGAAAAAAGCTTCAAAAATCTTCTTTTCTGAAATCACAGGGCCCAGAGCTTAGACATTTACCATGTAGCAGTGACAAGTGGTCACCGACATAAATCCTGCCAATCATGCCCCTGGGGTCCAGATGGGCCACACCCTGGGACCCCCTTAGCTCACATAGACTTATAATGGAAAAAAAAAACTTCAAAAATCTTCTTCTCTGAAACCACAGGGCCCAGAGCTTAGATATTTAGCATGTAGCAACGGCAAGTGGTCACCTACATATTTCCTGCTAATCATACTCCTGGGGTCGTAATGGGCCACCCCCGGGGCCCCTTAGCTCCCATAGACTCATAATGAAAAAAAGCTTCAAAAATCTTCCTCTCAGAAACTGTGAAGCACAGAACTTAGATATTTAGTATCTAGCAACATAAAATAGCCAGCTACATAAATCCTACTAACCCTGCCCCTGGGGTCAAAATTGGCCACGCCCGAGCTCATCACCTCCAATAGACTTATAATGGAAAAAAACTTAAAAAATCTTCTTCTATGAAACCATAAGGCCTAGAGCTTAGATTTTTAGTATGTAGCAACGTCAAGTGTCCACCTGCATTAATCCTGCCAGTTATGCCCCTGGGAACCAAATTGGCCCCACCCCAGGGTTCTTTAGCTTCCATAGACTTACAATTGGAGAAACTTCAAAAATCTTCTTCTCTGAAACCACAGGGCCCTTATAATGAAAAAGAAAAACAAACAAAAGAAAAAAACAACAACTTAAAATGGGGAAAAAAATCTTCAAAATTCTTCTTCTCTGAAACCATAAGTCCAAGAGCTTAGGTATTTAGCATGTAGCAATGTCAAGTGGTAGCCTACATGAATCCTGCCAATCATGCCCCTGGGGTCAAAATCCTGTGGCTCCTTAACTCCAACAAACTTATAATGGAAAAAAGCTTCAAACCTCTTCTTTGAAACCATGAAGTACAAACCTGATTTTTTTTGCCGAAAAATTGACAATGTATTTGTACAGGCGTGTTTTCGTGATGGTTGTTGCGGGGTCTACACCTAAGCGTGAGTTAATTTCAATATAGGTCTCGTCGCTTTAACACGACTTCTGGCCCAGAATAGCTTCAAACAGCTATGTTCATTGGATCAATATGAGCCTGAATTAAAATACCAATCAGACGCTAAATCAGATTATCAAAGCTACGCTTCATCAGCACTCTCAGTGCTTTGATTCTATTTTTGACTGAAAATCCTGTAAGAAAGTTATAGTGCAGACCGCCATCTGATCTGGGCCTGCACTGTTTGCCAAGATACCTGCATGCAATGGGTTAATACCCAACCTAAGACCTTTTAGCTCACCAGAGCCAAAGGCTCCGGGGGAGCTTATAGGATAGGCAGTTGTCCGTTGTTGTCTGCGTCTGCGTCTGTGTCTGCGTCGTCTTCGTCAACACTTTCAAACGACGTCTCCTCTGAAACCACTGGGCCGATTGGGCCCAAATTTTATCTGTAGCATCCTTGGGCTGGGGGATTGAAAGTTTGTGTTTTTTATCAAAATCAGCTCATTAGTTTGGTTGCTATGGCAACTTGTAGTTTCCATAGACTTATAATGGGGAAAACTGAAAAATGGCATTTACTGCCAAGCGTCTTAAGATATTTTGACAAAACTTTCATAGAAATGTTCCATAGGCAATCTACTATCTGCCATATGATTTTAGGCCTTCTGCTCATTTTTATTGGTTGCCATGGAAACCAAAATGCAAAAAATAGACAAAAAATACTTAAAAAATCATCTCCTCAGAAACCATACGCTCTAGGAGGCTGAGACTTTATGAAAATATTCACCATATTTGTCTTTACAGGTTTTGTGTTTTTTATGAAATTTGGCCTTTTAGTTTTGTTGCTATGGCAACTTAGAGTTTCCATTGACTTATAATGGGGAAAACTGAAAAATGGCATTTTAATAAATACTGCCAAGTCATTGCAGATATTTTGACAAAACTAACATAAACCTGTTCCTTGAGTAAACATCTCTCAGCCATAGGCTTTTATGTCAACCTGGGGGTCCCCTAGGTTGTGCCAGGGTCATGCCCTGCCTCCTCCACTTCATAAAATGCCTTGTATATCAGAAACCTTACAGATCCCAACCCCTAAACCACATGTATTCTTGTTCCTTATGATAAGATGCATTAAGTGACACCAACCTGGGGGTCCCCGGGATGTGACGGGGACATGCCCTTCCCCCTCTATTTCATAAAATGCCATTTATCTCAGAAACCATTCAGATCCCCACCCCTAAACTATATATATTCTTGTTCCTTATGCTAAGATGCATTAAGTGACACCAACCTGGGGGTCCCCCGGGATGTGCCGGGGACATGCCCCACCCCCTCCACTTCATAAAATGCCATTTATCTCAGAAACCATTGAGATCCTTACCCCTAAACCATATATATTCTTGTTCCTTATGATAAGATGGCCTCAGTGACACCAACCTGGGGGTCCCCTGGGATGTGACGGGGCCATGCCCCACCCCATCCACTTCATAAAAGGCCCAATATCCCAGTAACCTTACAGACCCCCACCCCTAAACCATATATATTTTCGCTCCTTATGATAAGTCGCATTCAGTGACACCAACTTGGGGGTCCCCCCGGGATGTGCGGGGGCCATCCCCAACCCCCTCCACTTCATAAAAGGCTAAATATTCCAGAAACCTTACAGATCCCCACACCAAAACCATATAATTTTCTTGTTCCTCATAATAAGACACATTCAGTGACACCAACCTAGGGGTCACCCAGGGTGCGCCCGGGCCATACTCCACCCCTTGACTTCACAAAGACCATATATCTGAGAAACTGTTTAGAGCCCACCCCTAAACCATATATATTCTTGTTCCTTATGATAAGACGCATTCAGTGATACCAATCTGGGGGTCCCCTAGGATGTGGCAGGGCTTATGCCCCACCCCCTCCACTTCGTAAAAGGCTGAATATCTCAGAAACCGTTCAGATCCCCACCCCTAAACCATTTAGATTCTTGTCCCTTATGATAAGACGCATTCAGTGATACCAATCTTAGGGTCTCCCTGGCCGCACGGGGGCTAAGCCGGACCCCTCCACTTCATAAGACTCATTCACTCACATCAACGTGGGGTCTCTATGTGCTAGGGCAACATGCTGATGCCATGGCCCACCCCTCCACTTCATAAAAGGCCATATATCTCAGACGCCATTAAGATCCCCACCTCATAATCATATATATTATTGTTTCTTATGATTTGACACATTCAGTCACACCAACTTGGTGGTCCACAGGGGCCATTCCTCCCCTCATAATTTCATAAGGGGGCCTCATATCTTGGAAACTGTTCATATCCCAACCCCTAAACATTATATTTTCTGGGTCCTTATTATAAGACACATTCAGCGACAACAATCTTGGCTTTCCTGGGGTCTGCCAGGGCCATGCTCCAATCCCTCTGCAGCTTAAAAGGCCTTACATCTCAGGAACAGTACACATCCAAACCCCTAAACCATATATATTCTTGTGCCTTATGATAAGTTGGATTCAGTGATACCAGCCTGGGCTCTGTTGGGACCATGCCTCATCCCTCCTCCTCCTGTTTGGGAGACTTTATAATCAATAAATTAAAACCTGAAACCATACATGGCTGCCAGTGGGCAGTGCCCGCCTGAGCTCTGGTGAGCATTGTGGCCCATGGGCCTCTTGTTTCAGTGATGTTTTTCCTGTGACTTTCTTTCCTTAATTTGTGTAGATCCAAATCAGATGGCTTCTTTGTTCTACACTTTTTGTAAAGGTAGGGGTTACCTTGTTCAGGAGGAGAAGGGTTAACCCATTTTGTACTGCATTATGATAACACATCCGTGCATCATGGTGCATTTTTCACATCTCCAAAATGGTCAGTTTTCTGAAGAAAATTTTTGATTTCTTATTTGTACTCAAAACATAGGTTGTGGGTACTCAATGAGGCAGTTCTAAGAACCTAGGTCTAGGAGCAGAAATAAGGAAAATAATGTATACCCCCATAAACCCCAGTTTTCTCTATATAAAGTGGGGTGTAAGGGTGTGTTTATTTCAGGGACTTGTTAGCATGATAGGAAGGAATCTTTTTCAGTATGATAAGACAAATTCAGTGACACCTGAATATGTGGCCCCCCCCCCTCCCCAGAGTGTGCCAGGGCCATGCCTTATACCCTCCACAAAAAGACATAGAAACTTTTCAAATCCCCACCCCTAATTTGTTCCTTATTAAAAGACAAGTGATACCAAGCCTGAGGTTCCCTTGGGTGGGCTGGGGCCATGCCCCATGCCTCCACTTCATATTAGGTCACATAATAATTATCCAGGAACCATTCAGATTCCCACCTCTGAATGATATAAATTCTCCTTGTTCTTTATTGTAAGATGCATACAATAATGCCCTGGGCTACAGTCTGACCCCTCCACTTCATAAAAGGCCTAATTTTAGGTACAGAGTCCACACTGGTGCTCAGTCGAGTATAGGGGGACTTTATAATCGATAGATTGAAATTATCTTATTTAGGTTGTGAGTAATCACTAGAATCGCCTTAAAACAAGCACTCACAACCTGTTATGTAATATTATGTGAATTCTAAATTAGGAAAATATCACAAATTGCCTCGAAAGATACAATTTTTAGCTCACCTGTCACGTAGTGACGAGGTGAGCTTTTGGGATCACTTTTTGTCCGTCGTCCGTCGTGCGTCCGTCCGTTCTTACAAAATGGGTTTATGTGGCTTCTTTTAGGTACAGAAGGGTTTTGTGTGGCAAAATGGGTTTGTGTGGCTAGCCTCACAAACCCATTTTTCTGTTAGTACAGAGGGGTTCAGGGGGACTAGAAAAATCAAATAAAAAAAAGACACATAAATTTATGTCCATCACCTTGGACATCCTTGGACATGGATGTCCAGGATTATGAGGCTAAACTTTGAGATTATGGGGCTGAGCCACATAAATTTAACTGGCTGTCCTGGGGCTGAATGCTGCAGTAGGAAAAAGTCCCTCTATGTGAGGAGCTAGACCCATAAGATGTATCAGTGCACTATAAAGAAAGTTCTGTTCTACCTTTAGAGGGCTAGATATCACAACCTCTGGTAGCCACATAAGTTTAGACAAAGACGGTTTCGTACAGACAGCCTTTATGTGGCTGATGTCCAAAGTTTGTGTGGCGAGCCACATTAGATGTACAGATTTGTGTGTCTTATAGCCACATAAACCGTTAGCCACATAAAAATTTTAGCCCCATAAAATCATCATCAGGTAGGGGGAAAGGCTGCATAAGGTTTTTGGGCTGATCAGATTGGAATTCTGGTTGCCATGGCAACATATAGCTCCCATAGACTTATAATGGGAAAACATATTAAAATCTTGTTCTCTGAAACCACAGGGCCCAGAGCTTAGATATTAAGCATGTAGCAAGGGCAAGTGGTCAACTACATAATTCCTGCCAATCATGCCCCTCTGTGCCAAATGGGACACGCCCTGGGGCCCCTTTGCTCCCATAGACTAATAATGAAAAAAAAAGCTTCAAAAATCTTCTTCTCTGAAACCACAGGGCCCAGAGCTTAGATATTTAGCATGTAGCAATGGCAAGTGGACACCTACATAATTCCTGCCAATCATGCCCCTGGGTTCAAAAAGGGCCACGCCCCGGGGCCCCTTCGCTCCCATAGACTCATAATGGAAAAAAGCTTCAAAAATCTTCTTCTCTGAAACCACAGGGCCCAGAGCTGATATATTTAGCATGTAGCAATGGCAGGTGGTCACCTACATAATTCCTGCCAATCATGCCCCTGGGTTCCAAATCGGCCACGCCCCAGGGCCCCATCGCTCCCGTAAACTCATAATGGTAAAAAAGCTTCAAAAATCTTCTTCTCTGAAACCACAGGGCCCAGAGCTTATATATTTAGCATGTAGCAATGGCAGGTGGTCACCTACATAATTCCTGCCAATCATGCCCCTGGGTTCCAAATGGGCCACGCCCCGGGGCCCCTTCGCTCCCATAGACTCATAATTGAAAAAGAGCTTCAAAAATCTTATTCTCTGAAACCACAGGGCCCAGAGCTTATATATTTAGCATGTAGCAATGGCAGGTGGTCACCTACATAATTCCTGCCAATCATGCCCCTGGTTTCCAAATGGGCCACGCCCCGGGGCCCCTTCGCTCCCATAGACTCATAATGGTAAAAAAGCTTCAAAAATCTTCTTCTCTGAAACCACAGGGCCCAGAGCTTAGATATTTAGCATGTAGCAATGGCAGGTGGTCACCTACATAATTCCTGTCAATCATGCCTCTGGGTTCCAAATGGGCCACGCCCCGGGGCCCCTTCGCTCCCATAGACTCATAATGGAAAAAAAGCTTCAAAAATCTTCTTCTCTGAAACCACAGGGCCCAGAGCTTATATATTTAGCATGTAGTAACAGCAAGTGGTCACCTACATAATTCCTGCCAATCATGCCCCTGGTGTCCAAACGGACCATGCCCCGGGGCCCATTAGCTCCTATAGACACATAATGGAAAAAAGCTTCAATAATCTTCTTCTCTGAAACCATAGGGCCCAGAGCTTAGATATTTAGCATGTAGGAAGGGCAAGTGGTCAACTACATAATTCCTGCCAATCATGCCTGTGGTGTCCAAATGGTCCACGCCCAGGGGCCCGTTCACTCCCATAGCCTCATAATGGAAAAAAGCTTCAAAAATCTTATTCTCTGAAACCACAGGGCCCAGAGCTTAGATATTTAGCATGTAGCAATGGCAAGTGGTAACCTATATAATTCCTGCCAATCATGCCCCTGGGGTCGAAATTGGCCACACCCCTGGGCCCCTTAGCTCCTATTTACTCATAATGGAAAAAAAGGTTCAAAAATCTATTTCTCTGAAACCACAGGGCCAAGAGCTTAGATATTTAGCATGTAGCAACGGCAAGTGGTCACCTACATAATTCCTGCCAATCATGCTCCTGGGGTCCAAACAGGCCACGCCCTGGGGCCCTTTAGCTCCTATAGACTCATAATGGAAAAAAGCTTCAAAAATCTTCTTCTCTGAAATCACAGGGCCAATTCAAGAGCTTAGATATATTTAGCATGTAGCAACGGCAAGTGGTCACCTACATAATTCCTGCCAATCATGCCCCTGGGTTCCAAATGGGCCTCGCCCCGGTGCCCCTTCGCTCCCATAGACTCTAAATGGAAAAAAGCTTCAAAAATCTTCTCCTCTGAAACCGCAGGGCCCAGAGCTTAGGTAATTAGCATGTAGCAACGGTAATTAGCATGTAGCAACGGCAAGTCGAGGGCTGAGCGCAAAACTATTGTAACTGACATTTTGGTCATTTTCAATTTTTCCTATATTTTGGTTTCATATATTGATTAGCATCTTCCACCAAAGATTTGTATACATATTTCATTCCGTTCTGGAGTTATTAAAAATATTCAAAATATTGTATCTGCAAAGGCCGTTAGAAGTTGGCGCAAAACTATTGTAACTGCAGTTACAATAGTTTTGCACTAAAAATTACCCAACAATGCCAGGTTTCTGAAGCAAAACCTGCAGATACAATAGTTTTGCACCGTATGAAAAGCACATGGCTGCACCATTTAAAGTTACAAAAGTCTGATTTAAGCCAAATTAATGGATACAAATAAGCTGTAGTATACAACAATTTGAGTTTTATGTATTCATTTCAAGAAATTGTGGTCCTTGGATAGATGGGCTGCATGATGCTTCCATGCAGAACTGAAACTGAACGCACACGAGTACTGGTAAACTGCATGTTGGACAGTTCTTGCTTATAAACCTTATTGGTTTCATTGGGCGGTAGGACTTGAGATGTCATTTCATCACGATGTCGGGTAAAAGTCCCACAAAATTGGAAGCAACGTCTCCAAATTGACCTACACAGAGTTGACGGGGATGTGAAACCTCAAATCAAACAAATAAATCCTTGGCTTGAAATTCTGTCATTTTAAGCAAATACACTATTCAAATAATTAAATGAAGGAAAATAACGAAACAGTGGTTATTTATAATTTTACTTAGGGCAGTTCTAAAATTATGCAGGACTTTGCTGCTCTACTGGGGAATGTCTGAAATAGTACTGTTTTCAGCATACAGTTGCTCATTATAGCCGGGGGTCAAATTTTTAAAAAGATGCCTGGGATGTTCCCATAGTTTGTTTGTTTGATTTGAGGTTTAATGTCCCCGTCAATACTGTAAAGGTCATTTTGGAGACGTTGCTTCCAAATTTGTAGGACTTTTACCCGACATTGAGATGAAATGACATCTCAAGCCCTGTCGCCCAATGAAACCAATAGGGTTTATAAGCATGAACGGTCCGACACTCGCACTGCTTTGCCTGGGCAGGCTTAGATCCTCTAAGCGGTTTACCAGTATTTGTGTACGGGTCGGATTCAGCTCTGAGTGGAAGCAGTGAAATTCCGAGCCAATCTGTCGACCTTTTACATACTTTTTAAGTTTGTTGACAATTATGGTTGCAATTAGTATCATAGCTCCTTTGAGATCACATGGCCGCTGGCGAACATCTTTGATTTTTAGGGTACCCTTCCCTAGTCAGTTTGGTAGGGCCTACCCTAGGGTAGGATAGGCTAAGGTAAGATATGATAGGCAAGGGTGGGTTTGGGTAGGGTTAAGCATTTCTTGGCTAGAACAGTCTACCTTACTCTACTTGGAAGGCAGGGTGGTATGGGATAAATACAGTTGTTGTTCTAGTTAGGGTAGTGGTAGAGACCCTTCCTTAGACTAGTCTAGCCTAGCCTACACTATGGTAGTAGTTTGAAGTAGGGTCTGATACACTAAAGGTAGGCATGATGGTATTGAAATAGATACCCTTCCCTCACCAGCAGAGTATAGTAAAGTATGTACGGTAGGCTCTACCTTAGGGTGCTGGCCTCGGTAGCTCAGAGGATGCGCGTCTGACTGGGGATCAGAAAGACGCTGATTCAATACCTGCCAGAGCCAGCAACATTCTTTCGTTGAGATTGATCATGAAATCTTTTCTATGGTCATTCTGTCCCTTCCGCTGATTCAAGAAGGGCACTTGTCAGTTTCTGGCAAAAGAATGTGCACTGTACTGGTTAACTGCTTAAGTATAAGCCTGCCCAGGAAAAGTGTAGATAGGTAAACTGACTGGCTCAAAAATGACCTAAAATAGTCTTGATTGGGCCATTTAACCCCAACGCAAACAAACAAATCTACCTTAGGGTAGGAGAGGTAAGGTAGGATAAGGTAGGCTAGGTAAGGTAGTGCTAATATTGAGGTTAGGCTACACTACCCTATCCTAAAAGTCAGTCTTTCTCCTAGTTAGGGTACCCTTCCATTACTGAGCCTACACTATGGCACCACAGAGTAGGGTAGTCCCTACCCTTGGGTGGGATAGGGTATGCTAAGGGGTAGGCATTGTGGTGTGGGATAGTGATAATAATCCTCCCAGTTAGGCTAATGGTAGGATACCCTTCCATAGCCTAGCCTGCCCAGTGGTACTCTAGTGTAGAGTAGTCCATAGGTTAGGGTAGGGTACGATAAGGTAGGGTACCCTATCTATAGCCTCACCAATAGGGTGAACATACTCCACCTTACCCTACAGTAGGGTAGGACCTGCTCTACCAAATCTTGCAGTTACACACCTACCCTTACCTTGCTAACTAGGCCAGGGTACCTTACACCCTATCCTAATCAGTAGGGTGACCATACCCTACCCTTTTCAACACCATCCTGTCTACAAGGTAAGGCAGGCTAGCTGACCCTTAGTCTATCCTAACTGATAGGGTATTGTAGGGGTGACCATTCCATAGATGGACCCTACCTTACCCTACCCTAGCCATGGTAGGGCCATTTTAACACCAACACTAACATACCCCAGGTACCATAGTGTAGGCTAGGCTAAGGAAGGGTGGCTGTTCACTACTCTAAAGCAAAGAATGACTATGCCTACTCTATCAAACACAACCTTGCTTAGGGTAGGGTTGGGTCACTTAACCCTAATTTAGCCTAGCTTACCATATCCTTCCTTAACATATCCTACCCTAGGGTAGGGCCTCCCAAACTGGTTAGTGATTGTAACCTACCCTAACAAGTAGGCAGATTGTATCCAACCCTAGGGTAGGGTATGCTTAGCCTATTCCTGCCCTACCTAGGAAAGCAAAGGGTAAGCCAATAGGGAAAGGAAGAGTACCCTACCATTACCTTAATTAGTTTGGTAGGCCCTATCTTGGGGTAGGATAGTTTAAGGTGGGATATGGTAGGCAAGGCTGTCCTAGCCAGGCCAGACTAGCCTGATAAGAAGGGTGGTCTTAGAGTTGGAATAGTCACTCTCCGGGTAGGATACCCTTCCCTATCCTACACTATGGTACCGTATGTTATGGTAAGATTGGCCGTTGGGTAGAGTAGGGTTACTAGGGCATGATAGGTTAATGATAAGCTAGCCTACCCTTCCTGGTAGGCAGATGTTGAAAAAGGTAGGGTATATTCATAGATAGAGGTAGGGTAGGGTAGGATAGGCTAAGGGTAGGCTGGTCTACCCTAGTCAAAATAATTATGCCAATATTCTCCTCAGTCATAAGACCTCAAGCAAACGATTTTAATTAATGCTCACTAATGGGCCATTTTTATTCGGCAGCACTCTGACGTTGCCAACAGAAAATATAGCATGTGTCAATGTGACATCACTTACTGGGCTAGGTTTGACGGCATATTATCTCGCAACCATGGCGTAGCAAAGTAACAAGACACACACACACAAAAAAAACGCTGCCATGTTGAATGTTTGTTTGATCAGTAAATATCAAAGATATGATTATGGTAAGAATCTAGATTCGCATCTTAATTTTTGTTATAAAATTAACGGGAGAGAGCAATTGAGAGTAGCTGGTAGGCAGGATGGTGTTGAAAAGGATAGGGTATGGTCACCCTACTGGTGAGTGTAGGATGTAGGGTAACCTTGCCTATACAACCTACCTTACCTTAGGCGTGGTAAGAGCAGGTAACTCAAAAACCAGTAAGGTATGGCAAAGTAGGTATGGTAGTCTCTACCTTAGGGTAGGATAAGTAAGGTAGGATATAGTAGGCTAATTTAATTTTAGGCACTGCTAGGTTAGGGTTAAGTGGGGCTCTCCTCCAAACCTTACCCCAGTAGCCAGAGTGATGTGGGATACTGTAGGTACATTCTTTTTCTTGGTTAGGATAGTGGTAGGCTACCCATCCTCACCAAGCTTACGTTATGGTAGGTAGGGTAGTCCCTACCCTTGGGTGGGGTAGGGTAGGCTAAGTTGTAAGCAGTGTGGTGTGGAATAGGATAGGTAAAGTAATGTCATTCTCCTACTTATGGTAGTGGGGCTGGGCAGACTACCCTTCCATAGCCTAGAATGCCCTGTGTACCATAGGGTCAGTCCTACTTTAGGGTAGGATATGGTAAGGTAGGCTAAGGTTATGCTAGTTTACCCAGCCTTAGGTAGACAGGTTGGTATTAAATATGGTAGGATATGGTCACCCAATATTATTCTGAATGATCCATTTTGTGTAATTGTATTGCTTTAACTTATTGTCTATGCCCATGCGCATAGACAATATAGATGTTGGGTTTATCACGCAAGTACAGCCATTGGTAACCCACAATGCAGGTTGACCTTTAACCAGTATAAGCTTTCACAAGAAGAAGAAAGCAGTCCATAACAAGTATAAGCTTTCAAACAAAAAGATGCCCCTGGCACAGAATTGCTATCACATTTGTGCAAACCCATATTTGTTGTCATATTTTTACAGGCTAATACAAAATATACATCTACAAACTCTCGACCACGATGGACTTCTGCCTATCCTATAATCTCCTCAGGAGCCTTCAGCTCTGGCGATTTAAAAAACTTGCCTCATCATTAGCAAAACTTTTGGGTTAATCTTCAATTAGTCTTCTATAAAGGGTAGGAAAGTTTTTTAGGTACTGAACTTCCCCAACAGTTTTTGTTACAAGCATATTGATCGAAGTTGCACATTTGCCTTTTGAAAGATAAAAAAGAACTTTTTGACAAAATTATAGCATTTGCAACTTTGACATTATTAAATCTTCAATCGGCAGGATCCTGGGTGCAGACTGGCAATTTAAATATATGCAAAGATGGTTATTTGCAAAAAACACATTTCTGGGATTTTTTGTTGGCTCCTCCTTCTCTTTCGACTGGGATATAACTCTAGACATTCACATTTAATATGTGCTAAGCGTAGACCTAGCTTTTTGTAACAACTATACTTGTTATATGCATACTTATTATATATATATATATATATAACAGAATTTTTAAAGCTACATAACAATGACAGCCAGGATTTAGTCGATGTTATTAGGCCAGTCTTCTGCGATTCTATGTATTAAGTTTCAGCATGTTTCTGTAAAAATTCCATGGTTCTGAAGGTGCATCCCTATAGTTGGTGCAAAACTATTGTATCTACATTATTTACACAATATTTACATCACAATCTTAAAATTTTAAGTGCAAAACTATTGTAACTGCAGATACAATAGTTTTGCACCAAAAATCTGTATACAAAAGTTAGGTTTTTGCATGAAAAACTATTGTAACTGAACGAAAGGTCAAGGTCTCATTTATTAAGTGTTAGATTTGTATAAAACTGCCTTGGTTCAAATAAACACCTTTTAGCCTTCAAAATATGTAAAGATGTAAAGTATTGCCTTAATATCAAGAAAATAGGAATGTTTTTTGTTTCTCCTGAAAAATCTTGAAAATGCAGATACAATAGTTTTGCGCTAAGCCCTCGAAGTGGTCACCTACATAATTCCTGCCAATCATGCTCCTGGGGTCCAAATTGGCCCATCCGCTGGCCCCTTAGCTCCCATTGACTCATAATAGAAAAAAGCTTCAAAAATCTTCTTCTCTGAAACCACAGGGCCCAGAGCTTAGATTATTAGCATGTAGCAACAGCAAGTGGTCACCTACATAATTCCTGCCACTCATGCCCCTTTGGTCAAAACGAGCCACGCCCCGGGGCCCCTTAGCTCCTATAGACTCATAATGGAAAAAATGCTTCAAAAATCTTTTTCTCTGAAACCACAGGGCCCAGAGCTTAGATAATTAGCATGTGGCAATGGCAAGTGGTAACCTACATAAATCCTGCCAATCATGCCCCTGGGGTCCAAATGGGCCACGCCCCGGGGCCCCTTAGCTCCCCTAGACTCATAATGGAAAAAAGCTTCACAAATCTTATTCTCTGAAACCACAATGCCCAGAGCTTAGATATTTAGCATGTGGCAATGACAAGTGGTCACCTGCATAAATCCTGCCAATCATGCCCCTCTGGTCCAAGTGGGCCACATCCTGGGCCCCCTTAGCTCCGATAGACTCACAATGGAGAAAAGCCTCAAAAATCTTCTTCTCTGAAACCATAGGGCCCAGAGCTTAGATATTTAGCATGTAGCAACGGCAAGTGATCACCTACATATTTCCTGCTAATCATGCCCCTGGGGTCCAAATGGGCCACGCCCCGGTGCCCCTTAGCTCCCATAGACTCTAAATGGAAGAAAGCTTAAAAAATCTTCTTCTCAGAAACTGTGAAGCACAGAACTTAGGTATTTAGTCCAAATTGGCCAAATCCTGTGGCCCCTTAACTCCAACAAACTTATAATGGAAAAAAGCTTCAAACATCTTCTTTGAAACCATGAAATACAGACCTTAGATATTTAGTATATAGCAACACAAAATGGTCACCTACATAAATCCTGCCAACCATGCCCTTTGGGTCAAAATTGGCCAAGCCCAGCGGCTCATTAGCTTCTATAGACTTATACTGGAAAAAAAACTTAAAAAAAATCTTCTTTTCCAAAACCATAAGGCACAGATTTTGTTTGATTTGAGGTTTTACATCCCTGTCAACACTGTATAGGTCATTTTGGAGATGTCTCTTCCAATTTCGTGGGACTTTTTACCCAACATTGAGATGAAATTACATCTCAAGCCCTGTCGCCCAATGAAACCAATAGGGTTTATACGCATGGACACCACTTTGCCTGAGCTTAGATATTTAATATGTAGCAATGTCAAGTGGTCTCCTACACTAATGATTTTCTGGTACACAGGTGAGGGATATAGGGCCATTGGGCCCTCTTGTTAGCTCACCAGAGCCGTAGGCTCCGGGGGAGCTTATAGGATAGGCAGTTGTCCATCGTCGTCTTAGTCGTCGTCCGCGTTGTCTGCGTCGTATGTCCGTCGTCAACACTTTCAAACGACTTCTCCTCTGAAGCCACTGGGCTGATTGGGCCCAAATTTTATCTGTAGCATCCTTTGGTGGGGGGATTGAAAGTTTGTGTTTTTTATGAAAATCGACTCATTAGTTTGGTTGCTATGGCAACTTAGAGTTCCCATAGACTTATAATGGGGAAAATTGAAAAATGGCATTTACTGCCAAGCCTCTGCAGTTATTTTGACAAAACTTTCATAGAAATGTTTCTTAGACAATCTACTCTCTGCCATATGAATTTAGGGCTGCTGCTTATTTGTATTGGTTGCCATGGAAACCAAAATGAAAAAAATAGAAAAAAAAAAATACTTAAAAAATCATCTCCTCAGAAACCGTACGCTCTATGAGGCTGAGAGTTTATGGAAATATTCACCATTTTTGCATTTACAGGTTTTGTGTTTTTTATGAAATTCGGCTCTTTAGTTTGGCTGCTATGGCAACTTAGATTTTCCATAGACTTATAATGGGGAAAATTGAAAAATGGCATTAACTACCAAGCCTTTGCAGATATTTTGACAAAATTTTCATAGAAACCTTCCTTGAGTAAACTTCTCTCAGCCATATGCTTTTATGTCAACCTGTGGATCCAGTATGTTGTGTGCCAGGGCTATGCCCCGCCCCATCCACTTCATAAAATGCCTTATATCTCAGAAACCTTACAGACCCCCACCCCTAAACCATATACAGTAGAATTCCACATAAAGACCACCCCTATATTAGGACCACTCCGCTATTAAGACCGGTTTTTGCCAGACCCAAAATATTTCCTATATAAGTAATTGCTATTTATTCCGATAAAGTGACCACCCTGCTATTCAGTATTAAGACCGCTTTCAAAAGACCAAATCTGTCATTACTGTTCGCTATTGAGACCACTTTTTGGTCATGTCAAGTTGATTTGTATTTCTCAGTCCACTGGTCAGGTATAAATTTATCCATTACAACACCTCTTGATAATGAGCAGTTTACAGTTCACACATATCCCTAAAGGTGTGAAAAACAGCAGTTTACCTGTACTAACCAGTGTGTTGTTTTAACAAGATCACTTTCAAGGCTAATTGAATAAATAGTTTTAACTCTTATCTTACTGTATTAACCTCTATCTTTGGAAACACTGTAGATCAAGCCATCTGATCAGGATCTACACTGTTTGACATAAAGTTTATGGCTTTGTAGAAATAAATTACATCAAGTAATCTGATTGGTTCAAAGTCAGAAATGGGTGTGGCTAAACTGAATATTCAGCAGGATAAGGGTTAATAATTTTGTTAATGTGCAGCTCTATTTTCTTCAGATATTTAAGAAGATAATTTTGGAAAAATTGAATATGATATAAAGCAACATTAAATTCATACTGTTATCATTAATGTATTTTTTATTGGTTATTTATTTATTTATTATTCCTATAATTAATAAGGAAAATATAACTGTAAGTTAAACTGAGAATCAGTAAAGTTAAAGACAAGACAGACTTACTAAAAACCTTCTAGCAAGAAGCAATAAAATAGGCACAATACACATACTGTAGAATAAAAATTAAAATCAGTGCTGCCAACAATATTTTATTCACCAATTCCATTATTAGGACCACCCCGCTAATAAGACCACTTTTCAGAAGTCTGGAAAGTGGTCTTATTAGCGGAATTTCACTGTATATTCTTGTTCCTTATGATAAGACACATTAAGTGACACCAACCTGGCGGTTCCCCCGGATGTGCTGGGGACATGCCCCACTCCCATCACTTCATTAAATGCCATTTATCTCAGAAACCATTCAGATCCCCACCCCTAAACCGTATATATTCTTGTTTCTTTTGATAAGACGCACCCAATGACAGCAACTTGGGGGTCCCTTGGGATGTGCCTGGGCCATGCCACACCCCCTCCATTTCATAAAAGGCCCAATATTTCAGAAACCCTACAGATCCCCACCCATAAACCATATATATTCTCGTTCCTTATGATAATTTGCATTCAGTGAAACCAACCTGGGAGACACCCAGGATGTGCCGGGGCCATGCCCAACCTCCTCCACTTCATAAAAGGCCAAATATTCCAGAAACCCTTACAAATCCCCACCCCTAAACCATATATATTCTTGTTCCTTATGATAAGATGCATTAAGTGACACCAACTTGGGGGTTCCCCCAGATGTGCCGGGGACATTCCCCACCCCTCCACTTCATAAAATGCCATTTATCACAGAAACCATTCAGGTCCCCAGCCCTAAACCATATATATTCTTGTTCCTTATGATAAGACATACTCAGTGACACCAACCTGGGGGTCCCCCGGGATGTGCCGGGGCCATGCCCCATCCCCTCCACTTCATAAAAGGCCAAGTATTCCAGAAACATTTCAGATCCCCACCCCTAAACCATATATATACTTGTTCCTAATGATAAGACACATTCAGTGACACCAACCTAGGAGTCACCCAGGGCATGCCGGGGCATGTTCCACCCCTCAACTTCACAAAAGGCCATATATCTGAGAAACTGTTCAGAGCCCTTCCCCTAAACCATAATATACTCTTGTTCCTTATGATAAGACTCAATCAGTGACACCAGCATTGTGCCACCAGCCATGTCCCACCTCTTTACTTCATTAAAAGCCATATATCTCAGAAACTGTTCAGATCCCCACCCCTTAGCCATATATATTCTTATTCCTAATGATAAGCCCCCACTTCATAATAGGCCATATATCTCAGAAACCATTCAAATCCCCACCCCATAATCTCATATATTCTTGTTCATTGTTATTAGACACATTCAGTCACCCCCATCTTGGGCAGTCCGCAGGGGCCATTTCTCTCCCATCCACTTCATAAAAGGGCCTCATATCTCAAAAACCGTTCAGCATTCAGTCACAGCAATCTTGGGCTTTTCTGGGATCCACCATGCCCGAATCCCTCCACTGCTTAAAAAGCCTTACATCTCAGTCCTGAGCCATACATATCCCCACCGCTAAACCATAATGTCTCTGTTCCTTTTGATAAGATGCATTTAGTGACACCAACCAGGGCTCCATTGGGTTCATGCCCCACCCTCTACTTTATAAAACACCTAATATTTCAGATACAGTCCACATGAGTGCTCATTTGGGTATGGGGTTTGTTTGGGAGACTTTATAATTGGTAGATTAAAATCATATCCTGTTAAAATACAATGTCATGGGCAGTGCCCACCTGAGCTCTGGTTTATGAAATTTGGCTCTTTGGTTTGTTTGCTATGGCAAGTTAAGAATTTGCATTGACTTATAAATGGGGAAAATTGAAAAATGACCTTTATGCCTTTCAAGATATTTTGTCAAACTTACATAGAAATTTTCCTTTAATAATGTTCTTTTAGGCTTATTAGTTGCCACAGATGGGAAAATGTCAATTGTCATCTGTTGTCCTGCAACAATTAACACATTCAAGCGACATCAGACCTCTGAAGCCACTACGCTGATTGAGTCTAAATTCTATCTGTAGTATCCTTGGGCGCAGGGCTTCCATGGTTAATTAAAATACATTGCTACCAGTGGGCAGTGCCCCCTGAGCTCTGGTGAGCATAGTGGCCCATGGGCCTCTTGTTAGTAAAATGCAGAAGAATGTAGTAATCGTCACACAAATGCGTTACCTTAATGATCTTAAGAATTTGGACACCGTGAGAACTTGGTGTAATTTTTCCTAAAATCTAAACAAATTTGTTTCACCATCCAGCAAGGAGTCCAAAAGGTGCAGGCCGAATGGCAAACAATGTAGACCCTGATCAGACAAATCCTTCAGGAGCAGTCTGCTCTGGGTCTTCACTGTTTGCTTAGCCCTAATCTGTACAAATACTTAGGATCATTAGGGTATTTTTTATTTATTTTTTGATGTTGGCATATTTAAGCTATATTTTATTTTTAAAGAACAGAAATTATGGAAATTTAAAATAAAAGCTGGTCGTCCACAAAGAGCCATCTACCTTGGATGTAATTCCATCAAGCAGGTCATTAATGTAGATGAGGAGCAGAATTGATCCCAGGACAGATCCATGAGGTACACCTGAAGTCACTGGAACCAATCCCTACTCCTCTCCGGCAACAATGATCCGTTGTGAACAATGACCAAGAAAGGCGCATATCAATCTCAATACCTTAGAACGGATTCCATATTGATGTAGCTTTCACTAGATAAGCATTGAGTAGTTAACCTTACCGAAGGCTTTAGAAAAGTCTAGTAAAATGAGGTCTCTGTTTTCTCCAACTTGCATTCCTTAGGCCAGATCCTCAACCAACATCGCAATCTGGGTTTCACCTGAAGCTGTGCTGAAGGTCATATATGAGACCCTGCTCATCCAAATGTCTCACAATATTGGAGGCTTAGATGTGCTCAAGGACCTTGCACAGAATGCAAGTGAGTGAAATAGGCTGGTATTTAGCCGCTAGTGACTTATCACTCTTCTTAAATGTTGGTGTCACGTTAGCTTTACACCAATCTGCTGGGAGTTGGTGAAAACAGACATTTCACTTCAAAATTTAGGGGTGTCAGGTATTTATTTGGAAATTGTCCAAACTTTTTGCAAACAGTGTAGGCCCTGATCAGATGCCACATTCTGTGGCGTTTAATCTGGGCCTGCACTGTTTTCCAGTTACCCATTAAGGGGTTTCTGGTACAAAAAGGGTTAACTACCATAACTAGTTTCCACAAATCAGTGATACATGTAGTCATGGATTGAGCAATTCCTAGTAGTTTTGGGTTGACTGATGAAAAATCCTCCCAAAAAGGCAATAAAATATGTCTGAAATTCATTGATTATATATTTCCCTGTGTAAAATATTTAGACTTAAATGAGTGATTCTGGATCTTCATAGACCTCTTGTTATGCATGTGCTTAAAGACACATTTTTTTTCTCTATATAAAAAGGGGTGGCCTGTCTAATGGTCTGCAATAAACAAGTCCTTAGGACCATAGTGCACAGCAAAGGCTTATCTTACCTAGGTGATTATGAGCACAGACTTGCTGAGAGATATGTTTAAAAGGTGCTGTATAAAGTGGAAATTGTGTGATGGTATATTTTTGAAAGTTGATTTATCAAATCAAGTTTCTATGTCATTACATTTCTACTTCCGGTACTGGACCATGTAACTCCACATCCGCTCTTCGTTCGCTGCATAAAATAGTCCAAAGGAACTCTTGAAAACTAATTTTGCAGGCATGGAACTTCTTTAAAAATATTTCATTTTTAGCTCACCTGTCACGTAGTGACAAGGTGAGCTTTTGTGATCACCTTTTGTCCGTCGTCCGTCGTGCGTGCGTCCATCCGTCCGTGCGTCAGTGCGTCCATCCGTAAACAATTTCAAATAAGTATATCTCTAATACCCCATGGCCAGTCTTGATCAAATTTCATGTGAAGCATCATCAGGTAGGGGGAAAGGCTGCATAAGGTTTATGGGTTGATCAGATGGGAATTCTGGTTGTCATGGCAACATATAGCTCCCATAGACTTATAATGGGAAAAATTAAAAAAATCTTCTTCTCTGAAACCACAGGGCCCAGAGCTTAGATATTTAGCTTGTAACAATGTTAAGTGGTCACCTACGTAAATCCTGCCAATCATGCCCCTGGGATCCAAATTGGCCACGCCCCTGGGCCCCTTAGCTCCTATAGACTCACAATGAAAAAAAAAAGCTTCAAAAATCTTCTTCTCTGAAACCACAGGGCTCAGAGCTTAGATATTTAGCATGTAGCAACGGCAAGTGGTTGCTTACATACATCCTGCCAATCATGCCCCTGGGTTTCAAATGGGCCACGCCCCAGGGCCCCTTAGCTCCCATAGACTCCTAATGGAAAAAAGCTTCAAAAATCTTCTCCTCTGAAACCATAGGGCCCAGAGCTTAGATATTTAGCATGTAGCAACAGCAAATGGTAACCTACATAATTCTTGACAATCATGCCCCTGGGGTCCGAATTGGCCACGCCCAGGGGCCCCTTAGCTCCTTTACATCATAGTGGAAAAAATTTTTTCAGAAATCATCTTCTCTGAAACCACTGGGCCCAAAAGCTCAGATATTTAGCATGTAGCAACGACAAGTGGTCACCTAAATTATTCCTGCCAATCATGCCCCTGGGGTACAAATGGGCTATGCCCCAGGGCCCCTTTGCTCCCATAGATTCATAATGGAAAAAAGCTCAAAAAATCTTCTTCTCTGAAACCACAAGGCCCAGAGCTTAGATATTTAGCATGTAGCAACGGAAAGTGGTCACCTCCATAATTCCTACCAATCATGCCTCTTGGGTCACGGGCCATGCCCTGAGGCCCCTTGGGCCTTAGCTCCTAAAGGCACATAATGGAAAAAAGCTTCAAAAAGTTCCTTCTCTGAAACCACAAGGCCTGAAGCTGAGATATTTAGCATGTAGCAAAGGCAAGTGGTGGTCACCTACATAAATACTGCCAATCATGCTCCTGGGGTCCAAATGGGCCACACCCCGGGGCCCCTTAGCTCCCATAGACTCCTAATGGAAAAAAAAGCTTCAAAAATCTGCTTCTCTGTAACCACAGTGCCCAGAGCTTAGATATTTAGCATGTAGCAACGGCAAGTAGTCACCTACATAATTCCTGCCAATCATGCCCCTGGGGTCCAAATGGGCCACGCCCTGGGGCCCCTCAGCTCCCATAGACTCTAATGGAAAAAAGCTTCAAAAATCTTCTCCTCTGAAACCACAGGGCCCAGAGCTTAGATTTTAAGCGGTAGCAACGGCAAGTGGTCACCTACATAAATCCTGCCAATCATGCCACTGGGGTCCAAATGGGCCATGCCCCGGGGCCCCTTAGCTCCCATAGACTCCTAATGGAAAAAAAGCTTAAAAAAATCTTCTTCTCTGAGATCACAGGGCCCAGAGCTTAGATATTAGCATGTAGCAATGGCAAGTGGTTACCTACATAAATCCTGCCAATCATGCCCCTGGGTTCCAAATAGGCCACGCCCCAGGGCCCCTTAGCTCCCATAGACTCCTAATGGAGAAAAGCTTAAAAAATCTTCTTCTCTGAATCCATAGGGCCCAGAGCTTCTATATTTAGCATGTAGCAACAGCAAGTGGTCACCTACATAAATCCTGCCAATCATGCCCCTTGGGTCAAAATGGACCACGCCCCAGGGCCCCTCAACTCCCATTGACTCCTAATGAAAAAACTTCAAAAATCTTCTTCTTTGAAACCACAGGGCCCAGAGCTTAGATATTTAGCATGTAGCAACTGCAGGTGGTCACCTTCATAAATCCTGCCAATCATGCCCCTGGTGTCCAAATGGGCCACGCCCCTGGGCCCCTTAGCTACCATAGACTCCTATTGGAAAAGAGCTTCAAAAATCTTCTCCTCTGAAACCACAGGGCCCAGAGCTTAGATATTTAGCAGGTAGCAACGGTAAGTGGTCACCTACATAAATCCTGCCAATCATGCCCCTGGGGTCCAAATGGGCCATGCCCCGGGGCCCCTTAGCTCCCATAGACTCCTAATGGAAAAAAAAGCTTCAAAAATCTTCTTCTCTGAAACCACAGGGCCCAGAGCTTAGATATTTAGCATGTAGCAACTGCAAGTGGTCACTTACATAAATCCTGCCAATCATGCCCTTGGGGTCCAAATGGGCCATGCCCCGGGGCCCCTTAGCTCCCATAGACTCCTTATGGAAAAAAGCTTCAAAAATCTGATTCTCTGAAACCACAGGGCCCAGGTCACCTACATAAATCCTGCCATTCATGCCCCTTGGGCCAGAATTGGCCACACCCATGGCCCATTTGCTACCATGGATGGACTTAAAATGGAAAAAAACTTAAAATGGAAAAAAAAAAAATCTTCAAAAATATTCTTCTGTGAAACCATAAGGCTCACATTAGCTTAGGTACATGTATTTAGCATGTAGCAACATGGAGTGGTTGCCAATATAAATCCTGCCTGAGTCTTGCCCCATGGGTTCAGTTGGCCAAATCCTGTGGCTTCTTAACTCCAATAAACTTAGAATGGAAAAAAAAGCTTTAAAAATCTTCTTCTCTGAAACCATGAAGTAGATATTTAGTATATAGCAACATGAAATGGTCGCCTACATAAATCCTGCCAACCATGCCCTTTGGGTCAAAATTGACCTATGGACTTATACTGGAAAAAAAAAATAAAAAATCTTCTTCTCCAAAGCCATAAGGCCCAGAGCTCAGATATTTAGTATGTAGCAATGTCAAGTGGTCTCCTACACTTATGATTTTCTGGTGCACAGGTGAGCGATATAGGGCCATTGGGCCCTCGTGTTCAAGACTTTATACGGATTGAATATAAATTGGCACAAAAAGACATATTCTGAACAGAAAATAATACTCTAGGACCATTTTCCTATGTGCTTTCCGATGATATTTATGTTTTACTCTTTCATCCCTGAGTTTTTGAACAGGACTCTTCTCGCTTTAAATATAGTCTTATAGAAAGGAATTTCTGATTAGTTCACTGACATGATGGCAATTAAACAGTATACATGTACATTCTGGCGAGACCTGCTAGCTACGTGCTGTCTTATCAGGATCTACAAGGTTTGCATAGATACAACGTATTTTTACCTCGGCGTCTGCACCGGTCTACAGGGTTAAAAGGGTTAGCTCGCTTCTCTGTGACTATCAGTGACCGACTAAACAGCCCATAACTGACCGACATCAAAAACAGTTATTCACCTGCTTTCGAGAGCTCTAATTACAGGGTTAAGATGTCATTTCATCTCAATGTCGGGTAAAAGTCCCACAAAATTGGAAGCAACGGTCTCAAAATGGCCTTTACAGTGTTGACGGGGACGTTAAACCTCAAATCAAACAAAAACAAAACATGTGTTGTACGCTGTGAGTTTTACATCAAGTTCCGTACTTTTAGCAAAAAGTGAAGACACCGATCAGACGCTACATTCTGTGGCCTCTAATCTGTCTTAACTGTTTCCGAATGTCCCAGTATTGAAACAATTGGCATTTATGGGTTAATGTATTTATTTGGAACAAATGTGTTTTAATTCCCCTTGGGTAGTCCAAGTTTGCTAATCTGGGTTATAATGTCTAAATCAAATGGTTTAAAAATGATCTTTTTTTTTTCGTCCAAGTTATTCTTCTTTTTATGTCCCGACGCCCGAAGGAACATAGCTACAAGCGGCTGCACAACGTATGTGCATCGTTCTATCAACGCAATGTTGATGCGACGTTGCTAAGACGTAATGTGCCCGCTAGGAGACCTTGTCTGTAAGATTATTAGCAGATGGGACAAGCATATCATATATTTAAACCATATATATATAGAGAAGTGGTTACTGCTCTTGTAAATTACAAGGGCTTCTTTATTTTATTTGCAGGATCACTTCATGGAAAATAATTAGCTGTGACACCACATCTGATATCAGTATAATTCATTTTGACCGCTGACAGCACACCGCACTAGTGGCTCCCTGTGCCTAGTGAGCTTCTATCTGGCCATTCGAATGTAAGGTATGTCATAATTGCATATCTATTTATAAAGTGCATCACATGGATTTGAATATGTATAAATTTACCTGACAATCATCATCAAATGGACTTAGTCTGTGGTCTCATTTATTTGTTTTGCAATTTTCTCCAAATAAGCGCAGCCTTTCCTGACTCGCAGAGGCATACCACTTGCTGGAGAAGTTGGCGGAGGGTCAGGTCTAAAACTTTCCCCATAGTGATGCATGGGCTAAAATGAGTATTAAAAGGAAGAAACTAAAAAATCGATGATTCAGATTTTCTGAACGGAGTTTAGGTGCAAAGTTTTATTCAGCAATACCCCCACTCATTTTTGTGTCTTCAAGGTCAAGGTCATAGACTTAGACTCAGGTTAAACTATTTGTACCATTAGTTTGATTTGAGGTTTAACGTCCCCGTCAACACTGTATAGGTCATTTTGGAAACGTTGCATCCAATTTTGTGGGACTTCTACCCGGCATTGGGATGAAATGACATCTCAAGCCCTGTTGCCCAATGAAACCAATAGGGTTTATAAGCATGGACGGTCCGACTCGCACCCCTTTGCCTGGGCAGGCTTATATCCTTTAAGTGGTTTACCAGGTCTAGGGTGCAGTCAGTTTCAGCTCTGCGTGGAAGCATCATGCAGCCCATCTATTTCTTCAAACCCCGATGGGCAGTGGGCTGAACTATTTGTACCAGGTTAAACCTTATTATGCCCCCAACTTCAAAGAAGTTGATGGGGCATATTGGTTCTGTCTTGTCCGTCTGTCTGTCTGTCTGTAGGAAACTCAAGAATGGTTTGAGCTAGGATCTCGAAATATCATATATGGAATGTGCATGAAAAATAAGCGGACATATTTTTTTTCTTTTTCGCAGGACTGGTCTTTGCAGAGTTACCCCCCTTTTCGGACTTATGCATTGTGGCTATGGGGCAACGTTGTGAGCAAGACTTGAGCTACGCTCATGATATATAGTAAACAGTTTGGGTCTAAGGTGTAGATGACCTGATTAACTTTTGACGAAATTCCGCAAATATTTAACGGAGTAACGCCACTTTTCGGACTTATGCATTGCGGCTATGTTAGTTTGTTTGAATTGAGGTTTAACAGTAAACGTCCCCATCAACACTATAAAGGTCATTTTGGAGACGTTGCTTCCAATTTTGTGGGACTTTTACCCGATATTGAGATGAAATGACTTCTCAAGCTCTGTCGCCCAGTGAAACCAATAGGGATTTTTATTCCCCCGACCGAATAGGTTCGGGGGATATAGCGATCAGCCAGGCGTCTGTCTGTCTGTCTGTCTGTCCGTCCGTCTGTAGACGCAACCTTGTGATGGCCATAACTCCTATACCCTTTGAGATTCATTGATGGTTCTTGGCACAATTGTTCACAAGGCTGAGACGGGGTGTCCTGTACAAGATCCAGAACTCTGGATTGCATTCTTTTTTAGTTATCTCCCCTTTTAATAAAATAGAATGATTACTTTGTGATGGCCATAACTCCAATACCCTTTGAGGTATGTTGATGGTACATGGCACAGTTGTTCACAAGGCTGAGACAGCTTGTCATGCACAAGAACCACAACTCTGGTTGTCATGTTTTTTGAGTTATCTCCCCTTCCAATAAAATTGAGGGACTACCTTGTGTGTCATGCAAAAGAACCACAACTCTGGGTGCCATTATTTTTTAGTTATCTCCCCTTCCAATAATATAGAATCACTACTTTGTGATGGCCACATCTCCAATACTCTTTGAGGTATATTGATCGTACTTGGTACAGATGTACATGAGTTTAAGCAGGTGTGTCATGTTCAATCAACACGACTCTGGGTGCCCTGGTTTTTTAATTATCTCCCCTGACAATTTAACCTAGTGATGGCCATAACTCCAAAACCTTCGAGATCCCCACCCCTAAACCATATATTATTGGACCTTATGATAAGACACATTCATTGACACCAACCTGGGGGCCCTCCGGATGCGCTGGGGATTTGCCCCACCCCTTCCACTTCATTAAAGGCCCAATATATCGGAAACCTTACAGATCCCCACCCCTAAACCATACATATTCTTGTTCCTTATGATAAGACACATTCAGTTTCACTAACCTGGGGGCCCTGGGATGCGCCGGGGCCATGCCCTACCCCCTCCACTACATAATAGGCCATATATCTCAGAAACCGTTTAGACCCCCACCCCTAAACCATATATATTCTTGTTCTTTATGATTAGATGCATTGATTGACACCAACCTATGGGCCCCTGGGGTTCGCCGGGGCCTTGCCCCACCCCCTCCACTTAATAAAAGGCCATATATCTCAGAAACCATTCAGATCCCCACCACAAAACCATATATATTCTTGATTCTTATGATAAGACGCATTCAGTGACACCAACCTGGGGGTCCCCTGGGAAGTGCCCGGGCCAAGCCCCACCCCCTCCACTTCAAAAAAGGCCAAGTTTCTCAGAAACTGTTCAGATTCCCACCCCTAAACCATATATATTCTTGTTTTTGATGATAAGACGCATTCAGTGATACCAACCTAGGGGTCTCTCCGGATGCGCCATTGCCCCACCTCTCCACTTCATAAAAGGAGATATATCTCAGCAACCTTTCAGATCCCCACCCCAAAACCATATATATTCTTGTTTCTTATGATAAGACGCATTCAGTTACATCAACCTGGGGGTCCTCTGGGATGTGCCCGGGCCATGTCCCACCCCCTCCACTCCATAAAAGGCCCAAATTCTCAGAAACCGTTCAGATCCCCACCCCTTATCCACATATATTCTTGTGCTTTATGATTAGACCCATTCATTGATTCCAACCTAGGGGTCTTCAGGGGTGTGCTGGGACCATGCCCCACCCTGCCACTTCATAAAAGGCGATAAATCTCAGAAACCTACCAGATTCCCCTGCTTAAACCTACCGACTCCGATAGCTCAGTTGGTAGAGTGTCCGCTCCGAGGAACGAGAGGTCACGGGTTTGATCCCAGGCCGTGACATACCAAAGTTGTTAAAAATGGTACTACCTGCTCCTCGCTTGGCACTCAGATTTACGGGGAAGAGCTAGGACTGGTCGACCCAGTGTCAGGATAATGTGACTGGGTGTGGTATCATGTAATGCGTCTGGGACATGATACTTCAGTGAGGCAGCACTATAAAAGTGAGCATTGATCTCCCTGTCGCAACCAGACACCGTCGTGATATGACTGAAAAATTGTTGAAAGCAACGTTAAACCCAAATTCACACACACACTCCACCCCTAAACCGTATATATATTCTTGTTTTTTTTTTATGATAAAATGCATACAGAGACACCAACCTGGGGGTCTCTTGGGATGTGCCCGGGCCATTCCCCATCCCCTCCACTTCATAAAAGGCCCAATATCTCAGAAACCATAAGACCCCCCACCCCCACCCACCCCCCCATAAACCATATATTTTCGTGTTCCTTATGATAAGATGCATTCAATGATATCAAATTGGGCTCTGTTGGGTCATCTCCCACTCCTCCACTTCATAAAAGGCCTAAAATTTAAGATACAGAGTCCTCATGGAATGGGGGTTCATTTGGGACATTTTATAATCAATAAATTAAAACCATACATGGCTGCCAGTGGGCAGTGCCTGCCAGAGCTCTGATGAGCATCGTGACCCATGGGCCTCTTGTTATCTCCCCTGACAGTATAATCTTGTGATGGCCATAACTGCAATACTTAGAGATATATTGCTGGTTTAATTCTGGTGCACTTTCTATTGGTGAACACTCTTCTGAAGGCCATATTGGCTTTTGGTCGGGGGATTTGTCATATCTTCCGCTGGCTATTTTTAGCATGGACCGTCCGCCTTGCAAGGCGGTTCCTGGACAGGCTTAGAGCCTCTAAGCGGTTTACCAGTACTAGTTTGTGGGCCGGATTCAGCTCTGCGTGGAAGCATCATGCTGCCCATATATTTCTTCAAGCCCCTATGGGCGGGGGCCTATTGCGGCTATAAGGAAACCTTGTGAACAAAATATCTGAAGAACCGCTTGAGCTAGGCTCATGATATTTAGTAGAGAATTTTGGTCTAATGTGTAGATGACCTGATTAACTTTTGATGAAATTCCGAAAATATTTAATGGAGTAATGCCCCTTTTCGGACTTATGCATTGTTGCAATGGGGAAACCTTGTGAGCAAAATATCTGGAGAACTGCTTCAGCTAGGCTCAAGATATTTAGCAGACAGTTTGGGTCTAAGATATAGATGACCTGATTAACTTTTGATGAAATTCAGAAAATATTTAATGGAGTTACGCTCTTTTTCGGACATACGCATTGTGGCTATGGGGAAACCTTGTTAGCAAAATATCTGGAGAACTGCCTGAACTAGGCTCAGTATATTTAGTAGACAATTTGGGTCTAAGGTGTAGATGACCTGATTAACTTTTGACGAAATTCCGAAAACATTTTACAGAGTTATGCCCCTTTTTGGACTTACGCATTGTGGCTATGGGGAAACCTTGTGAACAAAATATCTGGAAAGCCACTCAAGCTTGGCTCATGATATTTAGTATACAGTTTGAGTCTAAGGTGTGGATAACCTGATTATCTTTCGACGAAATTCCGACTGTATATAAAAAGTTATGCCCCTTTTTAGCTCACCTGTCACCTAGTGACGAGGTGAGCTTTTGGGATCACTTTTTGTCCGTCGTGCGTCCGTCCGTGCGTAAACAATTTCTTCAAACAACATCTCCTCCTAAACCATTGATCGGATTTTGACCAAACTTCACAGGAATGATCCTTAGGTGGTCCCCTTTCAAAGTTGTTCAAATGGTTCCGGTCCGTTGCACATATCGGTCACAGGAGCCAAAAATAGATTTTTTTCACCGAAAACATAAAAAATCTTCTTCTCTGAAGTCACAAGTCCCAGGACTTTGATATTTGGTATGAAGCTTCATCTAGTGGACCCCTACCAAGATTGTTCAAATTATAGTGCTGGGACGAAAAATGCCCCCGTAAAGGGGCCCTTTGGTTTTACATAGGCTTATATAGGGAAAATCTTTAAAAATCTTCTTCTCTGAAACCGCAAGGCCCTGGTCTTTGATATTTGGTATGAAGCTTCATCTAGTGGACCCCTACCAAGATTGTTCAAATAATAGTGCTGGGGCCAAAAATGCCCCCACCCCAGGGCCCTTTGGTTTCACATGGGCTTATATAGGGAAAATCTTTAAAAATCTTCTTCTGTGAAACTGCAAGGTCCCCCAGGTCTTTGCTATTTGGTATGAAGCTTCATCTAGTGGACCCCTACCAAGATTGTTCTAATTATAGTGCTCGGGCCAAAAATGCCCCCGCCCTGAGGCCCTTTGGTTTTACATAGCCTTATATAGGGAAAATCTTTAAAAATCTTCTTCTCTGAAACCACAAGGCCCAGGTCTTTGATATTTGGTATGAAGCTTCATCTTGTTGACTTCTACCAAGATTGTTCAAATTATAGACCTGGGGTCAAAAATGCCCCCGCTCCAGGGCCCTTTGGTTTTACATATACTTATATAGGGAAAATTTTAAAAATCTTCTTCTCTGAAACCACAAGACCCAGGTATTTGCTATTTGGTGAGAAGCTTCATCTAGTGGACCCCTACCAAGATTGTTCAAATTATAGTGCTGGGGCCAAAAAAGCCCCCGCCCCGGGGCCCTTTGGTTTTACATAGACTTATATAGGGAAAATCTTGAAAAATCTTCTTCTCTGAAACCACAAGGCTTAGGTCTTTGATATTTGTTATGAGGCTTCAGCTAGTGGACTTCTACCAAGATTGTTCAAATTATAGCCCTGAGACCAAAAATACCCCCGCCATGTGGTCCTTTGGTTTTACATAGACATATATAGGGAAAATCTTTAAAAATCTTATTCTCTTTAACCACAAGGCTTAGGTCTTTGATATTTGTACTGAAACTTCAGCTAGTGGACCTCTACCAAGATTGTTCAAATTATAGCCATGGGGACAAAAATGCCCCCGCTCCAGGGCCCTTTGGTTTTACAAAGACGTACATAGGGAAAATCTTTAAAAATCTTCTTCTCTGAAACCACAAGGCCCAGGTCTTTGCTATTTGGTATGAAGCTTCATCTAATGGACCCCTACCAAGATTGTTCAAATCGTAGTGCTGAGGCCAAAAAAGCCCCCGCCCCGGGGCCCTTTGGTTTTACATAGGCATATATAAGGAAAATCTTTAAAATCTTCTCTGAAACCACAAGGCCTAGGTCTTTGATATTTGGTGTGAAATTTCATCTAGTGGACTTCTACCAAGATTGTTCAAATTATAGTGCTGGGGCAAAAAAATGCCCCCGCCCAAGACCCTTTGGTTTTACATAGACTTATATAGGTAAATCTTTAAAAATCTTCTTCTCTGGAACTGCAAGGCCATGGTCTTTGATATTTGGTATGGAGCTTCATCTAGTGGACCTCTACCAGGATTGTTCAAATTACATGTATAGCCCTCGGGCCACAAATGCCCCCCCCCCCCCGGGGCCCTTTGGTTTTACATAGACTTATATAGAGATAATCTTTGAAAATCTTCTTCTCTGAAACAGCAAGGCCCAGGTCTTTGATATTTGGTGTGAAGCGTCATCTAGTGGACCTCTATCAAGATTATTTATGGTAAATTATAGCCCTGAGGCCAAAAGTTTCCCCGCCCCAAGGCCATTTGGTTTTTAGCTCACCTGTCATGTAGTGACAAGGTGAGCTTTTGGGATCACTTTTTGTCCGTCGTCCGTCGTGCGTCCTTGCGTCCGTAAACTTTTTCTTCAAACGACATCTCCTCCTAAACCACTGATCGGATTTTGACCAAACTTCACAGAAATGATCCTTAGGTGGTCCCCTTTCAAAGTTGTTCAAATGGTTCCGGTCCGTTGCACATATAGGTCACAGTAGCCAAAAATAGATTTTTTTCACCGAAAACATAAAAAACTTCTTCTCTGAAGTCACAAGTCCCAGGACTTTGATATTTGGTATGAAGCTTCATCTAGTGGACCCCTACCAAGATTGTTCAAATTATAGTGCTGGGGCCAAAAATGCCCCCGCACGGGACCCTTTGGTTTTACATGGGCTTATATAGGGAAAATCTTCTTCTCTGAATCCGCAAGGCTCAGGTCTTTGATATTTGGTATGAAGCTTCATCTAGTGGACCCCTACCAAGATTGTTCAAATTATAGTGCTGGAGCTAAAAATGCCCCCGCACGGGGGCCCTTTGGTTTTACGTGGACTTATATAGGGAAAATCTTGAAAAATCTTTTTCACTCAAACCACAAGGCCCAAGTCTTTGATATTTGGTATGACCCTTCATCTAGTGGACCCCTACCAAGATTGTTCAAATTATAGTGCTGGGGCCAAAAATGCCCCCGCACCGGGGCCCTTTTGTTTTATATAGGCTTATATAGGGAGAATCTTTAAAAATCTTCTTCTCTGAAACTGCAAGGCCCAGGTTTTAGATATTTGGTATGAAGCTTCATCTTGTGGACCTCTACCAAGATTGTTCAAATTATAGCCCTGGGGCCAAAAAATGCCCCCGCTCTGGGGCCCTTTGGTTTTACATAGACTTACAAAGGGAAAATCTTGAAAAATCTTCTTCTTTGAAACCACAAGGCTTAGGTCTTCGATATTTGTTATGAAGCTTCAGCTAGTGGACCTCTATAAAGATTGTTCAAATTATAGCCCTGAGACCAAAAATGCCCCCGCCATGTGGCCCTTTGCTTTTACATAGACTTATATAGGGAAAATCTTTAAAAATCATCTTCTCTGAAACCCAAGGCTTAGGTCTTTGATATTTGTTATGAAGCTTCAGCTAGTGGACCTCCACCAAGATTGTTCAAATTATAGCCCTGGGGCCAAAAATGCCCCCACTCCGGGGCCCTTTGGTTTTACATAGACTTATATAGGGAAAATCTTGTTTTACATATACTTCTATATGCAGGGTAAACCTTTAAAATCTTCTTCTCTGAAACCACAAAGCCCGGGTCTTTCATATTTGATATGAAGCTTCATCTTGTGGACCTCCACCAAGATTGTTCAAATTATACCCCTGGGGCCAAAATTGACCCTGCCAGGGGCCCACTTGTTGTACATTGGATCAGGTGAGCGAACCAGGGCCCTCTGGGCCCTCTTGTACATAGGCTTATGTAGGGAATATCTTTAAAAAAAAAACCCTTCTTCTCTGAAACCGCAAGGCCCAGGTCTTTGATATTTGGTGTGTAGCTTCATCTGGTAGACCTTTGCCAAGATTGTTCAAATTATAGCCTTTGTTGATATTTGGTATGAAGCTCCACCTTTTTTGACCTCCCTCAACATTATGCACATTATAATCCTGGGGTCAATAATGGCCCTCCCCGGGGCCCACTTATTTATCTATGGATCAGTTGAGGGATCCAGGGCCATGTGTTTAATATTAGGATCACTTTTTGTCTGTCATCCGTGCGTAAACAATTTCTTCAAACCACATCAAGGCCCAGGTCTTTGATATTTGGTATGAAGCTTCATCTTGTGGACCTCTACCAAGATTGTTCAAATTATCGCCCTGAGGCCAAAAATGCCCCCGGTCCTGGGCCCTTTGGTTTTACATAGCCTTATATAGGGATAATCTTGAAATATCTTCTTCTCTGAAACCACAAGGCTTAGGTCTTTGATATTTGTTATGAAGCTTCAGCTAGTGGACCTCTACCAAGATTATTCAAATTATAGCCCTGAGATCAAAAATGCCCCCACCATGTGGCCCTTTGGTTTTACATAGACTTATATAGGGAAAATCTTTAAAAAAATCTTCTTCTCTGAAACCACAAGGCTTAGGTCTTTGATATCTGTTATGAAGCTTCAGCTAGTGGACCTCCACCAAGATTGTTCATTTTATAGCCCTGAGACCAAAAATGCCCCCCCCCCCCCACGTGGCCCTTTGGTTTTACATAGACTTATATAGGGAAAATCTTAAAAAATCTTCTTCTCTGAAACCACAAGGCCAAGGTCTTTGCTATTTGGTATGAAGCTTCATCTAATGGACCCCTACCAAGATTGTAAAAATTATAGTGCTGGGGCCAAAAAAAGCCCCCGCCCCGGGGCCCTTAGGTTTTACATAGGCATATATAGGGAAAATCTTTAAAATCTTCTTCTCTGAAACCATAATGGTCTTTGATATTCGGTGTGAAATTTCATCTAGTGGACCTCTATCAAGATTGTTCAAATTATAGCCCTGAGGCCAAAAATGCCCCCGCCCGAGACCCTTTGGTTTTACAGACTTATATAGGGAAATCTTGAAAAATCTTCTGCTCTGAACAGCAAGGCAGTGGTCTTTGATATTTGGTATTTAGTTTCATCTAATGGACCTCTACCAAGATTTTCAAATTATAGCCCTCAGGCCACAAATGCCCCCGCCCCGGGGCCCTTTTGTTTTCTCTAGACTTATATAGAGATAATCTTTGAAAATCTTCTTCTCTGAAACAGCAAGGCCCAGGTCTTTGATATTTGGTGTGAAGCTTCCTCCAGTGGACCTCTGTCAAGATTTTTCAAATTATAGCCCTGAGGCCAAAATGCCCCCGCCCAGGGCCATTTGGTTTTACATAGGCTTATGTAGGGAATATCTTAAAAAAAAAAACTTCTCTGAAACCGCAAGGCCCAGGTCTTTGATATTTGGTGTGTAGCTTCATCTAGTAGACCTTTGCCAAGATTGTTCAAATTATAGCCTTTGTTGATATTTGGTATGAAGCTTTACCTTTTTAGACCTCCCTCAACATTATGCACATTATACCCTGGGGTCAATAATGGCCCTCCCCATGGCCCACTTGTTACTCTATGGATCAGGTGAGCAATCCAGGGCCATCATGGCCCTCTTGTTAACTTATGCATTGTGGCTATAGGAAAAACTTGTGAACAAAATATCTGGAGAACCGCTTGAGCTAGGGTCATGATATTTGGCATTCAGTTTGGATCTAATGTGTAGATGACCTGATTAACTTTTGGCAGAATTTCAGAAATATTTAACTGAGTTTTGCCCCTTTTTTGAAGTATGCATAGTGGCTATAGGGAGACCTTGTGAATAAAATAACTGGAAAACCGCTTGAGCTAGGCTCATGATATTTGACATACAGTTTGGGTCTAATGTGTGGATGACCTGATTAACTTTTGACCAAATTCCGAAAATTTTGAAAGGAGTTATGCGCCTTTCTCGATTTAAGCATTGTGGCTATGGGGAAACCTTGTGAACAAAATATCTGGAGAACAGCTTGAGTTAGGCTCATGATATTTGGCATACAGTTTGGGTCTAATGTGTAGATGACCTGAATAACTTTTGACGAAATTCTGAAAATATTTAATGGAGTTATGCCGCTTTTTGGACTTGGGCATTGTGGCTATAGGGAAACCTTGAGAACAAAATATCTGGAGAACCGCTTGAGCTAAGCTCATGATATTTGGCATACAGTTAGGGTCTAATGTGTAGATGACCTGATTTACTTTTGATGAAATTCCGAAAAATTTGAAAGGAGTTATGCGCCTTTCTCGACTTAAGCATTGTGGCTATGGGGAAACCTTGTGAACAAAATATCTGGAGAACAGCTTGAGTTAGGCTCATGATATTTGGCATACAGTTTGGGTCTAATGTGTAGATGACCTGAATAACTTTTGACGAAATTCTGAAAATATTTAATGGAGTTATGCCGCTTTTTGGACTTGGGCATTGTGGCTATAGGGAAACCTTGAGAACAAAATATCTGGAGAACCGCTTGAGCTAAGCTCATGATATTTGGCATACAGCTTGGGTCTAATGTGTAGATGACCTGATTCACTTTTGATGAAATTCTGAAAATATTTAATGGAGTTAGGCCCCTTTTTGGACTTAAGCTGCATCAGGGCTATATATAGCTAGGCGCATGATATTTGGTATACAGTTTGGTTCTAATGTGTAGATGACCTGATTAACTTTTGAAGAAATACCAAAAATATTTAATGGAGCTGTGCCCCTTTTTGGACTTATACATTTTGGCTATAGGGAAACCTTGTGAACAAAATAACTGGAGAACCGCTTGAGCTAGGCTCATGATATTTGGCAGTCTGTTTGCTATTAAGGCATAGATGACCTGAATAACTTTTGTTTAAAATCTGTTAATATTTGACAGATTTACTTTTAATGCAAATGATCATGAGGTACTGTTTACTGTCCCATTTAGGGACAAGCATATGGTTGGGGGCATAGTGTTTCACAAACACAATTTCTAGTTATTTAAGAGCTTATATCTTCCAAAGCATATGTACAATTTGAATCATATTTGGTATGATAATATATATAGGTGCAAAGTTTTATTCAGCAATACCCCCACTCATGCCTATGACCTCCAGGTCACAGACTTAGAAATTAATGTTAAAGACACGGGTTAAGATATTTGTACCAGATAGAACCTGAACTTTTACAATTGATTTGGTTCATATTTGATATGATGATAGATGTAGGTCATAAGATTCATTCAGCAATATCCCCGCCCATCCAGTCCAGGTAAAGGTCACAGGTTTAGAAATGTTTAATGTTAAAGTTTTCTAAGAGTTGGTATTTTCCACAACATTCAAGGATCACTCACTTAGAAATTTTTAATGTTGATTTTTCAAGAGTTCATATTTTCCAAAACATTTGATGGATTATGTTTATATTTGATGCTATGATAGATAAAGGTCCAAAGTGATATTCAGCAGTACCCCCACCAATGAACATGACCTCAAGGTAAAGGTCACAGACATAGAAATTTTCACATTTAAGTATGTTAATAGCTTATATTTTCCAAACCTTGTAATGGGTTTGCTTCATATTTCGTATGAAGATACATGTAGTTGCAGGTCCAAAGTTTTATTTATCCATACCCCCACCCCTGACCTCAAGTTAAAGGTCACAGACATAGAATTTTTTTTTATGCTCTTTTTAGAGCTAATATTTCCTGAACCATTTGATGGATTTGCTTCATACATTGTATTTGAAATGATGATAGCTATTAGATGCAGGTCAAAAGTTTAATTTAGCCATAACCTCAAGGTCAAGGTTGCAGACTAGAAGTTTTTAATATTAACATTTTAAGAGCTCATATTTTCCAAACCATTTCATGGATTGAGTTTATATTTGGTTATTTTTTAAAGGTTTAATTAGCAATACACCAACCTATGCCAGTGTTCTCAAGGACACTTTTCTAGGTGAGTTATGCTGTCCAATGAAAAAGTGTTATTGTTATATGAGTTTTTAGCTCACCGTCACATAGTGACGAGGTGTACATGACGAGGTGAGCTTTTTGGATCACTTTTTGTCTTTCGTCCGTCGTCCGTGCATGCGTCCGTGTGTAAACAATTTCTTCAAACAACATCCTCTCCTAAACCAATGATATGATTTTGACCAAACTTCACAGGAATGATCCTTCGGTGGTCCTCTTTCAAAGTTGTTCAAATGGTTCCGGTCCGTTGCACATCTAGGTCACAGGAGCCAAAAATAGATTTTTTTTTTCACTGAAAAATGCCCCCGGTCCCGGGCCCTTTGGTTTTACATAGCCTTATATAGGGATAATCTTGAAATATCTTCTTCTGAAACCACAAGGCCCAGGTCTTTGATATTTGGTATAAAGCTTCATCTAGTGGACCCCTACCAATAGGGTTGTTCAAATTATAATGCTGGGGCCAAAACTGCCCCAGCCTCAAGGCCCTTTGGTTTTACATAGGCTTATATAGAAAAAATCTTTAAAAATCTTTTTCTCTGAAACCGCAAGGCCCAGGTCTTTGATATTTGATATGACCCTTCATCTAGTGGACCCCTACCAAGATTGTTCAAATTATAGTGCTGGGGCCAAAAATGCCCCCGCCCCAGGGC
Source organism: Lucinisca nassula (assembly GCA_963580285.1). Classification (NCBI taxonomy): domain Eukaryota; kingdom Metazoa; phylum Mollusca; class Bivalvia; order Lucinida; family Lucinidae; genus Lucinisca; species Lucinisca nassula. The sequence goes on along the minus strand of OY757013.1, from coordinate 193,218,387 downwards.
CCTTTGGTTTTACATAGGATTATACAGGGATAATCTTTAAAAATCTTCTTCTCTGAATCTGCAAGGCCCAGGTCTTTGATATTTAGTATGAAGCTTCATGTAGTGGACCCTAACCAAGATTGTTCAAATTATTGTGCTAGGGCCAGAAATGCCCTCGCCCCGGGGCCCTTTGGTTTTACATAGGCTTATATAGGGAAAAATCTTTAAAAATCTTCTCTGAAACCACAAGGCCCTGGTCTTTGATATTTGGTACGAGGCTTCATCTAGTGGACCTCTACCATGTTTGTTCAAATTATAGTGCTGGGCCAAAAGTGCCCCCATGCCAGGGCCCTTTGGTTTTACATAGGATTATATAGGGAAAATCTTTAAAAAATCTTCTTCCCTGAAACCGCGAGGCCCAGGTCTTTGATATTTGGTATGAAGCCCTGGGGCCAAAAATGCCTCCACTCCGGGGCCCTTTGGTTTTACATAGACTTAAATATTCTTCTGTGAAACCACAAGGCCTAGGTCTTTGATATTTGGTGTGAAATTTCATCTAGTGGACCTCTATCAAGATTGTGCAAATTATAGCCCTTGGGCCTAAAATGCCCCCGCCTAGATACACTTTGGTTTTACATAGACTTATCTTAGATAAATCTTTAACAATCTTCAACTCTGAAACTGCAAGGCCCAGGTCTTTGATATTTGGTATGGAGCTACATCTAGTCGACCTCTACCAATATTGTTCAAATTATAGCCCTTGGGCTGTAAATGCCCCGCCCTGGAGCCCTTTGGTTTTACATAGACTTAAATAGAGATAATCTTTGAAAATCTTCTCTGAAACAGCAAGGCCCAGGTGTTTGATATTTGGTGTGAAGCTTCAACTAGTGGACCTCTATCAAGATTGTTTAAATTATAGCCCTGGGGCCAAAAAATGCCCCCACCCTGGGATCATTTGGTATTACATAGGCTTATGTAGGGAATATCTTTAAAAAAAATCTTCTTCTCTGAAACCGCAAGGCCCAGGTCTTTGATATTTGGTGTGTAGCTTCATCTAGTGGACCTTTGCCAAGATTGTTCAAATCATAGCCTTTGTTGATATTTGGTATGAAGCATCACCTTTTTAGACCTCCCTCAACATTATGCACATTATAGCCCTGGGGCTAATATTGGCCCTCCCAAGGGCCCACTTGTTACCCTATGGATCAGGTGAGCGATCCAGGGCCATCATGGCCCTCTTGTTCTTTTTTTTGGGTGGGAGTGAGGTGGGCCCCTGTGCGGGGGCATCTGTGTCATATTGACACATTTTTAGTTCTTGCATACTTTTCTCTTTTAGACTTGCTGCATGGCCAGTATGTCAACAGAATGATGTTTACTAGAATGGACACTTGAGCAACATTATGAAATTAGTCTTATCAGGTAATTAATAAAATAATGCATATACAATAATGATACTCAGTATTGGGTCATATAGGACAATGCAAACAGTGTAGACCAAGATCAGACTGCTCCTGATCAGGGTCTTCTCTTTTTGATATTCCATCTGCATTTTTATATGCCCATTTTGAGAAAAAGGTCATACGAGGACTGTTCAAATATGAATGCAAGTAGAACGTTTTCTCATGCACTAATGCGAAAATCACCTTGAAATAAATATCACAGCGTAGTTCTAAAAACATTTTACCTATACATTGATACCAAACCTGTTAAAATCCGTGCACTTTAGCCATGTATATCGTTCGATAAACACTGTCTACTCTTGTATACTAATACAAAACATGGTTGGAAGAAGGTCAGAGTACGCCATTGAAATACGATCCTATATTAAGAACCGTTGTATTCTTGGTATACAGTGCAAAGACATTTTTGATGAAATATGTTCAGTTTATGGGCAAAATGAAATGTCTTTTCAGACAGTTTTTCGTTGGTGTAAGAAATTCAGCTGTGGGCTAGGCTCAACAGAAGATGCACCAAATGATCGTCGGCTGAAAAGAGCAACATCTGCCAAGATGGTTGCTAGAGTGAAAGAAATAGTTGCTACCGATGCACGATACACCAATAGGCAAATAGCTAGTATGGTTGGCATCTCATTAGGAGCAGCTCATACAATTCTGAAATGGGATTTGAAAATGAGAAAGATCTGTGCTAGACTGTTGACAGATGAGCAGAAAAAGACACACGTTCAGTGTGCCAAGAAGTTGCTTAAAAAGTTTCCAAATTACAATGCACGGTCTTTCGCTAATGTTGTCACAGGTGACGAGACATGGGTTCACTTTTTTTTTTGAGCCAAAACGAAAGATTCAGAACAAAATATGGGCAACAAAGTATTGCAAAGGACCATGCATTGCAAAGCGGACGATGAGCGTCAAGACGGTAACGTATGCCATATTCTTTTCAAATCAGGGCCCTGCTATTCAGGTTGCTGTGCCTAAAAGCAAATCTGTAAATGCGAAGTTTTACAAGAATAAAGTTCTTCAAAAATTGAAGAAACATTTCAAAGAACGAAGACCCGCAACTGGTTTGGCCAATGTCAGATTGCTACATGACAATGCGTCATCGCACAAGGCGTTCATTGTGCAAGACTATCTGAAGCAGGAAAAGGTGGTTGAACTCCCTCACCCCCCATATTCACCTGACCTTGCCCCGTGTTACTATTTTTTGTTCCCGCGGCTGAAAAAATACCTTTCTGGTCGAAAATTTGTACAGCGCAAACACCTTGAATGTGCAATATTCCAGTGCCTTCATAGTATACCTCCAAAAGACTGCCAAAATGCATTCAATGATTGGATCAGAAGACTGAAAGTTTGAATATCTGTTGAAGGGGAATACTTTGAGGGGACAAAATAAACTTTTCATCCAAATCTGTCACAGAATCATTTTTATCTGCTTAGTTGCATTCATATTTGAACAGTTCTCGTATTATGGTGTGATTCTATATCCATCCGTCTGTCCATCTATAAACATTCTAGAATGCGCCATAACCCGGCAACCATTATGGATATCTTCATGCAACTTTATAGGAATATGTATTAAGACAAGATGTGCGTCATGCACAAGAGTGATTGTTCCCCCTTCCTTAGTTTCTGAGTTATTATGTCTCCCCCGAAAAATTTTTTTTCGGAGAGACATATTGTTTTTCCCCCGGGCGTCTGTCTGTCCGTCTGTCCGTCTGTCCGTCTGTCTGTCTGTCCGTCTGTCCGTCTGTCCGTCTGTCCGTCTGTCACACTTTCGTGTCCGCTCTGTAACTTGAAAACCGTTAGAGCTATCGTCACGAAACTTCGTATAAATATTAATCAGCATTAGACGACGTGCAGTGCGCAAGAACCATAACTCTCGCATTTATACTTTTTGAATTATCTCCCTTGGAAGTTTGTTGGTATGTATATATGTATGGGCAAATCGTGTCCGGTCAATAACTTTCTTATTTTTTGATGGATTTTAAAATTACTTGGCAGAAATATTAACAACCATAAGACGATGTGTGGTGCGCATGAGGCAGGTCGGTACCTCAAAGGTCAAGGTCACACTTAGAGGTCAAAGGTCAAAAAAGGGGCCTTTTTTTCGTATTTGGTCAATAACTTTCTTATTTTGAGATGGATTTTAAAATTACTTGGCATAATTATTAACAACCATAAGACGATGTGTGGTGCGCATGAGGCAGGTCGGTACCTCAAAGATCAAGGTCATACTTAGAGGTCAAAGGTCAAAAAAGGGGCCTTTTTTTCGTATTTGGTCAATAACTTTCTTATTTTGAGATGGATTTTAAAATTACTTGGCATAATTATTAACAACCATAAGACGATGTGTGGTGCGCATGAGGCAGGTCGGTTCCTCAAAGGTCAAGGTCATACTTAGAGGTCAAAGGTCAAAAAAGGGGCCTTTTTTTCGTATTTGGTCAATAACTTTCTAATTTTGAGATGGATTTGAAAATTACTTGGCATAATTATTAACAATCATGAGACGATGTGTGGTGCACATGAGGCAGGTCGGTACCTCAAAGGTCAAGGTCAAACTTAGAGGTCAAAGGTAAAAAAGTGGGCCTTTTTTTCGTATTTGGTCAATAACTTTCTTATTTTGAGATGGATTTTGAAATCACATAGCAGAAATGTGAACCAATATAAGGCGATGTGTTGCGCGCATGACCCAGGTTGTTACCTCAAAGGTCAAGGTCATACTTAGAGGTCAAAGGTAAAAAAAGGGGCCTTTTTTCGGGTTTTGTCAATAACTTGCCTATTTTTAAATAGAATTTGATATTACTTGGCAAACATGTTAACTATCATGGGACTATGTGTTGCATGCATGATTCAGTTTGGTACCTAAAATGTCAAGGTCATACATAGAGGTCAAAGGTAAAAAAGGGGCCTTTTTTGTGTTTGGTCAATAACTTTCTTATTTTTAGATGGATTTTGAAATTGCTAGGCAGAAATGTTAACCACCATGAGATGATGTGTTGCACGCATGACCCAGTTTAATACCTGAAAGGTCAAGGTCATACATAGAGGTTAAAGGTAAAAAAAGGGCCTTTTTTGTGTTCTGTCAACAACTTTCTTATTATGCCCCCAACTTTGAAAAAGTTTGAGGGGCATATTGGTTCTGGTTCGTTCGTCCGTCCGTTACGCTTTTGATGCATAGCATAACTAAAGAACCGTGTATGCTAGGGTTTTGAAATTTCATATATGGATTCCTCATGGAAAATTAGCTGACGCGTATTTTTTTTCTCATCCCGATTATGCCCCCTTCAAGAGTTATTGCCCTTTGAATTTTTTTTTTTTTTAATAAAATCTTGTCAGCAAGATATCTCAAAAACTATTGGAGCTAGAGCCTTGAAAGTTGGTGATTATATTGATGGTGATGAGTAGATGAACTGATTAACTTTTGACAAAATTCCGAAAAATACTTCGTGAGTTATGGCCCTTTGTCATTTTGGTAATTTGTGCCCATTGTAATGTATGCTAAAAGTGATGCATAGCATAACTTTAGAACCATGTATGCTAGGGTTTTGAAATTTCATATATGGATTCCTCATGGAAAATTAGCTGACGCTTATTTTTTTTCTCGTCCGGAATATGCCCCTTTCAAGAGTTATTGCCCTTTGAATTTTTTTTAATAAAATCTTGTCAGCAAGATATCTCAAAAACTATTGGAGCTAGAGCCTTGAAAGTTGGTGAATAGATTGTTGGTGATGAGTAGATGAACTGATTAACTTATGACAAAATTCCGAAAAATACTTTGTGAGTTATGGCCCTTTGTCATTTTGGTAATTTGTGCCCATTGTAATGTATGCTAAAAGTGATGCATAGCATAACTTTAGAACGGTGTATGCTATAATTTTGAAATTTCATATATGCATTTCTGATGGAAAATAAGCTGACGCATATTTTTTTTCTCGTCAGGATTATGCCCCTTTCAAGAGTTATTGCCCTTTGAATTTTTTTTAATAAAATCTTGTCAGCAAGATATCTAAAAAACTATTGGAGCTAGAGGCTTGAAAGTTAGGGAATATATTGGTGGTGATGAGTAGATGAACTGATTAACTTTTGACAAAATTCCAAAAAATACTTTGTGAGTTATGGCCCTTTGTCATTTTGGTAATTTGTGCCCATTGTAATGTGTGCTAAAAGTGATGCATAGCATAACTTTAGAACCGTGTATGCTAGGGTTTTGAAATGTCATATATGGGTTCCTCATGAAAAATTAGCTGACGCGTATTTTTTTTTCTCGTCCGGATTATGCCCCTTTCAAGAGTTATTGCCCTTTGAAATGTTTTTAATAAAATCTTGTCAGCAAAATATCTCAAACACTATTGGAGCTAGAGCCTTGAAAGTTGTTGAGTATATTGTTGGTGATGAGTAGATGAACTGTTTAACTTATGACAAAATTCCGAAAAATACTTTGCGAGTTATGGCCCTTTGTCATTTTGGTAATTTGTGCCCATTGTAATGAATCCTAAAAGTGATGCATAGCATAACTTTAGAACTGTGTATGCTATGGTTTTGAAATTTCATATATGCAATCCTAATGGAAAATAAGCTGACACGTATTTTTTTCTCATCCGGATTATGCCCCTTTCAAGAGTTATTGCCCTTTGAATTTTTTTTAATAAAATCTTGTCAGCAAGATATCTCAAAAACTGTTGGAGCTAGAGGCTCGAAAGTTGGACCATGAGTCATGTGCAAGACCAAGGTCCATACCTCCAATGTCAAGGTCATACCTAGAGGTCAAAGGTAAAAAAAAGGACAGTCAATAACTTCCTTATTCTTTGATGGATTATGAAATTACTTGGCAGAAATGTTAACCATCATGAGACGATGTGTTGTACTTAGAGGTCAAAGGTAAAAGAGTGCTTTTTTTGTTTACGGCCAATAACTTTTTTATTTTTCTATGAACATTTTTAAAGTTACTATGCAGAAATGTTCATCTTCATTAGATGATGTGTTGCACACAAGACCCAGCTCAATACCTCCAATGTCAAGGTTATACTTAGCAGTCAAAAACGGGGGAGACATCTGTGTTTTTGTAGAAAAACAAATTCTAGTTACCCTTTGATTATTTTTATGCCCCTAACATTTTCAAATGGGGGGGGGGGGGGGTGGATATATTATAACATCTGTCCGTTCGTACCGAACATCCCTTATGGAATGGTTTCCTTGTGATATCTTTAGAAAAGATTGGTATGATATCTTTAGAAAAGGTGGGTGGTTTGGATTCAGATTTCATATACAGGTGTATAATAAAAAATACAGGTCAAATTCAATTTCAGGTAGAATCCTTTAATTATTATGACTGAAATGGTCTCCGTGCGATATTTCTTGAAAACCTTGATCATGTTGATGGATTGGATTCATATTTTATACACAGGTATATAATCATTAAAAGCAGGCCAAGTTCGATTTCGGGTAAAATGAGCCAATTATTATGAGAACTATGGCCTTTTTCAACTTTAGTTTTACTCGAGAAATGGTTTCCATGTAATATCATTTGAAAACCTTTGTGAATTATGTCTCCCCCGAAAAAAAATTTTTCGGAGAGACATATTGTTTTTCCCCCGGGCGTCCGTCTGTCTGTCCGTCCGTCCGTCTGTCTGTCCGGGCGGATGATAGGACACTAGTTGGGTAGGCCTTTCTTGGGTACTTGCCGTTTATTCCGTTGTTGTCCAAGTAAAGTAGCCAGTAGCCTGTTGGGTATTTTGTCACTTGTTGGGTAATTTTGAATGGGAAAATTAACATGGAGGTACCCAACAAATGTCCTCTCGTAAACACGTCCGTCTGTCCGTCTGTCACACATTCGTGTCCGCTCTGTAACTTGAAAACCGTTAGAGCTATCTTCACGAAACTTCGTATAAATATTAATCAGCATTAGTCGACGTGCAGTGTGCAAGAACCATAACTCTCGCATTTATACTTTTTGTATTATCTCCCTTGGAAGTTTGTTGGTATGTATATATGTATGGGCAAATCGTGTCCGGTCAATAACTTTCTTATTTTTTGATGGATTTTAAAATAACTTGGCAGAAATATTAACAACCATAAGACGGTACACATGAGGCAGGTCGGTACCTCAAAGGTCAAGGTCATACTTAGAGGTCAAAGGTCAAAAAGTGGGCCTTTTTTGCGTATTTGGTCAATAACTTTCTTATTTTGAGATGGATTTTGAAATCACATGGCAGAAATGTGAACCAATATAAGGCGATGGTTGCGCGCATGACCCAGGTTGGTACCTCAAAGGTCAAGGTCATACTTAGAGGTCAAAGGTAAAAAAAGGGGCCTTTTTTCGGGTTTTGTCAATAACTTGCCTATTTTTAAATAGAATTTGAAGTTACTTGGCAAACATGTTAACTATCATGGGACGATGTGTTGCATGCATGATTCAGTTTGGTACCTAAAATGTCAAGGTCATACATAGAGGTCAAAAGTAAAAAAGGGGCCTTTTTTCGTGTTTGGTCAATAACTTTCTTATTTTTAGATGGATTTTGAAATTGCTAGGCAGAAATGTTAACCACCATGAGATGATGTGTTGCACGCATGACCCAGTTTAATACCTGAAAGATCAAGGTTATACATAGAGGTTAAAGGTAAAAAAGGGCCTTTTTTGTGTTCAGTCAATAACTTTCTTATTATGCCCCCAACTTTGAAAAAGTTGGAGGGGCATATTGGTTCTGGTTCGTTTGTCCGTTTGTCCATCCATTACGCTTTTGATGCATAGCATAACTAAAGAACCGTGTATGCTAGGGTTTTGAAATTTCATATATGGATTCCTCATGGAAAATTAGCGGACGCATATTTTTTTTCTCGTCCGGATTATGCCCCTTTCAAGAATTATTGCCCTTTGAATTTTTTGTTTTTAATAAAATCTTGTCAGCAAGATATCTCAAAAACTATTGGAGCTAGAGCCTTGAATGTTGGTGAATATATTGATGGTGATGAGTAGATGAACTGATTAACTTTTGACAAAATTCCGAAAAATACTTTGTGAGTTATGGCCCTTTGTCATTTTGGTAATTTGTGCCCATTGTAATGTATGCTAAAAGTGATGCATAGCATAACTTTAGAACCGTGTATGCTATAGTTTTGAAATTTCATATATGCATTTCTGATGGAAAATAAGCTAATGTATATTTTTTTTTCTCGTCAGGATTATGCCCCTTTCAAGAGTTATTGCCCTTTGAAATTTTTTTAATAAAATCTTGTCAGCAAGATATCTCAAAAACTATTGGAGCTAGAGGCTTGAAAGTTGGTGAATATATTGGTGATGATTAGTAGATGAACTGATTAACTTTTGACAAAATTCCAAAAAATACTTTGTGAGTTATGGCCCTTTGTCATTTTGGTAATTTGTGCCCATTGTAATGTATGCTAAAAGTGATGCATAGCATAACTTTAGAACCGTGTATGCTAGGGTTTTGAAATTTCATATATGGGTTCCTCATGAAAAATTAGCTGACACGTATTTTTTTTTCTCGTCCGGATTATGCCCCTTTCAAGAGTTATTGCCCTTTGAAATTTTTTTAATAAAATCTTGTCAGCAAAATATCTCAAACACTATTGGAGCTAGAGCCTTGAAAGTTGTTGAGTATATTGGTGGTGATGAGTAGATGAACTGATTAACTTTTGACAAAATTCCGAAAAATACTTTTCGAGTTATGGCCCTTTGTCATTTTGGTAATTTGTGCTCATTGTAATGAATGCTAAAAGTGATGCATAACATAACTTTAGAACTGTGTATGCTATGGTTTTGAAATTTCATATATGCATTCCTAATGGAAAATAAGCTGACGCGTATTTTTTTTTTCTCATCCAGATTATGCCCCTTTCAAGAGTTATTGCCCTTTGATTTTTTTTTAATAAAATCTTGTCAGCAAGATATCTCAAAAACTATTGGAGCTAGAGGCTTGAAAGTTGGACCATGAGTCATGTGCAAGACCAAGGTCCATACCTCCAATGTCAAGGTCATACCTAGAGGTCAAGGGTAAAAAAAAGGACAGTCAATAACTTCCTTATTCTTTTGAGACGATGTGTTGTACCGCAAAGGTCAAGGCCATACTTAGAGGTCAAAGGTAAAAAAGTGCTTTTTTTGTTTACGGCCAATAACTTTTTTATTTTTCTATGAACATTTTTAAAGTTACTATGCAGAAATGTTCATCTTCATTAGATGATGTGTTGCACACAAGACCCAGCTCAATACCTCCAATGTCAAGGTTATACTTAGCAGTCAAAAACGGGGGAGACATCTGTGTTTTTGTAGAAAAACAAATTCTAGTTGGAATCAAATTTTATGCATAGGTATACATTGTATTATCATAAAATGCAGGCCAAGTTCTATTTCGGGTGAAATCTGCCAATAATTATAACTGAGAGATATGATTCTTTTTATCCCCTCGCACAACAAACTTGTGAGTGGGGAATATATAGAATTTGTCCTGTACGTAACTATGTACTTTTGTCATCACTCTAGCACCTACATTTATTGACTTATTTTAAAATAACTTTACACAAATTTTTCTTACGTCCCTGCCCATAGGGGCTTGAAGAAATATATGGGCTGCATGATGCTTCCACGCAGAGCTGAATCCGGCCCGCACAAAGTACTGGTAAACCGCTTAGCAGATCTAAGCCTGTCCAGGAACCATGATGCGAGGCGGAACGTCCATGCTAATAAACCCTATTGGTTTCATTGGGTGACAGGGCTTGAGATATCATTTAATCTCAATGTCGGGTAAAAGTCCCACAAAATTGGAAGCAACGTCTCCAAAATGATACCTTTACAGTGTTGATGGGGACGTTAAACCTCAAATTAAACAAACAAATGTTGCTTATGATAATATCTCGAGCCAGTTTGACTTTCACGGTCATGCCCACTGTGGCTATTTTGAGAAAAAACTTTTTCATCGCTCTTAACCCATTTAGTACCGGAAACCCCAAAATGGGTACCAGGGCAAACAGTGCAGGTCCAGATCATACACCACATAATGCGGCGTCTGACCAGGGCCTACACAGTTTGCAAAAATTTCAGTTTTTTTCCTTATAAATTTTGAAGAAATCAAAACCTGACACCCCTAAATTTTGGAACGGACTCCTGCTATATACATAAGGAGGGAGATTCCATTTGGTACTAAATGGGTTAATATATCTAACTTCACACAAATATTGCCTATGATAGTATCTTGAGCGAGTTCGACTTTGTCATCACTCTAGCGCATATATTTTTAATGGATTTCACTATAACATCAAACAAATGTTGCTTTTGATAAAATTTGAGCTAATTTGACTTTCAAGGGCATGGCCTCAAGCTCAAGGTCACTGTGGCTATTTTTAGAAAAACTTTGTTATCGTTCTAGCGCCTACATTTATTGATGGATTTTAATATAGCTTCACACACATGTTGGGTATGATGATACATGTAGCTCAAGTGAGTTAGACTTACAAGGTCCAGGTCAAGGTCGCTATGGCTATTTTAGTGCATTTATTTCCTGATGAATTTTAATATAACTTCATACAAGTGTTGGGTTTGTTAATATCTCAAGCGAGTTTGACTTTCAGGGTACTGGGCTCAAGGTCAAGGTCACTGTGGCTAGTTTTATCCCACTAGCACCTTCATTTATTGAAGGATTTTAATATAAATTCACATAAATGTCGGTTATGATGATATCTCAAATTAGTTCGACTATGGGCTCTGGGACTTAAGGTCAAGGTCACTGGCTATTTTTAGAAAAACTTTGTCATTGTTCTAGCACCTACATTTATTGATGGATTTTGAGATAACTTCACAGAAATGTTTGGTATGATGGTAACTAGAGTGAGTTCATGTTCCGGAGTCCTGGGCTCAAGGTCACTGTGGCTATTTTTAGAAAAAAAAAACTTGTCATCACTCTAGTGCCTACATTTATTGTTGGATTTGTATATAACTTCACACCAATCTTGGGTATGATGATATCTCAAGTAAGTTCAAATTAAAAAAGGGCTCAGAATAAGTGAATTAATTTTAATGGCAATACCCCCCCCCCCCCTTTGCTTTGTTTGATCTATTGTTTCTAGGCTAGGAAAGTGGCCTTAATGGAAAATCAGACTGATTTGCATTAAATTTACCCGTAAATTTCTGTATTTTCTACGAGTTTAGACCCTGATGTTTGATTTGAGGTCTAGCATCCCCATCAACACTGTAAAGGTCACTATGGAGATGTTGCTTCCAATTTTGTAGGACTTACCCAACATTGAAATGAAATGACATCTCAAGTCCTGCTGCCCAATGAAACCAATAGGGTTTATAAGTACTAATTGGTTAACCAGTACTCATGTGCGAATCGCTTTCAGCTCTGCGTGGAAGCATCATGCAGCCGATCCATTTCTTCAAGCCCAGATGGCCAGGGGCCAGGTAAAAAATAGACCCTGATCAGACACCATGATCTGTGGCATCTTATCTGGGCCTATATTGTTTGCCAAAGTCGAGCACATATTACAAGTCAGTGTATGACAATCTTTTACATAGCACTCTGATGTCACAATAACAAGAACAGCACAGCTGTTTTCTAGAGATAACTGTAATGTTCATTTCCTACAAATCAGTGATAGTCACATGTGAACATCAGCACTGAAGAGCTTTTGTTCTTATAGCTTTGGGTCACGTGACAACCCATTTTATATTTATGTGGGAGTTCTAATGAGAACCCTACAAAAAAGTTTGAAGTAGATCTGAATAAAAAATATAGCAATCCTTCATTCCTGTAGCTGTGGCAGATATAGGGGATATTTGATTATTTCATTGTACGATCGATTTATATTTCACCAAATGAACACAAATAGAAGTATTTTCATGAGTGGGAAGCAACGAGTGAAAATATTTCTTTTGGTGTTCATGAGTGGAATAAAAATTGATCTTACACTGAAAAAATCAAATGTTCTGTTTCTTATGTGCTTTAAATAAACGGTGATTATTACCTGGTAAAGTAATTTTAAAGATTCAACTGAATGAACACTAAAAGAAAAATTTGCAAGAGTGGCAAAGCCACAAGTGAAAATATTTGTTTGAGCGTTCATGAGTGAAATAAAAATTGATCTTACACTGAAAAAATAAAGTGTTCTGTTTCTTATATGCTTTAGATAAACTGTGATTATTAAAGTAATTTTAAAGAGTCAGCTGAATGAACACCAAAAAGAAGTATTTGCACGAGTGGCAAAGCCACGAATGAAATATTTGTTTTGGTGTTCATGAATGAAATAAAAATTGATCTTACACTGAAAAAAAAAAAAAAATTCTGTTTCTTATTTGCTTTAAACTGTAATTATTAAAGTAATTTTAAAGAGTCAGCCGTCAGCCTTTGGAACAAATTTTTCCCATGGTGATTTCGCATTGATTTAGATGTGTTCAGTGTATCAACTTGGTATAATATTGGTTGACATTTTTTTATATATTTTAAATTTTGCAATTCTGGATACTTTGGACATCTCCTTCCTGATGCCCGGTGTCAGATAATATTTTGACCCGCGGGTCAATATATTACAGTAATATTTTGACCCCCCCCCCCCCTATAATATTTTGACCCACCCCTAAAATTTCAGCAAAATAAATCAGAAGTGGACTTTTATTGATACAATGGGTATTGCAAGGAGTCTATTGCAGATCTGACAACATGGGTAGGGGGGTCAAAATATTATAGCTATAATAAAATGACCCCCCCCCCCCCCCCCAATCCATATCTTTTTTCAACTAAGGAAATGGACTCAAAATAATAGTACTGGACAATAATATCAACAGATTATTTCACATTTGACAAAATTAATGCAGAATAATATTCTCTTTTGAAATGGGTGTTGCTGCCAAGAAAGGGGGGGGGGGGCAAAATATTATAGCTATAATAAAATGACCCCCCAGTACAATTTACAAAGTACTGGACAATAATAGCATGTCAAGAAAACGGATTTATATCACATTTAACAAGATAATGAAGAATAATATTCTCTTTTGAAATGGGTGTTGCTGCTTAGAAGGGGGGGGGGAGGGTCAAAATATTATACCTATAATAAAATGACCCCCCCCC